>OX459044.1:33772933-34185461 GCA_949775005.1 Orthosia gothica
ACTACTCTGAGTCTCAAAACTGAGTCTGAGTTTAAGTCTTTGGTAAAAATGCATTATTTTTGTTTTTTGTAAGTTTATTTGCAAGTTGTTAGTATTTAGCCAATTTATTATCATTTTAATGGTGTAGTTTATATCATTTTCATAATTTTCATTATTGATGCATTTTAAGAATGCTGTACTATCGTCGGCAAACAGTACCATAGGATGGTGGATTTGGCGCAGCGGGTCATTAATGTAAAAATAACGGGGGCCCAAGAACGCTTCCGTGGGGTACACCGAATTTAATTTCTCTATTGGAAGACACGTATTTTTGTTCTAATTTAGACTTTACGCATACTTTGTTAATTTCTGTCATCTGTTTGCGACCGGGTAAAAATATGTTTTTATTAGGTTCAGTATATTACCTCGAATGCCATAGGCGTTTAGTTTTTGAAGCAGTATGTTATGGTTGACATAATCGAATGCTTTCGACATATCTGTATATATAGCACATATAGGCGTTTTAGTGTCAACATTTGACATAATAGTATTCAACAGGTCAAAAATTGCCATGTTTATATTCCTATTTTTCCTGAACCCGTATTGCTCATGGCATAGTATATTATATTTAGTCTGGAAAGATGATATTGCTTCATATATGACTTTTTCTATTATTTTGGAAAAATGGATAGTAAAGCTATCGGCCTATAGTTCGACATATCATCCTTACTGTTCTTTTTATTAATTTGTCAGGAAATGTACCTGATGATATGCTAACGTTAATAATATGAGATAAAGGACCAGCTATACTATTAGCCACAAATTTTATAACTTGAGTGGAAATCCCGTCATAACCAAAGCCCCTTTTATTTTTTTAGGGTTCCGTACCCAAAGGGTAAAAACGGGACCCTATTACTGAGACTCCGCGGTCCGTCTGTCTATCTGTCTGTCACCAGGCTGTTTCTCATGAACCGTGATAGCTAGACAGTTGAAATTTTCACAGATGATGTATTTCTGTTACCGCTATAACAACAAATACTAAAAACAGAATAAAATAAATATTTAAGTGGGGCTATCATACAACAAACGTGATTTTTGTGCCGTTTTTTTTGCGACAATGGTACGGAACCCTTCGTTCGCGAGTCCGACTGGCACTTGGACAGTTTTTTTAGTGATTTAATTATTCTTATCACATCTTGAGGTATGACTGGTGCCACAAATATTGAGTTTGTGTTATAGTCTATTTTCTTAACGTCGATCATTTGGTTATTAGGTATATTAGTAATTCGGTCTATGAAAAAAATATTAAAAGACTCTGCTATTTCTTTCGGATCCGTTATTGTCTGGTTATTATTTCTTATCTGTGTAATTGGTTCCCCATTTTTTTTGCTGTTTTTTATTATTTGCCATGAGGTTTTTGATTTATTCTTCGAGTTCTTGATTAAGTTATTATTTTGGGCTTTCTGAGTTAATTTAATTATTTTTTTAAATCGCTTAGAGTAAGTAAGAAAAGCGTTTTTATTTTCTGGTGAAGGCCTTAGTCTATGTTTCCAAAGTACCTTTCGTTGCCTTTTACTGCATAATCTAATACCACGCGATAGCCACTTAATTGGTTTTTCTAATTTTATTGTCACTAGTTTATATGGAAAACATAAGTCATGCATAAGCTTAAATATTTCAAAGAATTTATCATACGCTTTGTTCGAATCCTCTGTGTTATATACGTCAGAAAACGAGTTCTCCAGGTTTTAATTATGCATGATTTATTTATTTTTATCTTAATTATTTGAGCTGTATGATCTGATAGCCCAAAGTCAGTTTATTACTTGACTATAACATTTTTGTCTGGTATTGTGTGCAAAGTTATCTAAACAGGTGTTACTAATAAGACGTGTCGCTTCATTATTTCTAAATTAAGGTTGTACTCAGGAGAAAGCTTTTAAATTCCAACGTAATTCTATTATTTTTTAGGATGTCTATATTAAAATCGCCGCTTATAATTATTTTAGTGTGACGATTGGTACATATAAAATTTAGAATAATATCTAAATTTTCATAAAATTTAGTCAAGTTTAGAGCTTTGGCGGTCTATAGATACATAATATAATTAAGTTATGTTGTGTCATTTTTATGGCGCAGCATTCTATTCTATTGACCGGGTAACACGGTAACCCTTGGCAAGACCGGTGTCAGATCTCAAGCTTCTGACTACCCGTAACGACTGTCAAAGATCTTCAAATGTCAGCCGGGACCAACTGCTTAACGTGCTTGCCGAGGCACGGAGGAATCTTGGTGTGTTGAAATGGTCACCCATCCACGGACGGACCTCTTAAAGCGTTGCTTAACCTTGATGATCGACCAGTGCGGCTGTTATTAATTAGCCACGAGTTCCTCATGAAACAGCGAATTTATTTTTAATATTTCATTTGTTGGTTTCATAGTGAAAGTTGTAAGGTTCTCACCTTGAAAGGTTGTTAGTGTTTGATAAACAAGCCTGAATATTAAGTTGCAGGTAGGTTTGAAGTGAAACTGACCTGCGGTGCGTGCTCGACGGGCAGGCCGAGCTTGCGCAGGTCGCTGCCGAACTCCTTGACGCCCTGGTAGTCGCCCTGGATGGCGTACGCCGCGAACTGCGACAGCTTGTTAGTGATGCGCTCGGCCTTCGTCACCTGTCCCGGCCTGCGGAGTGTGACATGTTACGTGCGGTTGCGGCCAAACATTCACTACCATCGCTGTGCGTTCGAACTGCAACCAACCTGACGCCAGGGCGCTCCTTGTAGAACACGTACTGCAGCTTCACGGTGAATATCTTGCCGAACTGGTCGAACTGCTGCGCGCCGATGTCGGACACGGAGTAGCAGGCCTGCAGCGGCAGCTCCTGGAAGGGCTCCTTGTCGCCGGCCGCGTTCAGCAGTTGCACCACCGGGTTGTCACCTGCCAGCGCCACGCGCACCCAGATCTTCTTCCAGAACCTGCGCACATACCCTCGCCTTGTCACACTACTTTCGTACTGCTACTGCGCACGTCTATTCGAAACATAAACAATTGTGAAAGATTCTGCAAACAGTGCAAACAACGATCACCGTTAACAATGTAGCAGCCGGCATCAGCATCCACGCGCTCCGCGCGGACACACAACTACTGTTGTGTAACGACGCGCGGTATTTATAGTTCGTGCAAAATCGACCCGCTCATCTATAATTCCAACAAGTGGGTAGCATAATATCATTGTAGATCACCTACCCTTCATCTATGTATTAAACGAAACGAATTTTATATAAATACCTGCTCCTAAAATATATGTCATTCAACCCGAATACTCTTTTACTCATCTATCGCCTGACAACTGGTAAAACAACGTAGAATAGAATAGAATATAGTATTATTGAAATATGTATGTTAATACTTTATTGTACACCATAAAAGTGGTAAAAAGTAAGTAAGTGGTAGTAAGTAATGGTGGTAAGGTACTGATTTCAAATGTTACAGCTATTATGCATGATTGACATTGGTGTCGCGACATGTTGGAGTGTTATACTGGCCTCTGTCCGGTGATTTTCTTTTTGTTGGGCTGTCGCAGATGCATCTCCCAGCCTGGCCCCGTGTACTTGGTGCGCGGGAAGTCTTCGAGCGGCTGCGACACGTCGTCGTCGAACAGCGGCGTGGGCGGGCTCTCGCCACCACTGCCCGCGTCGCCGTCTCTGCGCTCTGCACCACACACACGTATGAGTACACTAGATGCAGGTCGCGCAAGCGAGTGTTTGAGTTACTACGACTGAGACTCATACCAAACTGTGGCTCGAGGCGCGGCAGCTCAGCGCCGCTCTTGTCGAAGGGGTTGAGGCGCGGCGAGTCAGGCAGCGCCTGCGGGCGCGGCGGTGGCGCCAGCACCGGCACGGCCGCCTCCTCTCCGCCACTCGCCTCGCTGTCCTTGGGTCTGTGTCAACAGTTAACAGGGCGATAAAACTCTTTCATTATTGCGTTATTACGACTTAATGAGTGCTAGGGCCGTACGACCACGTGTCAAAACTAACATGGTGCGACTGCGAAAAAGGCCCAGATGTATACTCGTACAACTGATATAAATTTGTTCATTACGCACAATAGAAATAACCTTGCTCTAAGAGCTTATATATATATATATAGGTTACCCAGTCTTACAAAATTATGTTTAATATAAACACCACAACTTCCCTACTAGTAAAAAGTTGCTTTATAAACGTTATTAAAGCCAAAAAAAAAATGTTTTATAAAGGCCATATTAGTACTTATAAGAGTGGGTTTGGGCACAAATTATAAGGGCTAAAACCTTATAAAGGTTATATAGTTACCATTAAATAAGCTGATTAGCTACAAATAGACAAGAAATTAGCTTTTATGTAACAAATTACCCTTATAACTGCTAAAACATATCGGCTATAAGGCCAATTTCTCGTGTAGTAGCAAAATGTAATACGAATATGAGTAAATTACTTCATGATTATATCAAACACCTCCATTATTTATAAATAAAATAGATAATAAATGGCTGCCATACTAGACATTTACCAAGTCGATCTTTTTTCGTTTATTATACTGCAAGGTTATGTGGGAAAGCAGTTTTGTGAGAATTGTGGATATGTTTTATAACATATTTTTAATGCGCCTCTTAAAATTTATGTTTTTAATATTTAAAAAATGATTTTAATTTTGAGAGACCTTGTGAATTACCACTATAAGAATAATTAGCAAATCAAATGCTTTTAGAAATCATTTATAAGTCATTTACTCTTATTGTAGCAGGGTAGTGCTAGTATGCTCAACCATATTGACGATTTTAGGGTTCAATTGCCATTATTTTTAACCAACTTCAAAAAGGAGGAGGTTCTCAATTCGACTGTATTTTTTATGTGTCACCTCAAAACTTTCTAATTGGTGAACCGATCTCGATTCTTTTTTATTTCAAAGCTGATGCTTTTCATGTAGTCCCGTTTATGTTTGGTGAAGATCTGATGAAGCATTTCGGAGATATTATACAACAGAACTCTTCAATAAACAACGGCAAATCTCTCGGGATTGCTGCAATCGCATGTCTGTTTATTTTTTAACTCATTTCATAACATAAGATCACGCAGGTACGCTCTAAAGAGGTACGCAGATGTGTTGTATTCATTCTGGTACACTCTCATTGTTATATTCAAGTTTTGTTATGTACCACAACTAAAAAGTAAAACATATTTTTTTATTACAAAAAATGCAACCGACATAAAAAAGTTTTTATGAAAAAGAAATATTATTACTCTGTACTTCTTTTTACCGACTTTTATTTTACAGAACCCGAGAAAATATCTAATAAATTGAATGTGGTCAGTTTCTTGACGAAGATGATTGCCACGAATTGTGTACTGAAGTGATTATGGCCTTGGCAAATCACACATTTTATAATAAGAGAAAAAATAATTTAATATATCATCTTGGCTATATATGTTCTCTGAACCCGTCTTTATGTCACTGTCACGCTTATCAGGTGATTCATTATCACCTTGAATAAGGCAATCATTTATAGTATAAGATCCCGTTATAAAACGACCTTCACCGAGATGCTTATTTAATGATACGTATTTTATATTTAATTTAATATGTCAATAAATATAATCCATATGGGTTGCCTAGCAAATTTCAGTCCAGAGTATGTTTAATTAATAATTAAAAGAAAATATTTTTTTAAACATTTCACCGGTATGATTATTAGATAAATTCTATACCAATCGAAAGTATGAAGCCCATAGAATATGCAAACGTTAGGTTGCCTATTCTTTTCCGGTCACAACTATCGGGTTGCCAGGTATAAACAGGTAAATCTGTACTAGCATTTTGCAACGGTCTGTTTATTGAATGAAATTTAAATTAAATTAAAGATTATTTTATTCTGAACACGGTGGTATAGGGTTGCCTGCGAAAAATCAGTCCAGAATTGCGGTTGACGAATTTTAAAAAGTAAAATATTGCTCCGAGTGAATGTGTGCGACTGAGAGGTCCCAACCGACCATCCCATGCGATAGAAGAGGACACAGCATAGCAGCTGTTTAAAGTCCGCCTATTTAAAGAAAGAGAGTGCGCATGCTATTTGGGCTTGGAAAATAAAAGGATAGCGATAGACTCGTATATACTATGCATCATTTTGGAGTAGAGTGTCGCTATAAATACAATTGAAAAAACGTGCTACTATTTATTGTTGGAAAAATGGCATAAAAGTGTTTTTTGTGTGAATCGGATGATGAAATAATTAATTTTAATGATGAAACTTTTAAAAACTGTGTATTAAAGTTAGCTTTTCGTAAAAAAAAAACACTTTAAATACAATTTTGTTGAGCAACCCAGTGCGTCTCTTCAATTTGTACCATACCACGTGCTACAAAAAAGTGACCGTTTTGAATAAAAAATATAACGAAGAATTTCTTAATTTTAGTGCTGAACATACAGTAAGTACATAATAATTGAATCTTTAAAATTATCTTAGCTAATACATCTTCTATATTTTTTTCATGTTTAAATAATTGTTAGTAAAATTCACCTATGGTTTTGTTAATTTTCGACACACATATTTTTTTGTTATTTACTTAAAAACGGTAATTTATAAATTAAACTAGCTGACCCGCGGGGCTTCGCTCCCGTCAACTGGCTACCCTGCCTACCTTGCCTACCCTGTCTACCCTGCCTAACCTGCCTACCCTACCCTACCCTACCCTACCCGACCCTACACTACCCTACACTACCCTACACTACCCTACCCTACACTACACTACCCTACCCGACCCTACACTACCCTACCCGACCCTACACTACCCTACCCTACCCTACCCTACCCTACCCTACACTACCCTACCCTACCCAACCCTACACTACCCTACACTACCCTACCCTACACTACCCTACCCTACACTACCCTACCCTACACTACCCTACCCTACACTACCCTACCCTACCCTACACTACCCTACCCTACCTACCCTACCCTACCTACCCTACCCTATCTACCTACCAACTTGTTGAACTATTTATTTGAATAAGAAATAATATATATACTACTATACGAATGCAACCAACTTTTGTTTCTACCGGCAGCGTTGATCTAATAAAAATTTAGAACATAAAATTTGCTATTGTGAGTCCACCTTAAAAGATAGACATATGGTGTCACGGACTTTTTTTTAGAACTTTTAAAGAGAAACAATTCCATCATACATGATATTTGCGTAACTTAAACCATTTACGCAGCGCACGCAATGGAAGCTCTCAAAAAGGAATATTTTTTCCCGTTTTTGTAACATTTTTCATTTATGCTCCGCTCCTATTGGTCGTAGCGTGATGTTATATAGCCTATAACATTCCTCGATAAATGGACTATCCAACAGTGAAAGAATTTTTCAAATCTGCCAAGTAGTTTCGGAGCCTATTCAATTCATACAAACAAACAAAAAATCAAACCTTTCCTCTTTATAATATTATATAGTATAGACAAGAAAATGATCTGATTTCCTTTTTTTTGTAACAATTAATGAGGATGTTTTCAATCAACTATTCTTATCAAGTTCATGTCATGAGTCATGTTGGGTATAAAATTGTCCGACAGAATTACAAATGAAGAAATAAGGAAGAAAACCAAAATAACTGACATAGTAGAGAGAATAAGAAGTCTGAAATGGAAATGGGCGGGGCACATCTGTAGATTGGAAAACGAAAGATGGACAAAGAAAATCATAGAGTGGGTACCTAGAGATGGAAAAAGAAAAAGAGGACGGCCGCGGAAACGCTGGGAAGATATATTTAAAGAAAGATGTGGACCAGACTGGAGGAGACTAGCTAGAGATAGGGATAAATGGAGAAAGTTGGGGGAGGCCTACGCCGCAGAGGCGACTTCCATAAATAATTAATTCCACGTGCATGCTACTAATAATAATAATTTATATAAATATAATAATTTATTGCAAATAATAATTATTCAATTTCAATGATGATTTAATGAAAACCACAATGTGGAATACAAATTTATTTTATAGTAATACTTAATAATAATTTAATTATAATCTAAGAAAATAAGTGATGGGAAATATTTTGTTTACTATGCTAAAAATTTCTATGTATTTATGGTAGAATAAAGGCTTTTTTATTTTATTATTTTATTTATTATTCTTATCAAGAGGCTTCGACTTCAACTCCATACCACCATGCTGGATATCATAATTCAGAAAATTTCGTCGGTGCTCCATGGACCAATTGAAATTTGACCAATTGGTCTATGGGGAAAAAATTTCGTAAATTCCATGTGGCTTAATGCAACGGATCCAATATGCGTGAAACTTGAGCCTGAGAACTGCTGATGGTTCTTAGATGAATATTTAAAACCAGTAGGATTCATTGGGGATCATACACCTTTAAATATAGAAGACATGATGACATGATAGATGAAAAAAGTGAAACAGAGAGTGATGACGAAGAAGATTCAGAAGTTGAAGATCGTAGTTTTATGTCCGATGACTCGGATTCTGAATATTTTTTTTATTTTTTACAATAAATAGAAGTAATTTTTTAATTGTTGTTTTTTTATTTTGTCTTCTTACAATAAAAATAAAATTTGCAAGACAACCCTGATTAAAAAAAATCACTTTTATGGGTTTTGAATTTTTTTCAATAGTTTCAATTGATTTCAATTTCTCTGTTTACATTTATAGATTTATATTTATTTATTTTTATATATAAAAAAAAACTATTTCTCTATTTAAATAATAAACTACTCCAAAATGATGCATAGTATATACGAGTCTACCGCTATCCTTTTCTTTTCCAAGCCCAAAAAGCATGCGCACTCTCTTTCTTTAAGTGGGCGGACTTTAAACAGCTGCTATGCTGTGTCCTCTTCGTCGTCGTAGTCGCACACATTCACTCGGAGCAATATTTTACTTTTTAAAATTCGACAACCGCAATTCTGGACTGATTTTTCGCAGGCAACCCTATACCACCGCGTTCAGAATAAAGTAATCTTTAATTTCATTTAAATTTCATTCAATAAACATACCGTTGCAAAATGCTAGTACAGATTTACCTGTTTATACCTGGCAACCCGATAGTTGTGACCGGAAAAGAATAGGCAACCTAACGTTTGCATATTCTATGGGCTTCATACTTTCGATTGGTATAGAATTTATCTAATAATCATACCGGTGAAATGTTAAAAAAAAAAATATTTTTTAATTATTAATTAAACATACTCTGGACTGAAATTTGCTAGGCAACCCGTATGGATTATATTTATTGACATATTAAATTAAATATAAAATACGTTTCATTAAATAAGCATCTCGGTGAAGGTCGTTTTATAACGGGATCTTAGACTATTAGAAAAAAAAACACGACAGTGTCTTGGTCAATGTTTTGTGAAATTAATTCTACAGAACCCATAACATTTTCTTCCATCGTAGCTGCAAAGTCAAGTATATATATAAGAATTCTTGTAGCAGTTACATAAATGTTTCCTCAAGACATTAATATTTATAGAAGCCATGTAACTTACCATATTGCATTAGCTTTAAAGGTGCATTCTGATAGTATTTACATGGGTATAGCTGTATAATAGCCATATTAAATATACAAATAGTATGACGCTAAAGCGACTACATGGCTAAAATATTAAATTAATGAAAACTATGGGCTCAGATTAGAGATATGTTCTCTAATCTGAGACTGTGGGTAGGTATATTTCATTCAAATGCCAGCAGCCGAATTGCGCAAGAGAATTCGGCAAGGCGAAGTGTTTGACCGCTATCAATCGATGACCGCTGCTGCAGGTCATCATTACAGTTTTAAACGCAAAAGATCAAGACCTAAGAATAATAAATGAATGAGCTAACCTGATGAAGACAGAGAAGGTGTCGTCAGCGGAGTCTCGCGAGCCCTGGTGGTCGAGGCGCGGCGTGGCGGCGGGCGGCGGCGGCGCGCCCATGCTCAGGAACGGATCGAATGCCTCCGCTTCGAAGCCGCTCGCCGCCGCCTCCGCGCCGCCGTCGTCGCCCCACGCTCCTGAGACACAATCACAACACAACATGTTCAGCCATCCAAAGTTAAAGTCTTTGATTTCAATGTTATTTTAATAAACTTACCCGAGTTTAAGTTGTTCGCAGCGGTAGCATCGAATTTAGCAGAGAATGCGTCAAACGCATCCTGGCTGCTAGGAAAAGCTTCGTGCATCATGGCTTCAGAGTGCGCGCCCCAGCCAGGATCCGCGGAGGGCGATAGTCCGCTCGCATCGAAGGCGACTTCTGCTCCCATGTCAAAAGGTTGAGAAACATTCGAAGCATCGGTAAAAGTTTCAGTCGGAGCCGACGTGAACAGATCAGCTTGCGTATCCCCCATTCCCCTCATGGGTGCCGAATCACAAATATTTTCTGTATCGTTATTGAACACATCATTGCTGCCTGCCATAACGATGTCATCTGATTTCACGCCAAATATATTTACAGCAGTGTCAGAAAACTGAGTGGTTGCGTCGCCTAACTCGATTTTACTCTCAAACGGATTGAGCTCAACGTCCAGACCAGCAGGCTCATCTGGGAACTCGTCCCTCATTACGTCCGCAAATGGAGAGGTATTAGAAGTCGCGGAGGCAACCTCTGTCTGCGGCTCCGAACAGTCCATGGGCGCCACAGTGTCTGTCATCGAGTCCATTGCTGATGGAAACACACTGTCTGCCGGCTCGCTCGAGGCGCCCGGCTCCTCCGACGGGAAGGCGCTCTGCGAAGTGAACGATGCCGTCGACGTCGGCACTTCTGCCAAGGTAGGCAGATTTTCATGGTTCGCATCACTAGATATGTCATCCACTATGTCGTCGCTTAAGAAATCGATTTGTTTTTCCTCTTTTCTAGGAGCCGAGTATAAACTCATAATAGCCTCCTTGGTAGGCTTGACGGGCGCGGGCACAGGCGCGTCGAATAGATTGATGTCGTCGGCGTGCTGGGCGGGCGGCGCAGGAGGCGCGGCGGCGGGGCGCGGCGGTGGCTGCGGTCTCGGCGGTGGCGGGCGCGATGCGGGCGGGGGGCGCGCGGGTGGAGGCCGCGTTGGCTTGTTGCAGTTGATGTCGAAGCTGTCGCTGGGCGGCTCCGCGGCCGGCTCGGGCTCCGGCTCTGGCTCTGGCGTGGGGCTGGGCGAGTGGATGTCCCGCACCGAGACCGGGCTTGGCGTGCGTGTTGGTGGGATACGGTCCAGAAGGTGGGAACTGGTGAATTCCATCTGACCGGTTACACTCAAGATCAAATTTTGAGTTTCGGGAGGCAAGGGTCTGGACGGCAGCTGAGGTTCTTGGGCTTCGTCCTCGTTCATAAATGAGTCATTGATCGTGGTGGACACTAAATCGAGTTCCGTTGGTTTGACTATTCGGTCGTGATCTACCGGGCTGCTTGTGAAAATATCCAGAGGAGAAGATTTGCTTTCGGAAAACTCTTCGAAGTGCTTCGCCCCAATCCCGGTTGGTTCAGCACCACCGAATATATCCACGGGTACGGTATCCCCAGCTGGGGGCTCATATCCGCCGCCAAAGTCCGAAAAAGGATTGCTAGTGGCGAAAGGATTATCACCAGAGAAGGCGTCCGGTTCCGCCTCCGTCATCATGAATGGATTGAGCACATCTGCAGTTACTGGAGCCGTAGGCTCGGTCATACTTAAAAATGGATTATACGCCATGGTAATTGTTATTTTTATCAATTTAAAAACTCTGATTCCAATAGCTTCAATTCGGTTTTGCCCGGATTTAGATCACCCGCAAAAGATGTATCAAATGGATCGAATTCTGCCTCAGGCAACCGGTTAGCGTTTGAGGGCTCTGGAGTCAAAGCTTTTCTTTGAAATATGTCGTCAGACGGATCCAATAAGTCCTGCTTGTCTTCTTCTAAATAATCAGTTTCTTCACAAGAAAACTCTTTAGCTAGCAGTTTTAGTTCAGTTTTGCAAGGAGCGATATTGCTCGCAAAAGACGTATCAAAAGGATCAGGTACCACCGAAAATCGCTGGGGCTCTGATGGTGTCAATACTTTAGCTTTTATTTCAGTTTGAGCACTGTGCAATAAATCACTGGCTTTCACATTCACTTTTATGTTACTTGTTTGAGAATATTCTGAGTGTCTTCTCTTGTTTTGGTAGTTCACTTTCGGAGCCAAGTCTTCGTCAGAGCGCGTGCGAGTTAGGATATCTGGTACGCTGTCGGCTGCTTCTGCTTCTTCACTAGCGTCTTCAGTGATTGAAAGTTCTCGAGAATAGTAAGGTGTGACTGGTTTATTTGTCTTTACTTTTGCATCCAACCCAAGAGATTCGTCTCCCTCGACGTTGAAAATTACACTCTTACTAACAGTAAGGTTTTCAGGGCGAGATGCCCGTCGCTCTGTTTTCTTAGGTTCGTCCGCTCTAGGATCAAAATCTGGATCACTTGGTACTCTGTATATTGGAGAAGAGTTAGAAGTTATTAGTTCTTGTTCCAAAAGTTTCAATTCTACTTTACCAGGTGCTACAATCCTATCAACAATCGTAGTGTCGAACGGATCAATCTCACAGTTGTTTACATCCAGTGGATCTAAAGGCGAGTCGCCTAGTTGAGTTAAATCTGTGGTACTTCCACCCAGTAAATCACGGACCGCTTGAGTCTCCTCCTTGTCGACTATATCGTCAGAAGTTATGGATTCACGTACACCTGAAGGATCAGTTAAATGAATACGAACTGATGATTTACGCCTATTGTTTAATCTTCCGCGTACTTCATCAGATCGTGGATCAAAGTCGTCGTCGTCTTCTAGAATCACTGCCTCTTTATTCGCCTGAAATTGTTTGACGGGTATCACAGCGTCCGCAAAACTTGTATCAAATGGATCGTCTTGATCTAAATAAGGATCTACGACATCAATCTGATCTTCGATAATACTTTCTGCGAATACGAACTCATTTTTATCAGCTTCAAAAGCTGACCACGATTCTTGTAAAACGGGTTCCGCCTTTATTTCAGTTTCTCCAAATTTCGTAACTTCTGCACTAACTTCAAGTGACTTTGCAGCAAGTAGTGTAAATTCATCTATTTCTTCATACGCGGTCGGCTGATCAGTGACAAAAGGGTGTTTAGTAAGTGCTCCTGCTTGGGAACATATGTTATTTTGCTGAATCAACGATGTATGAAGAGATACACTTAAGTCTATTGGTGTTGTTATGGGAATATCTGTATCAAGGTCCAATATACTCTTTTCAACGGGCTCACTCGCAACAATCGATTCGATTGGTTTTTCTTCGTACCTATCAGAACTTTCCAATAATAAATCACCGGGAATTACTCTTTTGGGGCGCTTACTGGTAACCGTTACATTATCTATTCTACCAGTTAGAACGCCAACTGCTATTCCGATGTCTAATGCCTTTTTCCCTTTAGAGGTTTTGACTTCTTGCCCTTTTATTAATGCATCGACATGGGAAGTGTCAAAAATATCATCATCTTGGAATTCATCTGGCGAGTCAGGGACGTACCCGAGTTTCACTTCCCCGCGTTCTACGGCTTCCACATATGAGGTGTCGAAGATGTCGTCTTGGTCGTCTTCTTCAGACTCGTCGTCGGTGACGCCGTATTCACTTTTATCGGCCTCCTC
The DNA here is from genome assembly GCA_949775005.1 of Orthosia gothica. Classification (NCBI taxonomy): domain Eukaryota; kingdom Metazoa; phylum Arthropoda; class Insecta; order Lepidoptera; family Noctuidae; genus Orthosia; species Orthosia gothica. The sequence goes on from OX459044.1 coordinate 33,786,562, forward strand.
AGCTTCTGCCTGCGCTTGAACAAGCTGTGGGAAATCTGCTTCTGTTACTTCAACTACTGGCCTATGAGGAGCTTCCTTTTTTTCAGGTTCAACCTGCTTCGGAGGTATGCGTTGAAAAAAGGAAGTCGATTTGATACGGTCTAGATCGCCTTGTGTTTTTTTAAGAACACTATCTACGCCAGTAGTCAAATCTTTAAATTTAGACCATTCTTCATTTTCTTTGGCAGTGCCTTCCCCGTTTTCAGCACTTTGCTGCTGATGCTCTCTTCTATACTTTTCTAGCTCCTCTTCTGTGAAAAGCTCTTCTTCGCCTTTACGTTTAGATTTTTTTCCCTTTTTCTTCTTTTTAAGACCTTTGGGTAGTTTTAGCATTATACGATTTTCTTAGCAATGCTTTGTGTTGCTGAAACCAATAAATAATGCTTTATAATGCTTGACCTATATAACGTAATAAGCTTTGATAAAAAACAACCAAACACCTTGCTATCTACGTAGACACAAGGACATTTTTATTATTATTCTTAGTGAGGTTTATCGCATAAACTTTAATTGATAAATGATTTTATTTCTGTAAGTTGGTTTGTACAAACGCTTTTACATGTCTAAACTTTGAAACCTATTTCAATTGTTTTGCATTAAGATGTGCACACAAACTGCTGACACATCATGTGAGTTGTAAGAGTTAGCTTTGAATTGGGTCAAAGCCAGCTCTGATGTCGACAATTAGATAACACTTTACGGAAATTCGTACGTAAAATAGGGGCAGTATGCATTATTAAACTAAACGATTTCTATAAATCTACAATATCCCTGTGTCAGGATACATTGAATGAAATTAGCTATTTGAGAGGTCAATGAGTTATTTTATTGATCGGAGAGCTTCTATGGATGAAACAACCTTTGTCACAACTTCACAAGGAGGTAAGCGACAACACTGCGGGTGTCTCTTCTTGTTGAGGCAGTGTGTAATATTATGTTGGTTGAGAAGCTATCTATTAATACGAGTTGCAGCTACTCGTTCGTTCCTTATTCTAACACGCTTACAAAACTGAAAGTACGGGGTGTGTGAGTGTGTCATAGAATTGGTAGCTAATCTTAAGTTATTAAAAATGAGATAAATGCTGTGCAAACAGAAACAATAATACAATGACGAAGGAGTTATATTACGATGTAGGGGCGTGCGGGTGAGTGGTGAGACGGGTGCATGGTAATGGAGCTCCTCGGGGAGCCGCGGAGTAAGCGGCCGGGGCGGCGACACGGACGGCCTGGGGCCTGGGCCGCTACTTACAGCTAAGGCATACACTACCGCGCTACAGGGGCCTCTGTACCTTCATCGCAACACACGGACAGTCGCGGCGGGCTCGGTTCGCGCGAGCGGGTGCGCTCGGGGGCGCTGCAGGGCGCTGGAGGCCGACTGAGCGGAGAGGCCGCGCCGCGCGCCCATCGACCTGCGCCGCCGCGCAGCCGCGCGCCGCCCACGCCCGCGCCCCGCACCCCCGGCCCAGAGCCCCGCGCCCTCGCCTCCGATACAAAGTTCAAGCGTCACCGCTCACGCTCAGCTTCCGAGCTGTGCTTTACGTAATCAACCCCGCAAGACGTCCAACCACTTGAACTCCAATTTCAATCTAGAATATTGCCAGTTTAGGCACTAACTTTAATTAGGTGTACAAATCAACCCATGGCTGGATAGGAATGTAATAATCCTATGATTAATCAGAACTTGTTGTTGACCGCTTCAAAAGCATCCGACACAGCTGCGATGTATTAATGACAGTTAGATCAATACCGAGACCGGGACCGAGTGTCTGCAAACTAGGCTCGAAACGAAATAGGATAGTCTAGATTCTAGATAGTCTCTAGGCTTCACTCAACACTTGATTGGGGCACACGAGTTCCAACCATGTAGCCATACATATATTATAGCGAAATGGGTACCTTACATATGCAGTACCTTTAAGTAGCTATTGATTGGCAGAGACACAACCCTAATCTCTTAATCTGCGGTATGCATCATAGTAAATATGGGGTCGCAAAATTAATTTTACGTAGAATAGAATAGAATAATCTTTTTTATATACACCATATAAGTACATACATAGGTTAGAAGTTGATTACTGAAAACTTTTCTAGTTAGAGACATCTGCATCGTTTTATTTCCCCTGTAGATAATATTTACATAAACATCCATGGACTACTTAGTATTTTATGCTTCTCAGACTTCGGAGATGAGATCATTCTAAAGCAAAAAAAAATTATTCAATATAAAGCAGCTTCAGCAGCAGTAGGCTGCTACTTTCACAAACAAAAAGTTTTACATCTTTGTAATATTACTTTACAAACCAAACCTATCATAACAAACATTACCCTCCTTCAGCAGTCGGGTAAAAAGGATACCAATTAGCAATCAAGACAGCCCCTCTCCAAATAAAAGAAATGGCAATTAAAGAAATAGACAACACAAAACATCTTCCAATCCGGTTGGTCACCGTGGAAGATAATGACCACCACCCATCAAGGAATATATATAGCTTCGATAGCCAAAAGCAGTAATAAATTGAAATCCTTGGAGGAGGCCTTTACCTGAGAAGGGTTCATACTAAATATAATAATTAAAAATAGATAGAATAATTAGAATTATATACACATGTAGCAATTCAATGAAATAATTGCATATTAATTAATGAAATTATATTATGTTGAATAAATTCTGAATAAAATAAAAAATAAAATGTAGATTAATACAAATAAACATATAATAAATTATATGCACATGGAACAATTCAATGAAATTATTGAATAAATTTTACGTAAAATGAAAAAATGTAGATTAATAAAATTAAAAATGTAAATTATTATTATATATACATGGAACGATTCAATGAAATAATTAAATATTAATTAATGAAATTAGATTATATTAAAAACATTTTACGTAAAATTTTAAAAAAATAGGATGAATAAAAATAAAAATGCAATAAATTATAATTATATACGTGCCCGTGTCGCAGCAGAGCTACTTGACGGAGCAGTTGTGTCCCGTACCCCGTACCCACGTCGTAACTAGCAGACACGTGCCTGCTCGAGGTCCCCGTCCTACAATAACTATTCTGCTACTAACTACCCTTACTTACCGTGCGACTTCGTCTGTAGACCTGTCTGTCACAGTCACAGCTGCTTATTTCAATACCTTATTTAAGAGGGGACTCTAGTGAGACTTTCTCTATACAAACACATTCTGCTGTTTTCTTCGTGGATAATGCCTCTAGAGCAATGATTTTTTTCCATAAAATCTAGGTCTAATTAATACGTGCCTGTATCATTTCCTTTTTTCCAAAACATAATCACAAAAAGAAATATGACAATCCAAAAATCCGAAAAAAATGCCCGTTTTTACCGCCATGTTCAGAAGACTTTCAGACAAAATTTATAAGTTTTAAACAAAAAAGGAAATGATAGGAGCATAGATATACTTTTCCTCTAAATTTTGATATAAGAATTTTTTAGATCAGACCAGTTTTCATGAAGAAAACAGCAGAATACGAAATGTCTTTTAGTCAAAGTTTTTGTAGGTAAAATCAGCCTGAGCTGCAGTTGTCCCTTTCGCACTTTACGGGGTGAGGTTGGAGGTGACGCGACGGTAATAGTTTCTTCAAATACCTATTTTTCAAATTCCTGTTGACTAGAGTCCGCTCTTAAGCTCGCATCGATATAAATGACAAAACTCTTTAACTCTTTTAAAAGAAAATAGTAAAAGAGCTTTGAAGCGGAGGACCTTTGATTTATCATTCTAAATTATAATTAATGTATTACTCTTTTAACAACACAATATTTAATTCAGTCATTTTTTTTTTTTTATATAGCACTCGAGTGTAAGTATTCGATTGCGGGGCGGGTGACCGGAGGAGCCCTATCCGGCGCCAAAATAACGAAAATGCAATCTTCGACATCACAGCGCCGCGTAGGCCACCGATGACCTCATGGGGTTTTTTCTGATTATTTCATAAACCATACATACGATTGTAGCCTCCTCCTCCTCCTCGCGTCGTGTTCCTCATTACTTAGGGTCGTGATTCCCTCGACAAGAGATCAACTTTCACTGACGATAATTCTCCATCTGTGTCTGTCCTTGGCGACGTGGAGTGCATCGTGCAGCTTTGTGTTCAGCGTTGTACGTATTTGGTCAGACCATCTGATCAGGCTACGGCCCCTCGGCCTCTTGCCTTTGACCTTGCCTGTGATCATCTGCTGTTCGAGGTTATGACCATCCTTACGGGCAATGTGACCACAGAACTCCAGGATTCTTCGCAGGCAGGTGGTGGAGAGCCTGGCCTTGACTTTGAGTTGTCGAAGGATAGACTCGTTTGTGCGGAACGCAGTCCATGGAATTTGAAGCATCCTTCGCCAACACCACATCTCGAAAGCGTCAATGCGATCACGATCAGCCTTCCTTAGCGTCCACGTTTCCGAGCCGTAACTAAAGATGGAGAACACAAGAGAGTTCACCAGCTTCATCTTTGTCTTGCGAGATATGTTACGGTCTCTCCAGATTCGCTGCAGTTGCATTGCGCTTTTGGCCATACCGATTCGTCTCCTGATTTCCTTCTCGCAAGACCCTGTGTTGCTGATGGTAGCGCCCAGGTAAATAAACTCATCTACCTTTTCGAGGGACAGGGCACCTGTGATATGGAGTGAGTTGGTGCGGTCTACCACCATCACTTTGGTTTTGGAATGGTTGATTTTAAGACCCAATTCCATGCTGATCCTTTGAATCCTCTCCAGCAGCCTTACCATTTCAGCTTCGTTCGCCGCTAATAGCGTTGTGTCGTCTGCGTAACGGAGGTTTGTGATCCTACTGCCACCAACAGTGACACCTCCCTCTCAGTTCTCAAAAGTACGCCGGATGATGTACTCTCCATACACGTTAAATAGAATGGGGGATAGGATGCAACCCTGGCGTACACCTTTTTCAAATCTAAAAGGCTCCGATGACGTTCTTTCAACTTTCACAACGCCCTGATTGTTTTGGTAGAGCGATTGGATCAGCAAAACCAGGTGCTTAGGTACTCCGAGTTCTTCTAATACTTTCCACAGATCCGACCAGATGACACAGTCGAAAGCTTTACTATAATCAATAAAACACAAGATGACAGGAGTGTTGAATTCGTAGGACTTTTCGATCAGTTGGCGAATATTTAAGATTTGTTCGCGAGTCCCCTTGCCCTTAACGAAACTGGCCTGGGCCTGCAGTCTCGACATAGCTAACGATCGTTACGCTAGCTAACATTCGTTAACTCTTACCACAAAATAGTAAGTTTAAAGAAGGGCCACTCCCGCCGTTTGGAAAATTGACAGCTTAACTTGACAGATTCACTAGGGTTGTAGTGTTCGTGATATTAAATGGATATTTGATGCCCTGTCTACCCTCTAAGGCATGTAAGCATGATATGATGTATGTTTAGACTAATCTATGTATTTATGTTTGCAACCTACCCTTTTTTTTTTAATTCGGAATCAATATAGTAGCAACCCTAGTGAATCTGTCAAGTTTAGCTGTCAATTTTCCAAACGGCGGGAGTGGCCCTTCTATATACTTACTATTTTGTGGTAAGAGTTAACGAATGTTAGCTAGCGTAACGATCGTTAGCTATGTCGAGACTGCAGGCCCTGCTCCTGTAGTATTTGCCAGTGCAAGAAGTAGTGAATTCTGTTATTAATTATGTGTAAGAAGATCTTACTGGCGTGTGATATGAGAGCCAGAGTTCTGTAGTTGTCACACCTGGAGGTTGATCCTTTTTTGTGCAGCGGCAAGATAATTGATTGTGCCCAGTCTCCGGGCCATTCGCCCGTACGCCAGATACTGTCACATATTTTATGTATTGCGCTTGCTCCTGACGCCCCCATTGCCTTTATGATCTCAGATGTTAATTGGTCCGGCCCAGGTGCTTTCCTGTATTTGAGCGCAGCAATCGCCGCTGTGACTTCAGATAGCAGTATCGGAGGTTCTAGATTTAAATTATCCCATGATATTGCCTCACGCGGTAGTATGAGACTGTGGGGATTCCTGTAGAGATCCCCGCAATATTTCCGCCACCTTTCCGCTACTGCGTCCAAATCCTGAAGTCGAACTCCATCTTCATCTTCAACCACCCAAGTTTTGGGTTTGAATTGTTTCGAGAGGAGATTGACTTTCTTGAAGAGATCTGAACTCTGCACTTTCAGTGCGTGGTCGTCAATTTCCTGGCAGATGTTTTCAACATAGTTGTTTTTGTCGCGGCGGCATAGTAATTGTATTACTCTGCTCAGCTCCGAGTATCTGTCACGATCCTCCTGGCTTGTCATGCCCGTCAGTTTCAGATCCTTCCTCTCCTGAATCTTAGCCCAGGTGCCAACAGAGAGCCAGGATTGTCTGCGCAAGGATGGAGACCGTTTTTGGTGATTTGGTGTACGGTCTTCCATATCAAGTCCCTTAGGTGATTCCACTGGTCGTTTGCACATGCGTTTACAGTTGGTGGATATTTCGCTATGGCGTCGCTGATGCCTCTACAGAATGCTGGTTTTTCCAGAGGCTCCAGAGTGCGCGGTCTTACCGGGGGTCCTTTTTACACTGTTTTTAAGCGCAGGGTAAATTTGGCAACCAGAAGACAGTGATCGGAACCACAGTCTGCACTAGGGAAGGTTCTCACGTTGGGAATCGAGCTTTTCCAGCGGCTATTGATTATGACGTAATCAATTTGATTGCGATATCGATCACCCGGGGACTTCCACGTGTAGAGACGCCTTGGAAGTTGCTGAAAGCAGGTGTTCATTATGGACAAACTTCTGGCGATGCAGTATTCCAGTAATCTCTCTCCTCTCTCATTTCTATCGCCCAGCCCAAACTTCCCAACCGTGCCTCTGATGTGATCATCCCGGGTCGTGCTGCCCACCTTTGCGTTCCAGTCTCCAATCATCAACGTTATCTCGCGATTCGGCATCCTGGATAAAGTAGTTTCCAACAAGGTGTAAAACTCATCAATGACATCATCTTTTGCAGCCGCTGTTGGGGCATACACCACGACAATGTTCAGCGTACAGGGGCATGCGGTCAATCTGAGGGTGATAATTCTATCACTTATCGGGTTATAACCCAGTACATGGTTGTTTAGGTGGTGCGGCACCCATATAGCAACTCCGTTGGTGCTGGAGTCCGAAGGGCCAGAGAAATATAACGTATTTCCGTTAGCGGTTTTCTGGTGCCCTTGCCCTCTCATGTGCGTCTCGGTTATTCCCAAAAATGCCAGTTTGTGGATTTCTGCTTCTTTTTCCACAATGTGCAGTTTTCCAGGTGCCAGAAGTCCACGGACATTCTAGGTTGCGATCCGTCGTTGTTCTCGGATGGAGAGGTTCGTTTTTTGTTCACCGGTAGCATGCCCACTAACAGGGACCCGGTGGTCCGTCTCTGTCGCAGCTTCGGTCGCCAATTTCACACCATCCAGCCCGGTAACCGAATGGCGCCGATTGTTAGTCGGATCGTCCAACAAGGTAGCTCTCTGAGTTGTACTTGCCATAGGGGGATTTTCTTGGGTATGTACACGTGGTGGCCACCCGATTCCTTCCACGGCAATCTTTTAGAGGTAATATCAGACCTCGCGGCCATTGCAAGCCGCTCCATGCAGTGACGGAGGTAACGGGTTAGTTAACCGCCGCCCGTGACTCGGCGTTGAAGGTTTTACAGCTGGTTTGTCCTTCTCTTCTCCAGGCAAACCCTCCTCCTTTCTCATCCGGGCTTGGGACCGGCATAGGCGGAGAGACGATTGTAGCCTAACCTAGACATAAATCCATATCTTACTAAACTATATCAAGGAACAACAAATAAAAATAAATCTGACTGTTCCACTACGGCGGTTAGCGTGTTAAGTATTGACATGTTCAATTTGTCTGATTTTATTATTTTGACAAGTTTAATTTGACTAATTCTAATTATTTATGTAGTTACTTGCACTCCGCCCGCGATTTCGTTTATCCTATAAATGACTCTCTTATGCGCAGTTAGTGAAGGCCACCAAAAATAAACTATTAGGTATTAAATCAATAAAAAATGGGGTATCGTAGATATACAGGGTTTATTGGATTGGGACGATTCGTTATTTGTCTTAAAGATTAATACATTTTAGGTTACCAGCACAAAGTAAAATCCTCCCCTAAAAAATTAATAACCCCATTTTGCCCCGTTAGAGGTCGGTTTTTGAACAACCCAAATATATTATTCACTCTTTTCTTCTCTTTTTTATTTTTCGTTTAAGTTAGTAAGATTCCGCAGTAAATTTCCTCAAAAAAACTTTAACACTCGTTAACCCTATCTGGGGGTAGTTTAAATAAAAATAAAACCGGCCAAGTGCGAGTCGGACTCGCGCACGAAGGGTTCCGTACCATTTTCGTAAAAAACGGCAAAAAAATGACGTTTGTTGTATGGAAGCCCCCCTTAAATATTTATTTTATTTTGTTTTTAGTATTTGTTGTTGTAGCGGCAACAGATATACATCACCTGTGAAAATTTCAACTGTCTAGCTATCACGGTTCATGAGATACAGCCTGGTGACAGACAGACAGACAGACAGACAGACAGACAGACAGACGGACCGCGGAGTCTCAGTAATAGGGTTCCGTTTTTACCCTTTGGGTACGGAACCCTAAAAATGGTTTTATGTAAAGAACAATGGCGAAATCTTAGCTGACTTAAATTGAAGCGTCTGAAAGTGTATTATATACCTACGAAACAAATTTCATTAATTTACTCATTGATGTATTAAAAAATCAAACCGACTTCCAGAACAAAAAACTACAAAGCAAAAAATAAAATTCTTTACCGAAGTCGGTGTCTTTTTTAGGGTTCCGTATCCAAAGGGTAAAAACGGAACCCTATTACTAAGACTCCGCGGTCCGTCTGTCTGTCTGTCTGTCTGTCACCAGGCTGTATCTCATGAACCGTGATAGCTAGACAGCTGAAATTTTCACAGATGATGTATTTCTGTTGCCGCTATAACAACAAATACTAAAAACAGAATAAAATAAATATTTTAGTGGGGCTCCCATACAACAAACGTTAATTTTGTGCCGTTTTTTTGCGATATTGGTACGGAACTCTTCGAGCGCGAGTCCGACTCGCACTTGGCCGGTTTTTACCCATTGTTTTCCGTTTTTCGACACCGTCTTCAGCAAAGAATTTTATTTTTTGCTTTGTAGTTTTTTGTTCTAGAACTCGGTTTGATTTTTTGTTCAAATGTTTTTTGTGTTTTTCTATTTTTAGTTTTGGTAGGTGCCTCCAATTAACATGATTATCATTTATAGCCAAAGTACATCTCATGGCGATTCCAATACGCCCAAACACGACTAGGATACTTTGTTTTATTTGAAAGTTCTAGTACCTACCTTCCGGCTTCATCATCAGATCAGTTCGATAGTGCCATTTTCATCAGTACCATTTATTTATAAGTATTTACTTCATTATAGTCGAGATATCTTGTGACATACTTAGCATTTAGGAGTTCCAGTGGCCATCTGTGGTCTTCTTCATCAGTTCCACTTCACCAAATGATACTTTTTAAGTGCAAATATTTGCATTGTTGATGAAAATACTAAAACCGCTATATGTTTGCCTATAATATTCGAGGAGTTCTCTCGATTTCCCTAGGATTCCATCATCAGATCATGACCTGATGACTATGGGACCAACTAGGAAGTATACCCTTTCAATCAAAAGAAGTATTTTTGAAATCGGTCCAGGCGTCTTTGAGTAATCGGGGAACATACATAAAAAAAAAGATTCTGACGAATTGAGAACCTCTTCCTTTTTTTGAAGTCGGTTAAAAAGAGGTAGATACGGGACTGGCCACAGCGCTTGGTCCTACAAATCTAAGTGATTGCCCGTAGCACGCCCTCAGTCGCGCACGGCACATGGTTGATCACACAGCTCATTAATTTCATTGTTTTATGTTTTTTTATTGCAATAAATAAGCATCAGAATGACTTTTTGTGTAGTTAAACAGTGTTTAATTAATACTAGGAAGAAAAATAAGTCACACGGGATCTCTTACCACTCGTAAGTACAGTCAAAAATGTTAATTTGTTGAAAATTACAATAATATTTAATGTTTGCTCCGCCATATTTGTGAGAGCGAGATAGATATTACAAACATGCGTGAGAGACACGAAACGCACATATTGCAATGTCATTTCATTCATAATAGTAAACATTCGGCGGCTAACGCAATTTCGCTTGCACTACAGCGCCGTCTCCTATCTCTGTCCTTGTCTATCGGTAACTGTAGGTTTGGGACTGGTGATGACACTGAACACAGATGTGTGAGTTTCGGTGCATGTAGTCGTGCGCCGAGCCCAGGTTTTCTGATCGCGATGTTAGCGCGTAACGTATCTTCCTCTTTTTAATACATCTATGAATTTACTAGGTTTTTTTAAATGGATAATATTTTTGTGTTCACCAAAAATCTAAAGGTACATCTAAAATACTGATCGTGCACCAAATATTAGTTGATCTACGAATAAATTATGGTCAAAGAATCAGTCCAAGAGCGAGCGAAGCGAGCTCGGGAACTTAGGGCACCCCGACACGGACAGGTTAGGTTCGAACGAGTTCGCTCGCTTTGCTCGCTCACTTCAGCTCCCGTCATCTCGTTCGTGTTAGGTTACTTTTGACCCTGCAGACAGAAAGAGGAGCCCCGCGCAGCGGGGCTACGTCGACTTATATGAACATATTTTGGTGCACATTCAGTATATTTGGTGGAACACAGGCAAAATTAGGTAAATGAAATGGGAATAAATTGAAGTACTTTTAAATACCATCCTTTTTAAATTATAACATTACGTGGTTCACCACGGATTAAAAAAACATTATAAATGAAAGTTATTTGATTTTTTCGTCAACTCTCATTAGCTTAGTGTTGCCATTTTACACTTGTTCGCCAAGTGACAAGTAGTAAGTATATATCAACTTGCAAGTGCAAAGAAATGTTATTACGGCAGCAAACATGTTAACAGACAAACTTTAACGCGAATAAACTTCGTACGCAATCCTGTGAAATACCTAACCTAAAAGCTTAGATACTTTTATTCCCTAAAAAAACCAAGTCACGTCGATCAATGTTCTTAGAAGGTCCGCAAGAGGTCACTACTGGTGTCATAAACAAACGTCAAGAAAAGTTTTAGTTATTCTTAAAAATATGGATTACAAGACCAAGCCAAAAGAGAGAAGGGTAACAAAGCCATAATAACATATGATAAAGTTGTCATATTAAAAAATATACCGACACCCGCACATAAGAATATCAACAAAAAAAGGAATATTTCAAAGTCACCAGAGAATAACTCAAATGCTTGTACCGAACCGAGATCACAAGTAAATTACTTATTTTTTACATTATTAAAAAAAACAACGTTGCCCCACACTAGGAATTTCTTCCTGTATCGTAGGTGCGTTAACAAACATATAAACTCACACTTGATAAATATTGCGATCAATACATTTCACTATTGCAGTACTGTCGTTTGCAAACATCAGCATAGTATATAATAGTAATCTATGCATCAGCATTTGATGTTGAGTCACCTTTGGCAGATCATTTATATAGATCAAGAAAAGAGGTGGCCCAAGGACGCTACCCTGTTTTGCTCGGGGTACCGCCTTAACGAAGACTATCTCCGTAATGGCAATACTGCAGTATTAAAATTATTAAATGACCCGCGGTGGTACTCAAATACATAATATTATACAAGTGAAGTTGGATTTTATAACTACTTCTTCAGTTACCATCGTCCGTTTTTAGACGTTGTGAGCCGCTGAAACCGTTTTAATGGTTCCGTACCATTGTCGCAAAAATTGGCAAAATAATCAAGTTTGTTGTATGGACGCTGAGGGAGCCCCACTTAAATATTCATTTTATTCTGTTTTTAGTATTTGTTGTTATAGCGGCAACAGAAATACATAATTTTGTGTTTTGTTATATTTTACTCTCATTTTAAGTACAACTGGCAGGTGGACGGATAATTGTTAACCGCGCTGTTTGTTTTTTATTTTTCTTGTTTAGTTTATTAAAATTTATATAGTATTTTATAGTAATGCTCAGCCCTGGCTGTAGCAGTGATACTGATACGTTTTGTTCGCTTGATAGTGTTGATGAAAGTTTCGTTAGTGCTCCTTCATTAGCTGACTCTCTTATTTCCCTTTTTTGCGATGTCTCCGGGAATGTTTGGTATTGAGTATTCCGGCCCACTTCCCCGATATGCTGGCAAGCTTTGACTGTAAGAATATTCATGTGATTCTTGTTTCTGAATCATGGTTAAAACCTTGTCTTCCCTCTGCCTCCTACTCTCTTCCAGGATTTCAACTTGTCAGGAATGATCGCGCGGTCGGTGGTGGTGGTGGGGTGGCCATTTATCTTCGTAATTATTTGCCATTTTCTATAGTCAATATGTCCACACAGCCGCCCCCGCCGAACGCTGGTGAACATATTTTCCTGGAAGTTGAATTACAGCATTCTAAGATTCTCCTTCCATACTTTCCTTGGGGTTTACTACTGCCCTTCTCTACGGATTAATTTCTTTTCCTCTTTCGAACGTCTTTTAGAAGATTTAATTCCCTCTTACAGTCATAGTATCATAATGGGCGACTTTAATACATGCCTCCTCAAAAAAGATTCCCGGTCTTCTTCTCTTCGTCATATTATTGAATCTACCAATCTATCTATTCTTGATCTTAGTGCCACTCACCATTTTCCTAACTCTGTGCCTTCGCTTCTTGATCTTATTTTCGTCTCGTCCTTCGATCACGTCGCTAAACATGTTCAATGTTCAGCTGACGCCTTTTCCTATCATGATCTAATTTATATTTCCTATAAAATTCGACCTCCTAAGCATAAGTTCAAAACTCTTCTGCTTCGCAATTTTGATGGTATAGGTGTACCAGAATCTCATGGCATTTTTTATTTTTTTTAAATTGTGATTTTCATATGGCAATGTCAATTGTCACCTGTCGAATCAAAGTACTTGATGTGTCAACCGCTGCTGAATTTTTTTGATATTATCTTGAAAGTTTGTTATTTTTGTGAAAATGTCGAAAAACCCACTTCGATCTCATGCGAGACATATTGTTTTCAATGTGTATCATAAAATAAGGGAAGAAGAAGGCGTAAATCAAACTCAATCTTTGATTTTAAAGTGCGTCGTAGAGTGGACCGGTAAGTTGGACTGACTTGTTTCGATACATTTAGTTTAATTAATATTTTTCTTACTTAATTTTATTTTCTTTTCATTACTATTATATGGTAAATCGTAGGTCAGGGCACATCGAATGATGGCCGGAAGGAAATGGCAACAGTAATGTAACTGTTACTAATTCTTCGACAAGATATTGATTTTAACGGAGATTGAGAATCTTTAACGTAAGAAAAATATTAAGTAATAATCTGCGCCCTGCAGTGGGACGTGTATATAGACGGGAGTTTTTGGCGGGATTTTGTCGAGTGAAGTTCAGTGGCTGTTAATATTATTTGCAAATTGATTCCTAGTGGATATTGTGATATATTATTGGTGTAGTTTTGTATCTCAACTGTCTCCGCAACTGGACAATTTGTAAAATCATTGACAAAAGCGATCTCGGGATAGTGGAGCGGTGTATTTTATTGTAGTATTGACTGCCTCTGCAAAGCTTACTGGGAAGACTGACTCGATACAATTTGCTGCCAAATATTCCAAAAAACATTAGAATCTGTTACATCCGCATTCTAATGCATACTAAAGAATAAATATAAGATCCAAAACTCTTTCCAAAGACGTGGCTAAAAGGTCCTAGCAACCAGGCCATAAAACTTACATAAAAAGAAAATATATAGACTGATGACGATGAATGACTTTAAGTAACATGATACATTTTATTATTTTTTACAGATTTTATACATAAAGAGATTGGTTTTGAATATGTTAAATGCCAATGAAAAAGAACCATTTTGATGGAGAGAGATGACATAAAACTACAAAGATACAAGTTTTTGAAATGCCAGTGGAGTTCATGGAATCGTATTCTAGTTTTCTAGTTCTGAGTTTCTAAGTTATTTATGATTTAAATGCTAAATAATAAATTAGTACATAAATTAATATTCAATTGATTTATTTTTCCTATGTTAAGAACACGATGTATAACAACATTATTCATACACATACCTATAATACTCACAGTGGATCTTTGTGTCTCTGAATTGGTTGCAAGACCCCGCGCAGTAGCTATTTGTGTGTCAATGTTGAAGGTGAAGATAGCATTGTATAACTGTCTCTTTCACTCGCTTAAGTATGTCACATAAGCTTACGGAGTTTCTTGTGCATTCTTCTCCTTAACAAGCTACTTTCCGAATGCACGGTAGAATCAACTTTTATTCCATGTAAATTTAAATTGTGACATTCAAAAGTGCCGCTTGGTGGCCCAGTTGAAATAAATATCTTTTGTCTTTTTTGTCATCGTACTATCTCGCTTACTCTATGCAGTATACTCGATGACAAACTGTTTCTTACGCAATGGTTGGCAGGACCAAGTTCAAAGACACAAAGATCCGTTGTGACTACTATAATATAGTTACCTCATGTTCATTAATACTAAAGACATAAATAAAAATTAAACAGTATCAAGATCGTTTGATCCAATTTCCCCAGTATTGCATACAACAAATTTTTATTTCCCTTTTTGCCATGAGATTCTGGTAGACCTATATGGACATTGATCTTCTTCGAAGGGATGCCAGTAACATCAACTGGATGCCGCTGGTCACATCGTCGTCGTGTTTAAATTTAGAACACATCAATATATTCGATCTCCATTGCTATAATATAACCTCCTTGCGCCAAAAATACTCGATACAAACTTCTTGTGCAAAGAATAGGTACTAGATTTTCAAACTCCTTCGATTTTAATTTTGAGTTTGTTTTTATTTAGGATATTAATAATGATTTTGATTTAAGTCTAGGATATTTATTGAATAATTATTTGGATTGTAATTCTAATATTAATTGAAATGGTGTTTAATTAATTATAATTATGTAACGTAACGGAGGTGGTCACCGGCCCCTGAAACACAGGTGCTGTTACCTAGCTCAGGGGTCAGGGTTTCACATTTTTTTGTAACCAAAAAAATAAACCATTTATTTTGTATTTATTAATATTCCTTGTGCTTAAATCTTTCTTTTTCTCGTAGTCATGGTATAAAAATTAGTATGAAACTATTGAATAAAACGGATTTATATCGAGGGCCATGAATCACTCGCGTCGCTCATGATTATATTAACTGTCTGTTGAACATTTAAGAATTTTTTTTTTACTTTACAATCTATCTCAAGCCTTAGGTCTTCTACAGTCTCATAATACTTTTTGTAAATAACATTTTCTACATGGCCCCATACAAAATAGTACAGAATCGTCCCGTTTGTACCTATCCAAATTTTCATTAAAGTAAACCCTAGTAATTCTACTATTGTGAGCAGTAGCACCATCTTGTTGAAAAAATATATTATTTTATTAATTATAACGTGTATTTCACTTGTTGAAAATAAACATAAGTCTAGGTTGTGTTGATTAAAGCCCTTGTGTATTAAATATTAGATTTCATGAATATCTATGACAAACGAGTGTAAGACCTAATATTTCTTGGATAAATTGTATCTTTAACATTGACTGTTTCGAATAGTGAAATAAAATAACGAGCGTTTATTTTTTAAATTTGTTGGTGGTTCGATACCCGATTTAGATAAGCTTGTCGAGAATTTTTTGAATTCAGTTTTATTTATTTAAAAAAATAAAGGAATATTTCTTTTATGTAAAATAACCTATGTGCGAGTGTTACAAATCAGTAACACTCGCTGGTGATACCTATAAATACCTATAAGCACTACCTGCGCGGCGCCCTGGCCGAGATTTAAGCTGCGCCTTTCTCTATTCTCGCAGGGTAGCTGGCAGCAAGGGGTGAGTGAAAAAAACATACAGCTCGACATGCTGGCAAGTGGTCACATATAACATGTTGCGGTCCTATAATAGTCCTATAATCCTAGAGGCAGGCATGTTGCTGTTTCGATAGATTATTCGTTGCGATCCTAGAGGTGAAGCGAAACTGAGAAGTGCATCGACTATATCATCTTGGCGGCCGCCAGCTCAGAAAGAGCCTGTTCTGCTCACCACCTGCACGAACACGCCACGGTTACGGTCACGCCACGGACCACGCTAAAACTGGATTATTTTCTCCTAATCATTGCGCTCTCACTCGACGCGATTGAGCGGATTAAGGACTCCAAGGTTTTTGCAAGAGATCTGAGAGAGATCAGAGCTCACGAAACTGAAGACCGATGATGGAACGATCGTATCCACCAAACCGGAGCTTCTGAGAGAGACTGAGGGGTTATATGGGCAATTAGCAAACCCATTGCGAGTCTAGCAAAGATCACTCACCTTCGTTTTGTCGACGATATAGTGGTCATAGCTGAGACCATGAAGGACCTCAGTACAATGCTCGTTGATCTCAGTAGAGCTTCCGAAAGAGTGGGTCTAAAAATGAACAATACCAAAGTGATGTTGAATGCCCATGTTGTTTCCACTCCTATCTAAGTCGGAGACTCTACACTCGAAGTTGTGGACGATTATGTCTACCTAGGACACACGGTCTAGTTAGGTAGTTCCAACTTCGTGAAATATATCAACCGTCGAATCCGACTCGGCTGGGCAGCATTCGGGCAGTTGCGCAGTATCTTCTCGTCCAACTTACCACAGTGTCTCAAGACGAAAATCTATGACCAGTGTGTATTGCCAGCGATAAGCAGTTGTTTCGGGAATGTCGTAATGCAGTCGCCAAACATGGCTTCAAGTTCGTGTGGGTCAAGAACGGCACCATCCTTGTCAGAGAAAAGGAAGGAGCGCGAGCATTCGCCATCAAATCTACGCAAGACGTTGGCAAAATTAAACCCGCCTCGCCGGCGGCTGGATCTTCAGTTGTTAATCATTGACAGTATGACACTATTTATTCAAAACTTTGTACCTACCGATGTACCTATCTTTGTTTTTCCAAGTCCGTGTGTTTGTTGTGTTATCTTGTTTTTGTTTATATCACGTTGATTGCTCTGTTTACACCTGCTTTTTTCGTTGCTGACTCGTAGTCACACCAGATTATCACACCAGTGTGACAAACAGGATTTTTTTTCTCGTTTGTCACACCACTGATTTTTCCACACCATGTATACGATAATTGCTAGTGCAGTACCTATATATTCTAATAAAGTGGATCTGCTGATCAGCGTTTGCCGACTTTCGTTATTTGCCGACTATTTAGATTTTCTACTTTTAGTTATATTTCTGCCAACTTTTTCATAATAAGGTACAAAGTGTATTCATTTCTTAGGAAAGACAAAACGGCTTATTCGGTTTAGGACAGAACAAAACTAATACAAATGGATTAATTCCTTTGTTCGCATTAGGACAGATTCGCTTTAAGACAGATTCTCTTTAAGACAGATTCGCTTTATGACAGATTCGCTTTACGGCAGAAGTACAATGAACTCGATATACCTATATCTGTAAAACTTATTAATAAAACAAGTAAAAAAATGAAAATTTTCGAACTGAAATTTAATTTCATGTCAATTTTTATATATTTATCTGGGTTATTCGTTCTGAATACTTCTTTGTAGCAACTAAATGTATTAGTAATTAATCCCATTCATTGCTTTGAGAAATAGTCCCTGAATGCGAATATTCTTCAGATTCTTGAATAGCAAAGATACCTTCAGGGATCAAAATTTGTGGTAACAATGCCAATTACATATACATTTCTTTAATACGTTACGTTCTCCACCATCGACTTTGTCAGACCTATTTTTAGCTTTTTATGAGAGCGCTTTCCAATAGTGGTAGAAGCAATCGGTAACTTTGGCATTGGGATATACCTACGGCTTTAACTCTTTAATTTCTGCTAACTCTTAATCACATCTATATTTAATGAAAACTGATCGCGCAATATAGTAGTTTTTTTTTAATCTATAGGCTCGCGTTTGCCCACTATCTCGCCTGATGGTAAGCGATGATGTGGTCTACGGTGAAGCACGCTTGCCTCGAAGAAACCTATTCACTCTTGACTTATAAACCCCAAGATTGTAGCTATCAGGGCACAAAGACTCCGGAAGGGAGTACCGGTCCTTAGCTCATTGATTTTCATTGATGAAGTACATACAGAGCATCCTCACCCCTAGAAATGTATCAAAAGCTAGATCTATGGACAGGAGGATATAATACGATGTTAACGAGCGCGCCACCTCTGTGATATCAATAAAACTGCTAAGATATTGTAACTAGATTTCATCCATTTTTCATGTCGGCCGTGACGTTTATAAAATATTATAAAAAATAGCATAAAATAGCATATTAGTAAAACATGACATAGCATAATTACTTGTCTGCTTGTGTTGTTCAAATAACGACTTATAATTACTATAACATGATGTCTCGATTAAGTAACTTTTTAAAAGTAAAAAAATCGTCCTTTGAAGAGTATTGCTCGAGAATTTAACGACGTCGACGTAAGCGTAACCTAAACTATACTCTATTTATATTTTAATTTTTTGCCATTAGAAATCTAACTTTTAAATTTACTTATTTATATAAATACATTAAAAAGTTATAAATTATTTCAAAGATTCCCAAAAATGTTGCACGCACTTTATAAAGAAAATATTTGAAATGGATGAGGAAGCCCTAAGCTCTGTCAATCAATGAAAATATTAGCAAAACGCTTTGTGCTTATGGGAGGGATGTCCATCATGTACCGATGACGCATGGCCGTACGTCTTGTAGGCCGATGATGGAAAGGGCTAGGCGGAATCAAATGGAGCAGTTCCGTCGCACACTCCCCGAAATGTAACCGATAAAAACCGACTGGCTGGCAACTCGGCGTCGATGTTCAAGGCTCTGGAGCTTTGACGCGACCAGTGCATCGTTGCCGGCCTCTTGGCCCGTCTATCAATCTATTCAAGTACTGCTCTGTGGATGATGGATCAGCAGGAGATGGGATGGACCAGCCAAATACCAATTGGGCGCACGGTTGGCGCAGTGGTTGAGCGATTGACTGCTGTGCTGCGTGTCGCGGGTTCGATTCCCGCATGGAACAAATATTTGTATGACCTACAGGTAGTTGTTCCGGCTCTGGGTGTTGTGTATGTTTGTAAACGCACCCACGATACAGGAAGATATTCCTAGTGTGGGGCAACGTTTTTTATAAACAAATAAATAATAAATTTGGCTGATCCATCCCAGAGGCGAGAGCAGTACTCGATGCATGACCGAACTTGCGCTTTATACAAGTTGAGTCCAGGCGTGAAGTACCGACTCACCTTTGCCCAACTTTTTGCAGCTAACTGAGCTTTCGCCTCAATGATTGGACTAAAGTTGAGGGTCGATGTCAACGTAACACCATGAAGTTCGAGATGGTCCATTAACGGCACGGTTACACCACGGAGTATGTAAGATGGAGCCGGGTAGAATTGGCTCTTTTTAGCGGAAAAAAGACACGCCTGGGTCTTAGCAGCATTGAAACTGACCAGATTGGCATCATCCCATTTGGAGACCGCCTTCAAGGACAGGTTCAAGCGTTTATACATGGCCTCCCGGAGAGACCGAATCTGAAGCCCAGAATCATTCTTAAGTAGCTTGTGCTTTATTAGGTACGAGTATATAAGTTAAGGGTACAAAATTTACGTTATCATCGTTTTGTGAAGCATTAATATGTAACGTGAATTATTTGTTAAAAAGATCCTGGGAACAACTTTGAAGGTACCGTCGCCGTTATAGCATTTCTAGTTTTTAAATTTGGTATAATGATTTGATATTTTCAACACGACTGTACAATTTCTGCCGTAAAGAGAATCTGTCATAAAGCGAATCTGTCGTAAAGAGAATCTGTCTTAAAGCGAATCTGTCCTAATGCGAACAAAGGGATTAATTATATATTTAAATTATATATTTTGTGATTTAATTATATATATGATATATTATGATATATATATATTAGATATAATTATATATTATATTTTGTGGTAAGTAGTGCAAGCTATAGCCTATGTCCAGTGGTTCATATGATAATGCAACCTTATCTAATCATACTAAAATTATTAACAGTATTATTATTTTGAATTTGAATTTGTATTATTCAATCAAAACGAAATTGATATCGAAATAAAAGAAGGACCGATCATTTTCTTGAAACATTGCGTTAAAAACGGAATTTGAAGTTTTTAATTCGCCCACGCCCCTCAAAAATCTACCCCCGCCAATTTAAAAACCTTTTGCTTAGTTATAAAGGGATTTTTAAATTATCTTTATCAGTTTGGTCGAACCTTCTTTTTTTTTCGATTTCAATTTCCTTTTCATTGAATAATAGTGTTAATAATTTATTATTCAGTTAATTACGCCAAATCACCATGGCAAGTTACACGATTCAACAGCACGTTCAAATGATAAAAAATCTGCATTAGCGATTTGAGCATATGGTTATCTCTCGCAGAGCTGATGTGAATTTGCCACCAAGGTCATGCGATTTGACGCCGCTAGACCTTTTCTTGTAGGGTTTTTTGAAGTAGCAGGTCTATGCAAAGAAACCACAATCGACCGATGTCATGGCCATTGTTCAAATTCAACCGGATCTATGCAGAAGAGTCATTGAAAACTGGACCACTCGGATCTGTGCCACTAAATAGCAGAGGGGCGGGCATTTGAACGATGTCATATCATATTCTACACTTAATGGCACAAGTAAGCCTTTTAAATAAAAAAGAATTTTGTTAATACCTTACACACAGCTTCTTTTATTTAATTTCAACATCTACCCGCCCTTATTGAAAAAAACGAAACAAGAAAAACAATCCTGTTTGTCATACTGGTGAGATAATCTGATGTGACTACGAGTCGGTAAGGTTGAGAAAAATCAACTAGTATAACTAGGACAGCACTAGTTAGGAATAAATGGTGTGGAAAAATCAGTGGTGTGACAAACGAGAAAAAAATTCCTGTTTGTTACACTGGTGTGATAATCTGGTGTGACTACGAGTCAGCAACGGCTTTTTTAACTTAATGCTTATCAAACCGCAACTATCATCTAAGTTATTTTTGTTTTGTAACTGTATTCTCAAGCTTTTGTTTAATGTGCCAGTATATTGCTCATATTGCATCGCTGTCGTGTTGCTCAATTTACTCGCAGTTGGGAAAGCTTTATTGATGTTTTATATTGTCATATTTATTAGTAGCTTTTTCTTCAGTAATGGATGATCTATCTCTTACTGTTTACTATCAGAACTGTAGTGGAGTTCGCACCAAACTGCATGCGTTATACGTAAATATATTGGCTAACTGCTACGACGTTATTGTCCTAACGGAAACCTGGCTAACGCTGGAGATATCTAACGCCGAATTCATTGATGATCGCTATACTGTGCATAGGTGCGACCGCGACCGTGAAGCCACTGGTAAGAGGGAAGGGGGTGGAACACTGGTCGCGATCCTCAAGTCGTTGCGTGCGGTTGGAATCAAACCTGTCCCAAATCTATATTCCAACATTGAATATGTTATTATTCAGATACCCGGTAAAAACAGGGGTAAAATACATATAATTAGTGCAGCCTATGTTCCACCAAAAACGCCGGCATCTGTCTATGATGCCTACTTTCAAATGTTGGATGCCTACATTAACAATACTGACGTCGAACACTTCTACCTGATCGGTGATTTCAATTTACCTGCTCTTGAATGGGATACCAACGCCAGTAACCACTCCACCTTTGGTCAAGTCTGTGGAAATAACGCCCCTGTGAGTGGAATTGTAAGCAATTTTCTGTACTCGCATAATGCTATCCAGTACAACACACATAAAAACACACGTAATAATATACTCGATCTCTTTATCAGTAACGGTGACTGCACATTGTGCGAAACTCATGACATTTTATTACCTCCTGATCAATATCACCCCCGTTTTATGTATTAATTCCTTTACAGACACGAAATGCTAATATGAAACGTAATACAATTAAAAGATTTAATTATTTTAAAGCTAATTATGACGCTATTAACCAAGATTTATCGGAAATAAACTGGGACTCCTCTCTGCGTAACTGCTCTGTAGAGGAGTCACTGGACGTTTTCTATAATCTAATTTTTAATATTATCAAAACGCATATACCTTTAACAACAGTAAAGTCGTCGAGGTTCCCATTTTGGTTCTCACCGGCTCTCATACATATATTTAGGAACAAGTGTAGAGCCTGGATAAAGTGGAAACAATATGGAAATTTATCAGATTACGAACAGTTTTCGCTTTTCAGATCCCGATTTCATATTGAGTGCAAAAATTGTTATGACCGGTATATCAATACGGTTGAGGACAGTATTATACAAAATGTAAATTATTTATGGAAATTCGTCGAGAATCGAAAGACAGCTAAAGGAATTCCCTCTACCGTGCGTTTTAAAAATCAATCTTCGAACAACCCTAATGAAATCTGCAATCTCTTCTCTGTGTATTTTAAGTCTGTCTATGAACCTTCCTCCTTGTCAAATGATTTTTGCTCAAACACAGATTTTGCTGAGTGCTGTAATGTTGTGGACAATATTCAATTCTCAGTTCAACAGGTTCTGAGACACCTGGAAACTTTGGATATTTCAAAGGGCCCTGGTCCCGATGCACTTCCTGCAATATTTCACAGAAATACTGCCAGCAATATATGCGTGCCCCTACAAATCATTTTTAATCGATCCCTATCACAAGGAATATTTCCTGATGCTTGGAAGCGAGCTAACGTAACACCAGTGCTTAAGTTAGGCCCTTCAGATGACGTCGAGAACTATCGCCCGATATCAATATTGTCGACCTTATTGAAAATCTTTGAAAAGCTTGTACATAGTGTACTTTATCCGTTGCTTCATAATATTATTGCTCCACAACAACACGGTTTTGTTAAAAATAGATCTACGGTAACTCATCTAGTAGCATATTCAGAATACATTTTTAATGATATGGATGCTGGTGTTCAGGTGGATTCAGTCTATAACGATTTCCAGAAGGCGTTCGATAAGGTCGACCACGAGCTGCTATTGAGAAAGATTGCGTTTAATGGCATACGTGGGAACCTGTTGAGGTGGTTTTCATCGTATGTTTCCAACAGGACGCAGCGTGTTGTGATAAATGGTTATCAGTCATCTTCTATAGCCGTGACATCAGGTGCTCCTCAGGGATCGATTTTGCGACCCCTTCTCTTTATATTATTCATTAACGATATAGGCAAATGTTTCCAAAATTCTAATTTTCTTTTATACGCAGATGACTTAAAAATATTTAGGCCAATTAAAAACCCTAGCGATTGTGTTGCTTTGCAAGGTGACTTAAATAGACTGTCTGAATACTGCGTGAATAATAAACTAAAACTAAGCGTGCCTAAATGTTGTTATTTGAGCATTACCAAAAACAAAAACATTCTTAGTTACCAGTACTCTCTAAATGCTGTCACTTTAAAAAGAGTTGCCATGGTTCGCGATCTGGGTATCATTTTTGACGACAAACTTCATCTTGATGTACACATCAATACAATTATTAACAAGGCTTGGCGCATGTACGGATTTGTTATGCGATCAGCCACTGAATTCGTGCGCCCTCAGACTTACCTCTATCTATACAAGACCTTAATTAGATCTCAGTTGGAGTATGCAGTTGCGGTGTGGAATCCCCTATACATGCAATATTCTAACTGCTTAGAAATAGTACAAAAGAAATTTTTAAGATCTATGACTTACAGATGCTTTCACTCTTCTGCGTCTTATGTCGATTTACTGAGAAAATATAATCTTCTAAGCCTTACGGGCCGTCGTATGTTTCTGGAGACCGTGCTCCTGTACGACTTCTGCAGAAATACGTATGACTGTTCCGATATTTGTAACAGAATTTGTTATTTAGTTCCCAGGAGAATACATTTGCGTGCAGTGCGCAAGCAACCGTTGTTTGCGGTAAGAGCATGTAGAACAAATGCTGGTGTTCGAGCACCATTGCGACGTCTTGTTGACAATTATAATAAACACTTTCTTGACATCGATTTATTCTGTGCAACACGTGGAAAATGCCGAAATTCGACTCGCAATGCGATCAAGGAATTAGACAGAACACGTTAATTGGGTGGAAAGATAGGATTATTATTTTCACCTTAGATTATTGTAGGTCAATATGTTTTGTATTCATTGCACATGTACGTGTTATTGGATTCTATGCACATACTTGTTATTCAGGGTTTAAAATCACTGTCTTTTTAATTGGTATTCTTATTACTTTGAATTTTTCTTTGAAGCGTGTTATAACTTTTTTGCTTGTATGCTGTGAATAACGCTATAGATTACATAATTGTTAATTTTAAGTCTTATGTATTTATGCTTTATTATGTAATTGTTTGTTGTTCCAAATAAAATAAAATAAAATAACATACGGGACAGAGACGTGGTCGCTCACAATTGGCCTCATCAGAAGGCTTAAAGTCGCCCAAAGGGCAATGGAGAGGGCTATGCTCGGCGTTTCCTTGCGTGATCGAATCAGAAATGAAGACATCCGCAAAAGACCCGAGGTTACCGATATAGCCCGAAGAATTGCCAAACTTAAGTGGCAGTGGGCAGGGCACATTGCTCGCAGAACGGATGGCCGTTGGGGCCGAAAAGTTCTAGAGTTGCGACCGCGTACCGGAAGACGCAGCGTTGGGAGGCCTCCATCCAGGTGGAGCGACGACCTCGTCAATGCTGCGGGAGTCCGGTGGATGCAAAACGTACAGAACCGATGAGTGTGGCGATGCTTGGGGGAGGCCTATGTCCAACAGTGGACGTCTTTCGTCTGAAATGATGATGATGATGAATCATTGCGCACTCAATGAAAAATTAAAAAAAAACTGATGCGAAACGCACAGGACCGATCAGTATGGCGACGCTTGAGGGAAGCCAATGTCCAACAGTGGACGTCTTTCGGCTGAGATGATGATGATTGCGCTCTCTGCACTGTTTAATAAGTCATTTAGTAAACAGTCATTATAAAAAATATAAAAGCTTTGTCAACATCTTTTATTTTTAATACGCATTATTATAATAATAAGAACATAATTAACTAGTATACAAGAACAAATGTTATGTTGTCGATAGGACTTTATAAAGAGCGTTGATGATGAACGTGATAGCAGGACAGGAATTATTGTGCCAAATGTTCTTAAATGTTAATAAGTCCCTAGTAATAATTACCTTTGTGTAACTAAATAGAAGGTTGGCTAAACTGTGAAAGAGGATAATACGTGATCAACAAAATATGAGAACTGTCACTAGTCACTATCGAGGAGAAGTAGGTACGCCACATACGAACTACAAAAAGACCCAAATCCTAAATTACGCAATTAATTGTCCACGCGACTTAAACATAATATAATATGTAAAAGCCCGACAACAACCATCGGGCACCACCACCAGACAACAACCGTCTGGTCGGACGATACTCCCTTTTCAATGGAGATTGCTGTTACGCATAACCTCCATCCTCCCTTCGAGTATAACCGTCTTGCTGGCTCACTAGCGTGTGTGATGACCAGTCTGCTATAGTATAAACCCGCCTGACTGCGAAGGCTCGCTCCCGCATGCCGCAGCACAAGTGTAAGCTTGTCATGTTGTACGATTTATATTCGGCATTTGGGTCTTTTTAGTGTAGCTACAATCGAAATTGCATAATATCCATTTATGTTATAGAAACGGACTAAATGACTTGTGCTTATAAAATATGCTTATTTTCTACTATACAAATGTAAACTGAACAATAAAGTTGCCGCTGGTTTTGACGATCAGAACTAACAGCAGTTGTGTCTAAGGCTCAGTTTTTTGATCCAAAGTAAACTCAACTAATGGTTAAATCTACTAACCAATGGTTCAAATTTCACAAAAGGCTATCAAATAAGGTATAGAGTTTATTATTTGACAATTTTTAGATAAAAATTGATGGAAAAACGCGTTTTACCGAAATTTTAAACCGTTGGTTAGCATAATTAACCATTGGCTGCGTTAACTACGGCTTATAAAACTGGGCCTCAGACTATGCAAACATTCCAGAATTCACAGTGCTTGCTGAAACTCGTCGTCAACTCTAGGGCTAACGTGTGCTGTGCGTATTCTAGTTTGAAGATGTACAAGCTGGACGAAACCTATAATGACGAGAACGATAACACATGTTACTATCAACACAAGGCCTTTCCTCTGGCGGAGGAGCCGGCCCAGCGAGGGCTCGCCCGACAGCACGGAGGGCGCGAAGTGCGCGTGGCGCGGACGACGCGGGCGCGGCGATTCGTCCGCCGGTGTCGCCGGCGGTGCATCTTCTAACTCTTGTTTCAAGCTGTTTGCGGTCGGTGCCTCACTCATGTAATGAGTTTTTTCGAACAATCTTCTAATTTCCGAGTCAAAACATGATACCTACTGCCTACAGCACAATGTCCTAAAAACAAAAATAGATAACTATTGTAGACTTAATGAACTACACCATCCTACGTAAAATTGTAGGTACTTACTTTTGTTGTACACGGCTGAAGAGGTCTATAAAATGTATTACTTAAAAGCAATGTGTTAACCGCACAATGACTGCACACAAATAAAAGCATAGACCACTAATAAAAGTGTCACAATGTCATCAAACGACAAACCGTATCATAGCCATAGATCAAACCTATTTTAACCTATGCAATCAAACTTGGCGCTATTTACGATTTTACGCACAAGCGGTTGGCCGCCTAGCCACTAGGCGGTTCATTTGAGCGGCCAGCCGCCTCACGCGGTTGGAATAGCGGCTGACCGCCATGGCCGCCAACCGCAATGAAACCGCGTCAAACGGTTGGATAGCTACCACCACCACCGGCCACCAGTCGGTACGCATTTAAGCAGAAATTGCAGATATATTTTCAACACAAATAAGCAGAGTCATCACACTTTCTTCTTTTCTGTTACTTCATAAATATATTTATATAGGTATAAATTATATTCAATATATATGTACGTGTATTTCACCTATTTTAGCATAATAACTACTAGTTTTTTATTATTAAACTATGCACCTGCCATGTTGTCTCTTCACCACCCTTGGTTGACTGGTAGAGAATGCCTAAGGCATTAAGTCCGCCTTTGTACCTTTGTGCATGAAGTCTAAATAAATAAATAGCTCAGGTACGTGCGCAGAGCGCGACCCTCGACTCTATGGTTTTGCAGACCACCTAATTATTTAGTACTATTTTAGTGCTTCCCGAATTTTAGCCCTAAAAAACCCATTAATAAATTTATTTATTAATACTCCATGCAACATAGCTACAGGTACATAGGCGGACTTAATGCCTGAGGCATTCTCTACCAGTCAACCAAGGGCGGTGGAGAGATAACATGGCAGGTGCATAAAAATAGAAATAATTATTGAAGTAAAATTTGTAAAAAAAATATATAGGTGGCCCGGTGGTCTGTGTGATTGGATTGCTGACTTCCTAAGAGAACGGTCCATTCGAGTGGCTATCGATGACTGCTCGTCGGACCAATGGGTCCCTCCATGGGTCGGTACTCTCGGCAACATTGTAACTCGGCACATTAACGATCTGCTAAAACTTAAACTATTTGAGCTTATTCTGATGTTTCTTCATTAGTCGGTTGAATTGTTTTGCCTTTAGCTGAAATACTAGATTGTGTCGTTTGAGTCAATTTACTATTCATCAGAATTATGAAATCAGTCGCTTGAACCTTTTCATGCAATCAAAACCAAGTAATCCGTCGCTTGAGACATTTAGACATGACCTTTTTTATGTCGAATGATACTTGAAACATTTTTTTGCCTATCATTGTTGTCAGGTAACGTTCCTTAAATCTTTTAAACTCTCTGAAGCTTTTTTCATTTGTTATTAATATGCATCTAATGAATCAATATTTAAAACCCAAGCTGTTTGAACCGTCAGAAATATAGTAAGACAAGCATATTCGTAAGTCATTTAAGACAATCAACATCGTGTTGCACGATGTGAACGGAAACGTGTGTGTGAAACGTTACACGTAGTCCGCCTATTGGAGAGCATCCACAAGAAATATTCTTGCAAGGTGACTCACAACGGCCTCATCTCTGAAGACAACGCAGTGCACGCAGGTGTCTGCCAGGGCTGTTTTCTTTCGCCCCTCCTCTTTATAGTCGTAGTGGATGGAATTTTGCTTCGCACATATGTTAGCAGTCGCCGCGACATGGAATGGAGATTGTCCAAAGTCTTGGCAGACCTTAACTATGCCGATGACCTATGCCTGTTAAGACAAACACACGGTACAATTCAAGCGAATTTGAACGTCCTGCGATAGGACGAGGCGTAGACTGGGCTCAAAATTAAGATACGGAAGACTCAGAAGATGCGTACAGGAAAAAAGAATGCTACACCGATTGTAATCGGCACAGAGGCAGTGGAACGCATCCTCAAATTCACTTAACTCGGGAGCGTCATAAACTCATAACAGGAGGATATCACTTCACGGATCGCCAAAGCACGAGCTACCTTTGCACAGCTGAGACCTGTTTGGCAATGGCGGAAACTGACCCGGAGGGATAAACTCAACATTTTCGGGTCCAATTTCAAATCCGTGCAGTTCTATGGATCCTGTTTCATCCCAAACGTTCCGTTACTATTTTTGGTATTTTGTTGCAACACCATGTCAGCTAGCTGTCAGTGAGTTGACAGTGGACACTTGACATTAGGACTCGTAAACTAATAAAAACTTTTTTGCAAAAAAATACTACCGACTTCCAAATGAAAAACTACAAAGTGAAAAATAACTTTATTTTTGGAAGTCGGTGTCTTTCGTAGATACCAATTATTTGCGATATGGACACCGACTTCCAAAAATAAAGTTATTTTTCACTTTGTAGTTTTTCATTTGGAAGTCGGTAGTATTTTTTTGCAAAAAAGTTTTTATTTTTCCCTTTTTAGTTTTACCTACTTAATAGGCAAGTTGTTTAGTAAGTACCTATTACGCCAGAACAGATTACCCGAAAAACATGAAACTTGAACATAACCGGTGAAATTAGAGTTCTGCGTACCCCTTTCAGTATACTGGCGTGATGTTATGTTAAGAAATGGTATAAACAATAAACAGACATGCGATTGAAGCAATCCCGAATGTTTTGCCGTTATTTATTGAAGAGTTCTGTTGTATATCTCCGAAGTTCTTCATCAGATCCTCAACAAATTAAAATGGGACCAATTTCAGAACATTTTTTTTTCAAACAAAAAAAGAATTTTCAAAATTGGTCCACAATTGGCGGAGATATCGGTGAACATACATAAAAAAAAAAAAAAAAAAAAAAACATACAAGAAGTCGAACATAGAACCTCCTCCTTTTTGGTAAGTCGGTTAAAAATGTAACCGAGATGGCTAGACGTGATACGGTGTGGTTTTGTTTGGATTTTTTGTTATCGCTGGATAATCCACCCATCGTAAGTCGGAATTACGCTCGCCATTCGCGATTTGTATAGTGCTTCGCCCGTGCAGCCGTTTTGGTGTATATGTCTCGCGCAGCGAGGGAATTTTGACGGGAGCGAGTCTAGGGGTCTGCAGGGAACCTCGCTTCAGACCACGTCTCTTATTACTTTATTATATATTGTAATGACCGGGGTTCAAGTAAACTGAATGTTGAAATAAACACATAGGCACTTTAAACAAATTTACTTAGCAACACGTTTAAATTTTTTTTGCTTTCAAAATATTAACTCCTTAACATCTAAATAAAAAAAATCCGGCCAAGTGCGAGTCGGACTCGCGCACGAAGGGTTCCGTACCATTGTCGCAAAAAAACGACACAAAAATGATGTTCGTTGTATGGGAGCCCCACTTAAATATTTATTTTATTCTGTTTTTAGTATTTGTTGTTATAGCAGCAACTGAAATAAATCATCTGTGACAATTTCAACTGTCTAGCTATCACGGTTCATGAGATACAGCCTGGTGACAGACAGACAGACGGACCGCGGAGTCTCAGAAATATGGTCCCGTTTTTACCCTTTGGGTACGGAACCCTAAAAACCAACATTACTAAACTCTTGTGGCGCGCCTAGTAACGCCATCTAGTATTGGACTGGAGAATTAAAATATTGATCATTACAATATATATTATACCCCTAAAATGTGATCCGCAGGCCTGTATTTAACATTTGGTAGCAAGAGCGTGGTTATTGTTCCACCATCATAGTAGGACACTCATTCACAATGAGCGCTATATTGTTTGTCGGTTTGTTTTTTATTGTTGAGTATACTCTGCTTGGAAAGTGGTACATTTTGAGTCACTCAGAGGTAGCTGTGTCTTGTTGGGTTGAAATCGACTCCCACAGTTATATGCCAACCCTTTAAAATAAAGTAAACTTAATATTTGTCACTCCGGGATGAAAGGTTTAAATTTCATTCATTCGCGCTCGCTCGTAGCATACAGACGTGCTCGTTAGCAATATTTAATTAAAACAATTATAATAGTGACCTTCTTTATTGTATACATTTTTGCCAGTAGTAAGAAAGGGAATCAAATTACCAGTATTACTACTGGTAGTAAGATTGGTAGTAACACGGGCGACAAAGGGTAGTTTTGTAAACATTATAATGAAAACTTAGAAACAGTGAAGTGACTATCAAATAAAATGGATAACAGTTCCTGTAATCCAAGCGGCCGAGTTCAAGCCTCCACCTCGCCAGCGAAGTCGACGACGCAAATCCCAGCCCAATCAGATTTCTCGATTGAAGTCGCATCCACGCCCGACATACAAAGATGGATGTCAACTATAGAGCAGCACTTAAATGAGGTTTGCTCTATTGCCTCGGATGGCAAACTAAACTCGGAACAGAAACTGAAAATTTCTAACTTGTGTCGTAAAATAGGATCTGGCACCTCTCAGATGGCAGTCCTATACCAATCTCTGAAGCAGAAAGCAATTGTAGCACACGATATGATTGATGCCTTAAAAGAAAAGCGCAATTTGACGAAACACATCTCAGAGCTCAAGCAGACGATTAAGGACTCTGGCACTGCGGGTAATGTTTCATTTGCCAACATGGTGAAAAAGGGATCAAATGATTTCGTTCGACCTAACAATTTAAGCTCTGTAGTCATTTATCCCAGTGACAAACTCAAGTCCAGTGACGAAACAAAAGATATGGTAACAAAAATCATACGACCTGATCAAATGAAGCTGCATGTCATGTACGAGGTGTCCGCAAGACCAAAAATGGAGGTGTTATTATTAGCACAGAGACCAAGCAAGACGCCGAGAAAATCAAGAACGCCGTCCAGCTTTCTACATCTGGACTAACCGCCGATGAGCCCAACAAGCGCAAACCACGGATCGTGATTGTAGGAGTGCCGTCTTCCCTGGCTGAAACTGAAGTCTTTAGGTGCATTTTCGAACAGAACATACCCGACAAGTTGCCAGAGATGTCCATGGAGTCCTTTTTGGCCTCTGTTAAATTAAGCCACAAATCTGGAAGGAAAGATGCGTCGAGCTGTAATTACATTATTGAAATGCCAGCCAATATACGTAAAGCCCTAATTTCCACATCAAGGCTGTTTATAAATTGGACGTCCTGCCCTGTTAGGGACTTCACTCTGGTTACCAGATGCTACAAATGCCAATTATATGGTCATGCAGCAAAAACATGCAGAGAGGTCAACTCTGTGTGTGCTCACTGCGGTGAAGCTGGACACTCGGTGTCTGATTGCACTAAGAAAGCGGACTCATCGAAATGCGCAACTTGTTCGCGATTTAAAAAGCCCAACAATCACAAAACGGGAGACCCTGAGTGCCCTGCTAGGAAAATAGCGGAATACAGGCACATCAACTCTATCGACTATGAGGGCATCTAGTGCGTCATACTCAAGGTCACACGCGTTGAACGTCTGCGGCTGACACTGCAATGGCCTACTTACCATCAATTTGTTGCTGGCTAAGCTCATTAGTCTTTGGCTGCAAAAATTAAGTGCCTATGTTTTAATTTTGCAATGTTGACTTCACAATTCTGCTCAGCAATTATTTCTCAATCTTTAGTTATGTGTAATCAAAGTGCACTTTTTTGCAATATAGGTAAATAAGACATTAAGTAATATTATGACCTAGTAATTTAGTTTTATGTTTATAGTTTTAAGTAAATTAAAATTAATTTCCAAACTTATACAATCTTGCCACTATTTTTAGACTTCATATATTATGTTAAATATTGTTAAAATCCTGTTGTCCTACGATAAGCATATATTTAGAGCTCCTACAGCCTGTGATACAGGATTACCTAGTACAGGCATCTTACATTATTATACCTACATTAGTTATCTAAGATTTAAACAGTTTTTTACCTTTTGTAATATCTGAATAAAGATTTATTTATTTTATTTTTTGTTATTGAATTTGTTGTAAACAATATAGTCTCCCCTAATTGGATAATAGTCTTTGTTGGACCTTGAACCTTTCATCTTAGTTTTGTAAGATAGTTTTTTATTGTAAACAAAACTCAGTGCCTGCCTGCTTGAGAATTATTTTTGATTGTTTGTTTGGTATTGACAGTAATATTCTAAATTGATTCAAGATAAAGTGAATGTTTCTAACTATTAAAGTAAATTGAATATTGAATTTCTATTGGGAAATCAACCTACCCACTTGTGTTTTGATAATTTTTATTTTTTTGTTGTGATACCCACTTTTGTTTTGATAATTACATTTTACAACATTTTGTGTATTAATTAATATTTACTAACCGTTGCTTGCATTTTGAAATTATGAATGCCAATATGTTTGCATGTAAAATCAGAACGGAATTGAGATAGGTCATATCGGCGGCCTCTTTGGTAAGTAGATCTGATTCTTCTTCTTATTCGTTGTCCTCATTACTGAAGGTCGTGCCCGTCTTGGAAAGTTTGCACGGAGTCATTGACGAGCTGCTTCCAGGCCACTCTGTCTTCGGCTCTGCTCAGTGTGAGTCCCGTAATCGCCCTGATCTGGTCTGACCACCGAGTGGATGAGCGTCCGCGGCCTTTTCCCATCCACTTATCCTACAACAACCAATTTTTCCAGGTTATCCGGCTGTTGCCGGGCGATGTGACCAAAGTAATTTAGGACTCTTTGGTAGTAGATCGTGGAGAGTCTGGTTTTGATGTTTAACTGGTCGAGAATGGACTTATTTATGCGTTTTGCTGTCCATGATATGCGCAACATTCTCCTCCAGCACCACATCTCAAAAGCCTCAATCTTTCTTCGATCCACCGAACGAATTGCCCAAAATTCGGAGCCGTAAAGGAAAATTGAGAATATCAGGGTTCTAATGATTCTCTTCTTGGTGTTATTGTTCCTATCTTGCCATATCCTCGACATCTTGCTCATAGCAGCTTTGGCCATCTGCTTACGTCGCCGAATTTCCCCACTGCAGCCCCCCTGATCACTGATCATGGAGCCCAGGTACACAAACTCATTGACGAACTCTAAATCTACATGTTCCCCCGTGCGTGCTATTTGTCCAGCTCTGTCGACGATCATGACTTTTGTCTTGGACTTAATTGTTGATCGACAGTCCAACCATCTCGCTTTCACGCTCAATCCTCACAAATAGCTCAGCAAGTTCACGCTCCGAAGATGCAAACAATGTGGTGTCATCTGCATATCGGAGATTGCTGATTTTATTGCCACCTACCGCTATGCCTGCCTCTTACTCTTCTAAGGCTCTCCTCATGATGTATTCGCCATGTTAAAAAGAAGAGGGGACAGAATACAGCCCTGGCGTACTCCTTTCTATGGCTTAAAAGGCCCCGACACCACGTTGGTGATTCTGACTAGCGACTCTCCATCCTCGTATAAGTTTGCAATCAATGCTGTCAAGTGCGAAGGTACAGTCATTTCCTCAAGTATTCTTCATTGGCAATCCCACCTCACACAATCAAATGCCTTGGAGTAGTCGATAAAATACAAGAGTATTGGCACATTAAACTCGCGGCTCTTCTCTATCATTTGCCTTATATTGACAATTTGTTCTCTCGTGCCTCGACCCTTGACAAAACCAGCCTGCTCACTTGGTATTTGTCGCTGAAGATACGATTGTAGCCGTCCGTTTATTATGTAGAGCATTATCTTGCTAGCTTGTGATATGAGTGCCACTGTCCGATAGTTCTCGCGTTTCTTGGTTGACCCCTTCTTGTGCAGCGGTATCAAGAGAGACTCCTTCCAGTCCTTAGGCCATCTACCTGTTTGCAAAGCTGGTTACACAGGTCCCGCAAAAGCCTAACACTTCTGTCTCCAAGACACTTCAGCTCTTCGGCGACAATGCTGTCTCTTCCAGCTGACTTATCCGATCTTAGCTTTGTCAGCGCATCTTCCACTTCAGATTCCAGGATCTCCGGCTCTAAGAAGAGATCTTCAAACTGGATCACCGGCTCATCAGATCTCCCTGTGTATTTGTATAGGCTCTCACAGTACACCCGC
Organism: Orthosia gothica; assembly: GCA_949775005.1. NCBI lineage: Eukaryota > Metazoa > Arthropoda > Insecta > Lepidoptera > Noctuidae > Orthosia > Orthosia gothica. The sequence continues at coordinate 33,821,134 of OX459044.1, forward strand.
CATCTCTCCGTAACCTGGTCTATTAAGTAAGTGCCCCTGATCATCTTCAATAGCCCAGGTCTTCGGCTTGAAGTCCCAGGTATGCAGAGACTGCGCTTGCTCCTCAATATCCTGACATATTGAGTGCAGGTATTGATTGTAGTCTCTGCGGCATAAACACTGTAACTTTGCTGAAAGGAGCTGATATTGGGCACGGTCTGAGTCGTCTCTGGCTGTCAGTAGCTGTTTTCTTTCCTTGATCGCCGTCCATGTCTCGTCAGTAAACCACGCCTTTTTTGGACGATCAGTGTTCTGACTTTTAACTTCTGCCCGTGATTGGATCACCGTCTGTTTTAATCTCGTCCAGTTGGTGTCTATGTTGGTGACTGGGATCCACTTCAAATTTTGCGGCGGTGCGTGTCCGATGGGAGGGTCGGATTTGCTGCTTGAACGTGGTTCTTATACAACTCTTTAGCTTAATGGTCATTTCCGCCACCAAAAGCTTATGATCACTGCCGCAGTCGGCTCCAGGGTATGTCTTGGTGTTGCTAATGCAGAATCTCCATCGCTTTGCGACTGCAATGTAGTCGATTTGATTTCTGAAGCGATTTCCTAGCATTACCCAAGTATATAGACGTGTTGGGAGGTTCTGAAAACAGGTGTTCATGATAGTGAGGGAGTTTTCTGCGCAAAATTGAAGCCAAACTCACCTCTATCATTTCTATACCAAAGACCATATTTCCCGACTACTTCTCTTAGATGGTCCTCACGCATTGTTGATCCGAACTTTGCGTTCAGGTCTCCCATCAAGAGGGTGATCTCTCTTCTGGGGAAGCTTTTAAGAGTGTCCTCCAGCAGTCTATAAAACGCCTCGATTTCAATTTCCGACGACTGAGAACTTGGTGCATACACTACAACTAGGTTCATGCGACATGGTTTTGTGTTAATTCTCATGGTCATTTTTCGGTCACTCACTGGTTTGTATCCGAGAACAGACTTGATAATCAGTGGAGATACACTGACGCCTACTCCATTTTTGCTTACGCTATCTGGTCCCGTGGTATCTTCTCGTCCAATTTACCGCAGTGTCTCAAGACAAAAGTCTATGACCAGTGTGTGTTGCCAGTGATCACCTATGGGACCGAGACGTAGTCGCTCACAATGAGCCTTATCAGAAAGCTTAAAGTCACCCAAAGGGCAATGGAGAGGGCTATGCTCGGAATTTCCTTGCGTGATCACGTCAGAAATGATGATATCCGCAGGAGAACCAAAGTTACCGACATAGCCCGAAGAATTGCCAAACTTAAGTGGCAGTGGGCAGGGCACATTGCTCGCAGAACGGATGGCCGATGGGGCCGAAAAGTTCTGGAGTGGCGACCGCGAACTGGAAGACGATACGTTGGAAGGCCTCCCACTAGGTGGACCGATGACCTGGTTAAGGTTGCGGGAAGGCGCTGGATGCGAGACGCACGGGATCGGTCAATGTGGCGACGCCTGGGGGAGGCCTATGTCCAGTAGTGAACGTCTTTCGGCTGAAATGATGATGATGATCTGGTCCCGAAAAGTAGATTGTATGCCCAGAAGCTGTGGTAAAGAAACCCGAGCCTCTCATGTGGGTTTCTGGGGGAGATACGGGAGGATGACAATAACATCTAGTCAGCCCCAGTCAACCTCACCTGCACGCCCTGGAAGTTTGTACACACAAGCAATCAAGACGACAGCCATCCAGCTGTCGTGGTGCTCCCTTCTACACAACTAACGAGGCAATGGCGACCGAGCTGTGGCGGTATAACCACTCACCTGCTTGGGAAACCAGGCAGAAGAAGTGTCAGCAGACTTGGGGCCCAAATAGCCCCAAAAAACGACTGATGCATAAAGCAAGGGGAAACCACTGCATTATCTTCCCAAGAAACCCGTATGAGAATATCTGAAAACGAGAGAGCGATGGCATGTGACCCGGCTACCATCCGGCACCATGTCAATTCTAGGTCTCATGGTGTACAGGATGCTACTGGTGACATTAACGCATCCATCCCAACTAACCGCCCGCAACTGAGGAAGAAGATCAGGGTAGGGACTTGGAATGTCCGGTGCATGCTTCAACCAGGGCAAGTGGAGATTATAAGCAAAGAGCAAAAATGTTACCATCTGGAGATTCTGGGGATTACAGAAACCCACATGAGAGGCTCGGGTGTTTTCACCATAGCTTCGTAGCGTAGATCTGATAGATCAGAGGCTTTGTTGGCCCGATGTAGCGAGCTCCCGACTCGTCAAGCTAAGATAGATAAATATTATGCGGATTGTTTAGCGCTTTTGTCCACCGTGGACACTGAGTTAGCCGCTGTGGTTGAGGCAGACGTCACACAAATTTACAGTTTCTCGAATGATATTTTTGAGGCAACCAGTAAATTGCGGGGTTCTGCACATGATGTTTTGAAGGTGGAGCCGAGGATTCCCATTCATCCTGCTTTGTTAGGACGATTTCCTACATTAGACTAGCCACGCTAAAGCGTGGCTAGTCTAATGTAGGAAAGGATGGGGTTGTTGGACTGCCTACTTCGACCTGTTTAAAAGTTTGGTAGATGCTAGGGCAGACTTTTCACCTAGTCAAAAGCAGGCCTATTTGTTCACCACGTTGAGAGGAGGGGCCTGAGGTCTAGTAAGCCACTTAGCGGTTACGGATCAAAGTTACCCTACTGCCCGGGAAATTTTGACTAAGCGCTACGCGAATGTGAGGTTTTTAGCAGACGACCACGTCTCTCAGGTTTTGGCGTTGCCTCTCATCCATCGGGTTGCCACGCTACGAATGGATTTGGTCAACCCATTGACAGTTGCACAAACAAAAGACCATTGCTCTATTGGTAGTGGCCTTGAATGCTTTGAAGCGATTGAGTATCGCGTATATATATATATATATATATACTATATATACAAGAGCAGTGGTGGCCCAGTGGTATCGGCCGCGACTTACAAGTTGTAGGTCGTGGGTTCGAACCCAGGCAGGCACTTTACTTTGTGTAAAAAATTAATTCATCACCACTGCTCTCAAAACGGTGAAGGAAAACATCGTGAGGAAACCGGCATGTCCTAGAACCAAAACTTTGAAGACATGTGACATCCACCAACCCGCACCGGGCCCGCGTGGTGGATTATAGCCCATCCCCTCTCACAGAGAGGAGGCCTGTGTCCCAGCAGTGGGAACATTAATAGGCTGATGATGATATATACAAATCAAGAATACTTTCAGTATACTTGACTCTAAAAATTCAGAAGATATACAAACACAGTATGATAACGTCAAACATGTCATCACAATGGATTATTCTGTTTAGGACAGATTCTGGTTTGGGCAGATTCTCGTTACGGCAGATTCTTTTTTAGGCAGATTCTTAATAAGACAGATATTTTACAGTCATCTACAGAAGTAATATGTAAGGATTATATACAAAAGTGTGCATTGATTGTAGGTAGGGTAGGTAGGTAGCCAGTTGACGGGAGCGCAGCCGCGGGGGTCAGCTACTTCAAAATAAAGCAGTTACAATTGCCTCTATTACTCCGTTTAAAACTAACCTTAAAGCGCTACACACAAACATTAAGTTACCTAACATTACAAAATTTATATTAAAATTAACTCGTAAATTTTACAGTAAAAATAAATATCATCAAAATACATTAATTGCTAACATAGGTCAAATTAAGTTGAGGGACTTGCGACATATCGATGGATACGGTACATACAAGCTTCCCCATCACTACGTGTTGTTCGCGCACAATACTGATAGCGCGTCGTAGCTGGGCCCGTGCGATGCGCCAGCGCTTCCCCGCTCTCACCGTAAACAAGTTAGCACGCGGGGGACGCGGTAGATCATGCGCCACCAGTGGCCACGCGCGATCACCTGAGTTACCGCTTGCACCGGTCGCACCTACGCCAAGCGCGTAGTTAAGTATTTGCTGTTACCCCCTCATTTTATAAAAATGAAATTATTACAATAATTTCATACATTAATATTAAAGGTTTGATTAATAAATGCCTCATGTTGTAATAAGTTTGTAACCATTATTACTATATACTTATAAAGGTGCTCCTAGCCTGTAAAAGTGTTTTTATTAATATAAGTGTAACTGTTACTTATTTTGTAAGTACTTTAGCTAAGTATATTTTTATGTACGATTTTTTCTAAATTAACTAACTCTTTATTTTAAACAACTTACGTACCAGGCCCCTCAGAAAGTATTGCGAAAAAAAGTTTTTATATATGGGAGACTGGCCAGTTATAATGTTTTTCGAAAATATGATTATTTATAAGTAAAAATAAGTAAGTTCCAATTTCAAAATTTCCCTCCACATTTTTTGCGAGTTAATTCAAAGTATTGTGTCTCACTGAAATATGGATCTGCGCCGGGAACATTTTAGAGCTATGATTTTATACGATTTCAAGTGTCGCCTGAAACCGGATGAATCGTACGATAGACTTCAAATGGCATTCATGGATGAAGGCCCTTCCAAGGCAACCGTGTATCGTTGGTATAACGAATTCAAGCGCGGTCGACCAACTTTGGGGGATGACGAAAGAAGCGGTCGCCCTTTGACGGCTGTTACCGAAGAAAACGTGCTAGCAGTGAAAAATTTAATCCAAGACAATAGGCGAATTACATATCAGGAGATTCAACACATATTGAAGATTGGATCGGGAAGCGTTCACGAGATTCTACACAGCCATCTTCGCGTGAGGAGGATAGTATCACGCTGGGTGCCGCACAACCTCACCGATGCTCAGAAGCAGGCCCGGGTGGAATGGTGCCGTGATATGCTTAACAAATTTGAAGCAGGCTCGTCTCGGCGTGTTTACGACATCGTTACAGGTGATGAGTCCTGGATTTATCAATACGACCCAGAAACCAAGCGCCAGTCGACTGTTTGGGTGTTTCAAAATGAGCCAACGCCTACCAAAGTGAAGCGATCTAGAAGCGGGGGTAAGATTTTGATCGCTAGCTTTTTTAATTTGACTGGCCACTTGGTATCAATTCCCTTACGGGATCAAAGAAGCATTAATGCCGAATGGTATACTACCAAATGTTTGCCAGAAGTTTTCTCTGTTATAAGCAACAAGCGACCAAACACAGGGCTCCGCGGGCTACTGCTCCACCACGACAATGCACCTGCGCACACCGCACTCAAAACGAGGGACTTCCTGGACAGCACGCCAGTCAAACTCCTGGGTCACCCTCCTTACAGCCCTGATCTAGCACCGTGTGACTTCTTTTTATTCCCAAAAATAAAAAATCAGCTCAAAGGGATACAATTTTCGTCGCCGGAAGATGCGCTGGCTGCGTTCGAGCAGGCTGTAAACGAGGTGTCTGCGGCGGACTGGAAAAAGTGTTTTGAAAACTGGTTTAGGCGCATGAATCTTTGTATAGAGGCTGGTGGAAAGTACTTTGAAAAGATTTAATAAAAATATATGTACGTATAGAACAATTTTTTTTAGTTTCGCAAAACTTTCTGAGTGTCCCACGTATCTACACTTAATCATAGACCTCTTATGCTAATCGTGTCTCATCGCTAACACCTATAACTACTAAAAGTTTTTAAGCTTAAAATGATATTGTGTTTTATGTGTGAAGAATTGGGGGTTCTGGATCATGATCCAGAACCCCCAATTCTACCCTACTCACCTGGTCTGTAATTGGGCGTCTGGCTGTCGGAGTTAACATTCGCTTGTATTGAAACAACCGTTTGGCACTTGGTCAAGCTCACAAATTAATTGCCGTCCAAACATCATCTGGGCCGGGGCCTTGCCTGTGGTGCTATGGGGTGTGATGCAATAGGCAAACAGGAAATGTTCTAGCCGTTTTTTGAGGCATTCTGTGCTTGAAGACATTCTGCTTTTGAAAGTTCTAACCGTCCGCTCTGCTAATCCGTTTGTCCGTGTATGATACGGTGATAATTTGATATGTTTAATTCCCTTATCTTTGCAGTAATTTTGGAACTCCTGAGAAGTAAATTGTGGGCCATTGTCTGAGACTAAAAACTGAGGAAGGCCGAAGGTGGTAAAAATTGTGTCCAGGGGGGTAACCACAAGCTCTTAGAGTAAGGTTATTTTGAGATCGAGTAAGTGACAGATATATGTTTCAGTGTGGCATCTTTTATTGTTTCATCTCGTATGACGTTTTGATAGGATGAGATCACCAAGCTTATCTGCCTGTAGGCGCGCTACAAGTCTGTGAACAGCTAACTCAGGTTTGGAAGGTTGCTCTTCAGGGTTAGGTATCCTTGATAAGTAGTCCGCGATCATGTTGTTACCGCCTTTTGTGTACGCGATGTCATAAGCGTAGCTTCCAATTATTAGAGCCCATCGTACAAAACGATTATTAGCGAGTTTTGGTAAGTTGCGTTCAGGTCCCAAAATGTGAATGAGAGGCTTGTAATCAGTTACTAGAGTGAATTTGATACAGCGAAGATATTGATCGAATTTTTTAACACCAAAAAATATTGCAAGAGCTTCGCGGTCTATGACAGAGTATTTTGATTCTGCTGGTCGAAATTTTCTTGATGCAAATGCAATTCGCTGTTCCATTTTGTTTGTTATGTGGAAAAGCACCGCCCCCACGCCTTTTTCTGATGCATCACAGGCTAAGTACAATGGCTGTTTGTCATTAAAAGCTACTAGTGGTTTTGAACGTACAATCAAGGTCTTTGCTTGTTCAAATGCCTTGGTTTCATTGTCGGTCCAACGCCATTTTAGCCTCTTTCCTGTTAGTGCGTGAAGGTCGGCACAGACACTGTGTAGGTGTGGTATGAATTGTTCGTAGAAGTTGACCAAACCAAGAAATGATCTTAGCTCCTTGGTGTTGGTTGGAGGTAAAGCTTTGGAGATTGCTTCTATCTTCGACTTTGTAGGACGTACACCATTTCGATCAATCGTGTGTCCGAGATATTCGACTTCCGGTGTAAGGAAAGTGCATTTCTTCAAGTTAACTTTTAATCCGGCTTACTCAAGTCTTTGGAAAACGGTACGCAGTGTTTTGAGATAATCCTTGTCATTTTTCCCTGTAACCGCAATGTCATCAAAGTAAACTGCCACATTCGGTATTCCTTCGAGGAGTTTGTCAAGGTAATGCTGAAAAACTGATGGGGCTGTGGAAATACCAAATGGCATGCGGTTATATTGATAGTAGCCTTTGTGAGTTGATATTGTTAAAAACTGTTTAGAGTCCGGGCCTATTTCAAATTGCAGGTAAGCATCTTTCAGGTCAATTTTCGAAAATTTCGCTCCGTCTGCAAGATTCTGGCGTAATTGATCAAACAGAGGAACTGGGTGTGCGTGTGTTATCAATACAGGGTTGAGCGTGCTACGGAAATCACCGCAAATTCTGATCTGGCCATTAGTTTTGACTACGTTGACTGTCGGTGTCGCCCACTGGATCGGTGTAATGTTTGGGTCTACTTTAGTTATGAGCTAGATCTTCTAGTTGAAGAGGGCATCCTCTTCAACTAGAAGATCTAGCTCAACTTCAATATTTCTTGTGATTGAAAATTTTATTGCTCATGCTGGAATGTGTTTCGGTTGAGCATTGGGCTTGATATGAATGTTTACTTGGTAATCTTTGACTTTTCTAAGTTTTCCGTCGAAAAGAGCAGTGTACTTGTCCAGGACTTGTTGCAAACTAAAGCCTTCGTGTCTAGTGTTCTTAATCGAGTAGATTGGCTTTGGGAAGTTCATGTTAAACATTTCACTCCACTGTAGGCCGAACAACATTGGGTCAGCTGACTTCATGACAACAACGGGTAGTATCTTTTCCTCCTCTTGAACTCGTACCGTTACATCCGTTAGGCCCTTTGGTTTAAGTTTTACGTTCCCATAGGCGCGTAGACCTGGAGCCTTCGTGAGAGGTGGAGCGCCGATACGCTTCCAGAACGTGGTGCTGATAATTGAATAGACTGAGCCGGGAACCCAGTCTAACGTACAATGGATGTTATTAATTAGGACGTCAATTTTCTTACTGCCTTTGCCTTTCGACTTGTTTATTAGACAACGGTATCTGGTTCGTCGTCGCTGTCTTCTGAGTAGGACGCTTGTGAAGAATTGTTGCTGTTTCCGTCAAGTTGTAGCTTGTATAGGTATGGACTAACGAATACTTATGATTATAATTATTGATATTATTTATAAAATTAATCAATAAATTGTTGAACTGTCTACTGTGACATATAATCTATATATGCACAGCACAGGAGAATGATAATTGCAATGCTTGTAAAAGGCTGCTAAGTCATATGTACTAACGTAATATAACACCAATATGATACACTTAGTTCGCAATAAACGTTTTGACTTTGATTTTATATAAATATCAATGCCACTTTAGGGTATTTTAGTGTAGGGTAGGTAGTGTAAGGTAGGGTAGGTAGGGTAGATAAATGTTTTGTGTTTTTATGGCAAAACAAAGTTTGCTGGGTCAGCTAGTCTTGTTATGTATAGTTTCCCAAAAATCCAAAAACCCGACTGCTTACAAAACAAACTAAAAAGAAGAAAACAACAAAAAACTTAATTCAAAAAATCAAAAACCCGACTGCTTCAAAAGCGAACTAAAAAGTTGTAAACAAGGAAAAAATCATGCTGTGCAGTCGGAGGATACATATTCGCGGGCTGGCTGACCAAAACCTGGTGTATCCTCCGCCTGCACAGCATGATTTTTTCCTTGTTTACAACTTTTTAGTTCGCTTTTGAAGCAGTCGGGTTTTTGATTTTTTGAATTAAGTTTTTTTATTTATAACTTTTTAGTTAGTTTTTTTCGAATTAGATACATTTAAACATATGAGTGTTATATATTTTTGAAATCACCTCTTAAAACCCTTCATTTTGATACCCCACACTGTGGGTTTGGAAGAGCAAAAAAAATTTGGGCCCCCACAATATGGCACCCAAAATCCGCCATTTTTAAATTGTCAAATTTTAATGTAGCCTATAACACTCGCAGGGTTAAGACGCATCGACGTATGAATCATCAAAATCGGCCAACGCGTTTGGTCTCTGGAACGCCATATAGGAACAAACATACATACATACTTACATACATACATACTTACATACATACTTAATACATAGACTGATAAACACATTACCCTCCTTCGGCAGTCGGGTAAAAAAAAACATCCTGTGCACTCGGCGGATACATCTGGTTTTGGTCAGCCAGCTCGCAATTATGAATCCTCCGACTGCACAGCATGATTTTTCTTGTTTTCAACTTTTAAGTTTGCTTTTTAAGCAGTCGGGTTTTTGGATTTTTTGAATTAAGTTTTTTTATTTAACACTTTTTAGATATCATTTTTTTCGAATTTGGTACATTTAAACATATAAGTTTCATATATTTTTGAAATCGCCTCTTAAAATCCTTTATTTTGATACCCAATGCGATGACATTGAAAAAAAAATGGGACCCCACAGGCGCCTGAAAGCCGCCATTTTTCTATTTTCAATTTGAATGTAGCCAGTGACACTCGCAGTGTTAAGACGAATCGATTGACGTACGAATCATCAAAATCGGGCAACGCGTTTGGTATCTGGAACGAACAAGCATAATAAAAGACTTAATTCTTACGTCCACTCCCTCCCTTGTTTCCTCTCATGGTCATTGTCCTGCACCTAGCTTTTCCCACCATGACCTCATTTTTCTCTCGTATGTCCTAAAACCACCCAAACCTTCCCCTAAAGTTCTGCACATGCGTTGTTTTGCGCGCATGGATGTTGAGAAGCTGCGTCAGGATGCGTCGGAACTTGCAACGGCAAAGGGGGTTGACGACAAACTGCGTATTTTTAATCAGACTATCCTTGCTCTCAACGACAGACATGCTCCTGTAAAGAAAGTAAAACTTAGACGGCCACCTGCTCCTTGGTTGACGGCGGGAGTAAGTATGGCGATGAGATGCAGGGATCGCGCCTTTCGGAAATTTAAGAAGGATCGCAGCGACGATAATAAGAACCTCTTCAGAACTGCAAGAAATCGGTGTAATCAGATGATACGTAACGCCAAGCGCTGCCATATTCTCGAAAACATTTCATGTTCTTCTCCTGCCGATATCTGGAAATTCCTAGAAACTCTCGGTATAGGTAGGAATCGTCATGTGGAATTCCCCAGGACGATTGGCCTGGATGAAATCAACCGTCACTTCACAACAACTAGCCATTTGGATTCCCAAATGTTGTCTCAGACGGTTGATTCCATTACTAGCCTACCCGGTCCTATTATAGAACCATTTCACTTTTCTCCAGCCACCGAAGATGAAATTAAAAAGACGATCCTATCGATAAAATCCAAAGTTGTGGGCCATGATGACATTAGTCGTTACATGGTCACCTTGATCCTCGACTTTCTTCTCCCACCGATCACACACATCATCAACTTTTCCCTCGATTCCGGTCAATTCCCAACTCTGTGGCGTATGGCCTATGTACGTCCACTTCCCAAAATTTCAAATCCCTCCCTACCTAACCATTTTTGGCCAATTTCCATCCTCCCTTTTCTATCCAAAGTGCTTGAGGCATGCGTACACAAGCAATTTTCGGGATTTGTTCACCGATACAGCCTTATAAGCTCCTTCCAGTCTGGATTCAGACCTGGGCACAGTACAGCCTCCGCACTCCTTAAAGTGACTGGCGACATTAGAGAAGCCATGGAGGACACTAAGGTGACTGTATTAGTATTAATTGATTTTTCCAACGCCTTTAACGCCGTCAGTCACGATATACTCCTATCTATCCTCTCCCATCTTATGGTTTCTTCCGAGGCGCTGGAATGGTTCTCTTCTTATCTTCGGGGACGTCAGCAGTCGGTTCGCGTTGATGAGAGTTCATCGAATTGGCGTGATCTAGGGGCTGGTGTTCCGCAGGGCGGTATTCTATCTCCATTATTATTCTCCATCTTCATTAATTTTATAACTCACTGTCTTCGGTGTTCGTATCATCTTTATGCCGATGATCTCCAACTATACATATCGGCGCGGATTGAAGATTTATTGGACGCCATAGAAGATGTTAACCGGCAGCCTAATTGTGTAAGTAAATTCGGCAAACGAAACAATCCGTTTCTTTCCCAAAAATACACACATACACAAAAAAGTTCAATCTTTATTCAACTTTTTTGTGTATGTGTGTGTTTTTGGGAAAGAAACAGATTGTTTCCGTTGCCGAATTTACTTACACAATTAGGCTGCGGGACTTGAATGCTATCAAAGAAAATAAAAAATGTCAGGCCATTGTGATTGGAAGCTCGCGCATTATGGGTAGAGTGGCGGTTAGCTCTCTTCCTCCGATCATTTTCAATGGTTCCGTCATTACCATCAGCCCTAGTGTGAAAGATCTCGGTTTGCATCTTGACTCGACACTTAGTGCTTGTTCACGTTGACTCGCGGGCGCGGGCGCGGGCGCGGTCACGAAATATCAAACACTTGAGTTTATATCCAAGTGTTCACGTACAAAACGCACGTGCGGTCTAAGTAGCGGGCAAGCTAGCGACCGACGCGCGCGGCCCGCTCGCGGCATTATCAAACGACTGAGACGTTTGTGTGTGTTCACGTCGAACTAGCGGCGGAGCGCGCGATTCACTCGCGACGTCAGGTAAGTTCAACAGCCGGGTCCACACCGGACGATCCAACCTGCATCAGCGATCGCGCGATCCGCGATCCAGGATCACGGAGTGTGGTTCGTGGATCGTACTAGGCCGATCCAGTTTAATTGAACTGCGATCCTGAACCTACGCTCCTAGCGATCCATAGGCGATCCATGATTCAGTCGAACTCTTGCTTGAGATTTTTTTCTTTAGGTCTTCTATTTTTATGTTATCCATTTCGCGAGAAATCTGACGCCAAGCATCGTCTCTTATACCTCTATTGGTATAATTAACATCTTTTGGGTCCCATAAACATTTAAATTCCTTATAAAGCGATATCAGACGACGACTTTGCGAGATGTCCATGGCGTGAAGGATCGCGCGAACCACACACAACTGTCCACACCGCGCGCGGCACGCAACTGAGGCACCTTTGAGGCTGGCAAAAAAACCGACAACGCACGGATCGGGCGCAGCAGGGATCGCGCGCTCCAATACTTGCGCATGGATCGCGCGCGGCACGTCCACACCGCCCGCACATTTGGATCGCGCTCCTGCCGCGCGCGATTGGAGCGCGATGGATCGTCCGGTGTGGACCCGGCTAACCAGTTTGAACTTGTCGCTAGAAACGATAGCACGTTTCTTTCATGTCGTTCAATACAGAAGAGTTTATTAGTGCTGTTCAGGCTAGAACTCCTATTTGGCAAAGTAAACACAGTCATCATATGAACAGAAATGTTCTTAATAAACTATGGAAGGAAATTGCTGGATTGTTTCCTGATATGGAGGGTGAGTAAATGAAATACATATTATTATGCTGGAAATATGATATATTTGTAGGTATTTTAAACTTTTTATTTCCTGAAGACTACAAAAGATACATAATACAAAGGCGACTACGTGTATATTAAACGATTGTTTTCCCAAAAATATTTCGTGAATAAATTCCGAACTTGTTTAGCCCGATTTGATGGATTGTTGTTTCTTCCAGTTCTAGTTTGTCGCCTTTGGTGTCGAGTTGGAATTGTGAACTCATTATCACAATCGTAACCATCTGTATCAATTACAATATTATGCAATAAGCAAGCAGTTTTTATAATCAGGCGTGCATGTTTAACATCAGTTTCAATAGGTTTTAACAAAACTCGCCATTTATTGCATAAAATTCCAAATGCACACTCCACGGTTTTTCTCGCTCTTGACAATCTATTATTAAAATTTTCTCTCTCTTGATTCAATGTTCTTTGTGGGTATGGACGCATTATATATTCTTTAAGAGGATAAGCTTCATCGGCTAATATAACATATGGAGCTGTAATATTAGAATTAGGTAATGTTCTTGGTTCCGGAATATTAAATGCACCTCTTTCGAGTAACCGGTTCAGGGACGAGGCATTAAATGTACCGCCGTCGCTTTGCTTTCCTCTACCTCCCACTTCAATAGTTAAAAATCTTTTCCTCGCATCAGCCACAGCTTGCAAAACAAACACACAGCTTCCAAACTGCCAATGCAGTTAGGAAAGTGCCACATCTCCCTAAAATCTGAAGCAATGTTCATAAGCTGGTCTTCAGATGGCTGTGGCATGTGGACATTCAAATTGTTTTTCCAAATAGCTTCACAGGTACCTACTATAAACAATCTCAGACACAGTACTAACACCCATACGAAAGCTATATGCCAAAGATCGAAATGCCAATCCAGTGGAGAGATATCTGAAACATAATAAAAAATGTAATTATAATGTAAAACTTAAATATATTTACACTAATCATCAACACTAAACAATATTTCTGATTTTACAGAAAAGGCTTTAAGGAAAAAATGGAAGAACATTCGGGACCAATTTATGAAAGAATTTAAGAAAATTCCGGTTTCTCGTTCTGGTGATGCTGGAACAGATCAAAACACTTCAATGTGGCCATATTTTCAAATGATGCTGTTCATAAAAGATGATGTTACCCCAGAAATAAATGAAGGCAATTTAGATGAAACTACTGATGAAAACAGCAATAATAATGATGATGATGAGCAGTCCTCAACTCCCCAATCCATAGCTGGTGCATCTTCAAGTACACAATATACGAGCACCAAACGTAAATGTGCACAAGATGTAAGACAGGAATTTATGGAATTGGAGAAGAAAAAGTTGGAATTATTACAACTTAAACTGTCACAAAGCAGCAAACAACACGAACAAGATTGCGAAGATCTGTTATTTTTTAAAAGTTTGTTGCCGTACACGAAAGAATTATCTCCTATGCAAAAACTACGCGCTAGAAACAATATTACACAAGTTATTATGGACGAAATGAATAGTGGCATGACGCAGTCTCACCATGGATATAATACATACGATTATAACACGACTAATTATGGAAATTAAACTTTGTATAATTGATAACGATAATATTAATTAAATAAAATAATAAAGAGGAACCTTGTTTGAATTTGAATGACTGCAATATGTATCCCGATAAAAAATGATAATTTACTTAACTACTTACTATGAAAATTATTTTTTTTTAAACTCACCTTATAGTTACAAACAGTCTTTCTTCGGGCTTTATACTTTTATGAAAATTTGTGTCCACTTTTGAAATATCACTCCTTATTGAATCCAGTATGTAATCAAAACAGCGGACACTCATCCTGGTATATCCAAAAAATCTTGAAGGATGTTCTCTCAAATTACCATATAAAGTGTGAAATTCACCATACCGTTCTCTTTCTTTATTAATTTCGTGCACGCCAATTCTAATTTTTAGCATCTCCCACTTTAGGTATGAATTTTCGGTTAAAAATAAAAGATCGTGGTCCATATTTACAACCTCTGACAATACGTCACACTCGCGCGAACGCCTGGCGGTTAATGTGAACACGAGCTCGCGACGTCTACCGCGCCTATTTCGCCACCGCGCCCGCGCGTTCCAACGTGAACAAGCACTTAGTTGGCAAAGTCAGGTAGCCAGTGTCAGTCAGAGAGCCAACGGCAGTTTGCGATCCTTATATCGTTTGAGAAGGTTTTTGCCCGTAAAGACAAAGACAATGCTTGTGCAGACTTTAATTTTCCCAGTGGTCGACTATGGTGACGTGTGCTACTTCGACTTGAACGCGGTCTTGCTTGATAAACTAGATAGGGTCTTGAACAACTGTATCAGATTTATATTTAACCTCAGAAAATATGACCATGTGTCGAACTACAGGTCTGAGTTAAAATGGCTGCCTATTCGCCAGAGGAGACGTTTACGAGTTTTGACCACACTTTTCTCCCTAATCAATTCTCCCACCCCTCCTTCCTATCTTATGTCTAACTTTCAATATCTATGTTCTTGACATGCTCGGAATCTGCGTTCTTTTAATAATCTCCTCTTACTCTGTCCTCCTCATTCGACTGATTTTGTTCACTCTTCCTTTCATATACAGTACATTCTTCTTTGGAATGCGCTTCCTCCTGAGATCAGGACGGCCACCAGTCGGTATGCATTCAAGCGGAAATTGCGTATTTACTTTCAAAACAACTAAGTAGAGTCATCTCACTTTCTGTTTTCTTTTACTTTATCCATACTATATATAATATTATAAATGTGAAAGTAACTCTGTCTGTCTGTCTGTTACCTTTTCACGCTTAAACCGCTGCACCGATTTAGATGAAAGTTGGTATGAAGATAGTTTGAGACCTGGGAAAGGACATAGGCTTTATAGGTAGGGTAGGGTAGGGTAGGGTATGGTAGTGTAGGGTAGAGTATTGTAGGGTAGTGTAGGTTAGGGTAGGGTAGGGTAGGGTAGGGTAGGGTAGGGTAGTGTAGGGTAGGGTAGTGTAGGGTCGGGTAGGGTAGGGTAGGGTAGGGTAGGGTAGGGTGGGGTAGGGTAGTGTAGGGTAGGGTAGGTTAGGGTAAAGGGTAGGGTAGATTAATGTTTGGTCTTTTTATGGCAAAACAAAGTTTGCCGGGTCAGCTAGTAAATATATATAACGGAGGAGGAGCCTCCGTGATGTTTTTAAAAAGTGTGACGTCAGCATTGCTGACGTCACAATTGTTGTTTTCACGATGATCACTCATTTTGGGTCTTCGAAAGAAAACTTCACAAGTACTTGTAGAACTTTGTATATTCAACGCGGAGCGTAACGACGTTACAGAGAGGTCCGTACTGTTCGGCGGCTCGAGCGTGAATGACCGAGTGCCGTTTTTTTTTTTTTTTTTTTCTATGGGGCTTCTCACAGCTCAGTCAAAGTGACCGACTGCTGCTTAACCGGGCGTTCCTGTGGAGACTAAGCTATATAGCCTCCAGCCAGGCAAAAAATACTAAACCTAAGCGACAACGCTGAGGGCTACCCCCTGTGGGGTCGAACCTCGGCTCAGGGCGTCGCTGGGGGGACAGCTAACTAGGCTGGATCTTAATAAAGTGATTCTACCATCCGTTCGGAAAAGCCTACGTGGAGAAGAACGGACAAGAAACTCCAATCAATAACTACTAGAATTTAACTACGGCGCAGCATTACGCGGGCTGGCTTGCAAATCTTGACGGGGACGTCGCGGCGGGCCTCGTCGGCGAGGACGGAACGAAGGCGGTCTGTGTTTACGAGTTGTGCTGGTCTCTTTCTTGCTCTCTTGGAGCAGGGTAGTGGTTTCATCGGGGGTGGCGAGAGTGAGCCTCGGTCGGCGAATGTTAGAGATACGGGAAAGCTCATAGCGGGAGGCCGCTTGAATAAGGGGGTTACTGTGATTTTCAGCAGAGTCGAAAAAGCGCTTTGAAATGCGTTTCATAAACTGCTGGATGGTAGGGATTTTCAGATCAACATGGAGTTCCTCATTACGAACGTAATAGGGGGCTGCCGTGATCTTGCGGAGGAAACGGTTTTGTATAACCTGAAGCTTGTGGGTATAGTGGGGCTTTGCGTGTGCGAAGACAACGCAAGCATAGGTCATGATGGGACGGATGACCGCGGTGAAAATGCGCATCTTGCACCTAAGTGACAAGCTGCTTTTAGCGTTCACCATCCCATGGAGTCTGCTCATAGCGAAGGCGGCTCGCGAGCGCGCCGCCTTAATGTGCTTGGCGAAAGTGAGGTGATTATCGAGGGTGACACCTAGGTACTTGGCTTGCTGTTCCCAAGGGATCGGCTTGCCGTACATAGTGATGGGTTTGGGGGGACGGGGGGACCGAGTGCCGACAGTGCGGCCGTATTTATAGGGTTAGGCGCAGGCGCACATGTTTACAAGTTTTGAGGTTAAGTATTGAAATTACATTGACATGCTGTTGCTTTTACATCGTAATAAATTTAAAGTACTCGATTGATGGCTTATAAGTAATTTTTAGAACAATCAAATAATCAAACTTAATTATTCTAGGTTTTATAACAGATGAACTGCTGTAGTTGCGCCGATATATATATATATATAAGTATATATTATTTTCAATATATATGTATGTATATTTTATTATGTTATATAATAACAGGTTTTGTTTTTATTATTAAACTATGCACCTGCCATGTTATCTCTTCACCACCCTTGGTTGACTGGTAGAGAATGCCTAAGGCATTAAGTCCGCCTTTGTACCTTGGTGCATGAAGTCTAAATAAATAAAAGGAATAAACATACATACATACATAGACTGATAAACACATTACCCTCCTTCGGCAGTCGGGTAAAAAGATGGCACGTTCGGTTTTATTATACTATCTAATGAACATGCAGTATTTAACTAAACTCCATTTGAAATAACATTAGACATGTTTCCAAATCTTTTTACAGTCCGTTCAACCGATTTTAAGTTCTATCCCGTAAACATAAGGATGACATAAAAAGCATAAACCTGTTACCAAAACCAACTGTTTACTACAGCTACCATTTGTCATATCACCAACGCAATAGAAGTCAAAATCGGTTGAACGGACTGTAAAATGGGCTAATTTAAACGTCCATTGTTATCGCAAATGGAGTATAGTCTACTCTAAATCTGTGGTTTGTTGCGTATATAAAAGTTTTAGAGATTTATTATAGGGGGACTTTAGATGAAGAATAACTCCAGATCAATAAAAATAAATAAACTCATAATAGACATATTGCTAAATTGATGAAAACTTTATATTTGATTCCTAACATTCAGATTGAAATACGACTAATCGGTTTATTATAGTAATCTTTGAATACGACCTCCGTTTTTGTGTCCACCAGTTGACGCCACTGGCTTGTAATTACGCACACGGAAGCAAAGTTTGTCTTAAAATATTTTCTAATGCCGTAGAAGTGCGATTAAATATAACATCGAGTATGCCGCAACTCTGCGCAGCCCCTTTTTTCGAATGAAAGGAAAATAACATTTTCTAAAACATACAACTCATATAAAGCAGTGGTTGGTAAATAAAACCCGCAGGCTTGTATCAAACAGCAATCAGCAATAATTGCACAGAGATCGCGCAACCATCTCGTGATTTTCGCTTTACATAAAAAAATCGGCAATTTTTTGCGAAATTAATAATTGCTCTTCAATCGCAAATCCGCATTATGTATGAGCGATAGCCACACCATATCAATTTGGCGACAGCGCTGCTAACAATAAAAATCTGCTAACTTAAATGCGTTTTTATCACAAGGTGATCGCGATCATTTCGTATTACGCATGGTTTTTGAAAGCAGAGCAACAGCCATCGGCGAGCAAATGTGGCTGTCAAATTGCGATTACTTTTTCCCTTGTGGTTCGATGCTTGTGGTCGATTGCCAATCGCTCGCTGATGGTTGAGTAGGTACAGATGTTTTTGAATTTTTGGCAGCATTTTTTCGTTTGTGTGTGTCATTATTGTTTAAGTATCCGCAAATTAATTCCAATATTGTAATGATAAATTGGTGTAGTTTTGTGTCTCAAATGACTACGCAACTGGACAATTTGTTGAATGATTGAATCATTGAAACATACGTGATCTCGGTAAAGTGGAGGAGAATTTTTACTGTAATGTTGGCTACCTTAGGGCTCCCACACATAACTGCGATGCGATGCGATGCGACGCGATTTCTTTACATTTTAATACTAGCGAGCTCGCAGATATTTGCGATGCGATGCGAATTCGCACGAATTCGCATCGCGTCGCAGTTATGTGTGGGAGCCCTAACTATTATCTTCTATTATATTCTCATTTTTATACGGCAAGCACCGATGTCGACTATTCTGGCAATTTCTAAAGTAAATTGGAAAACAAGTGTGTTCAACGATCTATTTATGTTTCATAGCTCACATAAGACCTAAGAGATGATGATATCCATTTAGTGATGTCCTAATTCGTTATCGATTCGATTTCTTACTACAATCGACTATTATGAATATATTTTAATCGATGTTACACTTTTATATTTCAGTCATCCAATTTTTCAATAGTTTCAATAAATTTTTCAAATTAATTATTATATTATGTAACCAGCTTATTAAAATGCAACATTTCGTGGATGCGTTACTTTTTTACAATAACTAATTAATTGATTACTAATTAGCTCCAATATTCCGATAAACTAATATTTGCAGATGTAAAGTATTTGTGTAACCGTAAATATGGCAGTAATTATTGGATATTTTCATTTTATTTACATAACCAAGCGATAAATATTATATATCATTGGACAGGTATATAGCTTCTGTTAAAAGTGGCTGTCAAAAAAAGGCCTCAGTAGCCAGATTATTCAATTGATCGCGCAATAATTGCACAATTATTGCTGCTTGCTGTCCACTGACTTAGAAACCTATGGACTTGCCATACCTACGAAATTAGCGTGCATACCTACAAAAATCAGGCACATAAAATGGCTGCCTTGTAGGGTTGTAACTGCGAGAAACATGCGCAGCTGATATCGATGTAAATATCGACCTTCATGAAATTGTTTACGTTGTTGTTCTACGATATAATAATGTTGAAACAATATAATATGATCAAACCAGCAGCCTAATTGTGTAAGTAAATTCGGCAAAGGAAACAATCTGTTTCTTTCCCAAAAACACACACATACACAAAGAAGTTGAAACTTTATTCAACTTCTTTCGTTTTCAGAGTGTATGTGTGTATTTTTGGGAAAGAAACAGATTGTTTCCTTTGCCGAATTTACTTACACAATTAGGCTGCCGGCCCATAGAAACCGAAGTAGCGAAGGGTATAGAGTATTGTATGACTGGTAATATACAGGGTGGGCAAAAATATATCGTGGATCAAATGAAATAGCGATTGTTGTGGATAGTGGAAGATGTTTTTCTTTTGACCTGCTAGAAAAAGTCCCAAATATCGCCCTGTTTCGTTTGATTCACGATTTTTGGCCTTTCCTATACCTAACCCATTAAAAACTAAAATGTATTTTGTTTTATATCAAGTCAAATCAGCCTATCGCAATCCACTGGACATAGGCCAAAGGGGTAGTAATAATAAATATTATCAGCCTGTAACTGTCCCACTGCAGGGTAAACGCATCTTCTTATAGTAAATAAATAATAATATTTTGTTATCTTCCTGCTTTTCGAACAACTTAATTTATGTAAAATAATAACATTATTTTACGTAAAAAAGACATTTATTCATTTTTGAACAAAATTAACTTATTGAAATTCACTATTTTATTTATTTCCATAAAGCCAGGTTCGGCATTAACATGTTGGTACCACTTGCTCAAAGTGCGAGTGTGTCAAACAAGTGTTGTCGGTATTACTTATAAAATCATACGCTTTCGGCTAAAACAAATTGAAGCGTAAGGGCAAATTTTCTCAATTTAGGCTGATTTTTGTTTTTTCTCGTACCAGACTGTTTTAGACAATACGAAGGCATGATTTTCCTATTAATGTCCAAACTCAGAACACCAAAATAACTAGTTTCTAGACGTATTTCCTTAAAAAAACAACAAAAATATTCTGACCAAGCAACTGTTTGACAGCACAACTACCACAAAAACAAAGAGTACTTTCGGCACATAAAATGGCGACCGGTCACGCATAGGCATGATGTTGACGTCACACAAAAGTGTTGCCAAATTTAGTCCTTGACAAACATTTAGATGTCTCTCTTTTCATATGCAGCTCTTGGTTAGTTAAAAAGAGACAAAACGCTTTTTGACATGTTTGTGTCGATATGATAGATATTTGTATAACTATTCTTCATATAGTAGAATATGCCGTCTCCATAGTTTTTCCTACCTCATTGTTGCTGTCCGTATTGGAAAATATTCACAGCAAGAAAAAAACAGTGAATAATTCGCAGTAAAATAATTGAGATAGGAAATATATGGAGGCGCCGCGATGTTCTATACATACATTAGTATTAGATAAATAAAACTCACATGAATTGTCTAATGGTTATAATAATCATAATCAACTTACATGAATTGCCCGAAGGGTAGGTAGTTGTCAATCCTCTCGCACAAGTCAACCGTCCGTATTCGGTGCTGTCCCCGCGGCCCCCCTGAGCCCGAACCCAGTCTGCACGTTAATTTTCAAAGTAGTGTTGCCAGTGTAAGAAATAAAATGTACAAATAATCGACTAAAATGTTTTACAATTGATTAATATTTAAAAACCTAACACTCGACCATCCTGACGTCGTGCATGTCCTCATGCACGCAAGAGACTTAGTTCTATCACCTAACACTCGGTCCACATAAATGACAGCATCGAATCCGGCTCACAGATATTATTTAAATAAAATTTAATGAAAAGATACAATTAAGAATTGTGCAAATAAAATAAATCCATACTTGTGGCTTCCTTCCAGCAAGCAGGGAACGAATATATAAATAAATCCATACTTGTGGCTTCCTTCCAACAAGCAGGGAACGAACATATAAATAAATCCATACTTGTGGCTTCCTTCCAACATGCAGGGAACGAATATATAAATAAATCCATACTTGTGGCTTCCTTCCAACAAGCAGGGAACGAATATATAAATAAATCCATACTTGTGGCTTCCTTCCAGCAAGCAGGGAACGAATATATAAATAAATCCATACTTGTGGCTTCCTTCCAACAAGCAGGGAACGAATATATAAATAAATCCATACTTGTGGCTTCCTTCCAACAAGCAGGGAACGAATATATACATAAATCCATACTTGTGGCTTCTATCCCACAAGCAGGGAACAAATATATAAATAAATCCATACTTGTGGCTTCTATCCCACAAGCAGGGAACGAACATATAAATAAATCCATACTTGTGGCTTCCTTCCAACAAGCAGGGAACAAATATATAAATAAATCCATACTTGTGGCTTCCTACCCACAAGCAGGGAACGAACATATAAATAAATCCATACTTGTGGCTTCCTTACCACAAGCAGGGAACGTAAAAATAAAATACATTAAATGGATGTTAAGTTGATAGTGAACCTTCCATCTCATAAACCAACGTCATTACTCATACTATTAAACTATGCATATGATTAGTTCAGAACATAAAAATATAAATAATCAAAACAAGTTGCATCAATAAATCCGCCTATTTATAATAAGTAGATATAATTTCATCTTTGAATACATTCTTCTAGCGTTTATTCTAATGTGATAAACAAACTTATTAATCCGACCCTAGAGAATTACGATTCAAAATCTTTATAATCTCAATTAGTATATTGGCAAAGATGAGGATGACAGTATTTTAAAGTGAATGTATACTTAATTTATAATCTCCAACTATAAAAATTATCTGGCATCTTTAACTCCATTATTACAACTATTCGGCTCATCATCATTATCATCACATTCATCACTGCCTTCCCTTAAATCGACAACTGCATGCGATAATCAGTGAGAGTTACCACAGTTATTCTCTCTTATTTTTGGTACTAAACAACCTAGATATGGCCAACGTAAACGAATCCTATCAACGTTAAAAACATTTAAAACTAAGTATTCCTATATTATATAATTTTCTTTTACTAGCTGAAAGTATCGGCATCCGTAAGTTATTATATTTCGATTGAGAATTCGACGGAGTTCCGAATCATAAATCTGCAAGGTAACATCGGTAAGCTTCATTCATGACCCGTCCTAAGCGTATTTTCCTACGTTCTAGCAGTAGACAGTACCGCCGTACTTTTTGGTACTAGGTACGTACATTCTGATAAATTAGGTTGTATTTTGATTAAATATATATTTCCTTAAAAACAAACTCGTTATCAATTTAATAAGTTACTGACAAGTGACAATTTGTTTAGCCATCTCGATAATCTTTCTATAACATGCTAAAGTCCACAGAGAAACTTATATATTCGGACACTAAAGTCGTCACAATCTAAGAAGCCCGTTGATTGTTCTCATTTTACATGCCGCGATAACTTTCTTCATAAGAAATTGAAAAATCAAATTCATAATCCTAATTAATTACTATGTTACCCATACACTAGGTATAACAACGAGTATCATTCGCAAGCATCAAGTTTAATTATTTTTAAGTATTTTTATAGCTGAAAAAACGGGCCTTTTATTTTTGATAACTTTACCCTATTAATATCTACTTGACGTTTTATAATTTGGCATATTTCTTTTAATTTATTTCTATGAGCAAACAATGCTGGACTGTAGCTAATTCTAGTTGCCAAACATAACTGCCGATTTTTACAAGATAACCTAAGACATTTTGTAAATAATTGTCCTACACTACAAGCAATGGTAAATCAAGAAGCCTGTCATTTACTATTTACAAAATATGACCAATTAACACCAATGTTTAAATCAACGTCCACCCTGGCGATGAATCGTATATTATCATTCTCAAAGCCTCTTAAGGTAAATATAGAAGACCCAACGATGATTCTGCGAACGGCCTTAACAACGTAACCTCACTAACAAAAATCGACGAACGTTTTTTTTTTTTTGCAATAATATCTAATCTACCCTCTTTAATTAATTTTGAATTTGGTTATACTTGCTGTCTATTGTATATTATCAGGGTTTATTATCGTTTCCAAATTTAACCGTGCAATTTTCATTGTTGTGACCAAACCTGTGGCACTTCTCGCATTGAATTAAGGGCTTTGGACATTTATGGTACGTATGTCCTTTCCCTTTGCAGTTAAAACAAATTAGTTCAGTACGATAACTATTATTATTATCGGTCTTAGTAGATCGATGATTATCAGACAACTCAGACGACCGACCTTTAGAATTGACCCGATCGTAAGATTGCGAAATCTCCTTGTTGGTCATGAGAAATTGTAGTAATTGATAGGGTTCGGTACAACGTATCGCGTTGGCACTAGACCTCAATGTCCTGTCACCCAAACCATGGATAATACACTCCTCTGCACGTTTGCCATCGATGTCGCAATGGTTTAAAAGAGCCAGTTTCTCATAATAATAGATCTCAAGAGGTTCGTTAAACCTACTCCTTCTCTTAAGCATGTCCTCCAAGGATTGGCCATAATTTTGATCAAAAGGAAAAGCACATGTCAATTTATGCTGCCACTCACTCCAACTAAATAGTATGGAGTTCAAACTCTCATACCATGTTTTGGCCAATCCTTGCAGTTTTTGCATAGCAAAATGTATTACAGTCCTTTCGTCCCAACCGTAGACAGTGGCACACTCATTTACCTTTTTAAGCCAAATATCTATTCGCTGACTCTTTGAAGAAGGGTCAAAATCTGGTAAAATATTTTTGTGACTAACACTACTACTGCTACTAAAATTTTGCGACTGAGGTGCCACTGTTATCGGTTGTGATTTATTTTTATTTTTTATAGAATTTATGAAGTTCATAAAATCATTAGACTTAAAATTTGGGCTGTCTGACCGTTTGTTTCGTGCTGTCGCCGGTGCGTCGTCATGTACTCCACGGGATCTCTTCACTGCGGGACTGCGATCTCGAAGTGGGCTTACGTCTCGAGATTGCAACCGGTTCAGTTCATTGTCCTTCGAAGAGCGATGACAACGCTCAACACTGACCGAAGGAGAAGCGCGTCGTCTAAGGCTTCGCTCCCGGCTCAGCTCACTCTCCAAAGCGCGGAGGCGCTCGCGATAATGCTCCAGCTCACTCTCCAGTTTTCGGACACTGTCACGTCCCTGCCTTTGATTCGGAGTGCGCACGCGACTGCGGCTGCGGTAGCCTCCGCCTTCACGATGCGTGCGGCTGCGGCTGTTTGAGTCTGCATTCCGACCCGCTTCTCTACGGTTGGGCGTCCTCAGGCACCGCCCCGGAGAAGGTTCGATAGCTCGTTGCATCTTTACTCTGGAACTTGAAAACGTTGGGTATGTAACTTCTCTATAAAAATGCTAAAATAATTGTGGGGGTATGTCAAAATATAGAAATAAGAAAGAAAGAAAGAAAACTTTATTTGTCAAACAAGCATATAAATCAAATTATCTCGAAAACGGGGCTTCGTAGGTCAAAACTAATGAAATTTTATGGTCCCCGAGCACCAAGATACCTATGCAGGTACTACCATATACACCTACTTAGAAACTGAACATTTGAAACTAAAAATTTTAACCTAACCTCCAAAATCTCAATAAAAATATATTTTTTAATTTTAAACTGTAACTCAGCGGGTAATAAGCAGGTTAATTCCACTTCTGAGATATTAGATAAATAAAACTCACATGAATTGTGTTCGCGACGATACGTCACCTTTAGATAGGTTGTCATTATGTAAAATATAAATAGTATTGACAGACACACGTCTGCTCACCCCAGAGCGCCATCGCATACTAAGCGATGTCGGTAGGTGAAAAAACCTTTTATAGTAAAGCTCGTAACTAATTTTTGCTCATGTTTTTGAGACACTAAAATTATATTTTATGTGTCTATCAGTAGGTAATAGAATTATATAGTCTAATAACAATAAATTAGAAGTTTTAATATACATACTGATTGTGTTATTACGGAAAGAAACAAGTATTTAACTCCGTAAAAAACAACCGTCCTCAACGAGCGTTTAGTTCACAATGACCTGTAAGAGGGCGGCACCTTATATTTATACTAAAACCAGTTTTTGTAGAATTTTGATAACTTTAAACTCATGTTTTGGGGGCTTTTACATAGTTTATAGTGTGAATATAGCGCTTATGTGTTAGAATTATACATAAGGTACCTTAGTTATATGATAAATGTATAGGTTTAAGGAAATAAAAATATTTTGTTTACTTATTTTAGACCCCCCGTTTTGAGCAGGGTATCAGGTGGTGCTATAGGTATTCTATTCACCAACCAATCAGATTGCTTCCTTACACATAATTGTTTTGTTAGGAAACACCACCTAGGTGTTCTAGATAGGATGGCTGGATACCATGACTGAGAAATTATACATAATAGCAGTACATGGCCAGTCATAGTGCATTTTCACTCTAAAAAGGGAAATATACATACATTTTACTCAAGTAAGTGTTTGGAAAATTCGATACAAGCCATTTAGCGCTTCTAGGTGACCTAGAATTTTGTCTAGGCCCTATAAATAGATAGCACCTGTGTAATTCTAGTACATAGACATCACTTGCTTGAAGTGATGTGTCTGTGTATGCCGGCATGGACGTTTCTATGCGTCTGCCGACGGGTCACTACGTCCAGGGACACTTGGTGCCTGGTCAGTTATAGATATGCTGTCTGAAGCATTACCTTCGTGGACCCACAGGCGGGCGTCTAGACTCAGTCATGACACAAAACTAGTATATAGGTGTATATAACGCACACAGACACATTAAAGCTGTGAGACGACGTAAAATTTAGTATTCGGCCGCTTCCCGGCACCTTAAGCTGCGGAAAGGCTGGTGATACACCCATCAGGGTACCGCCGTCAGACAGCCTAGTTTTCCAGCTACCCAACCACACTTCCGGAAGGAGCTTAGCTCTGGTGGTTGAGGAGTTAAGCGACCTGATATGGTGCGAGGTTACATGGATTTGCTATGTAAACAAACTTGTAACAAACGATAACTCATCGGGGGTTGGACATGTAGCTACCGGACTTCTACCTTGGGATAGCCCATCACGAGGGCTACCCGGGTGTGAATGTAACTTGAAAATCCACCCAGCAGTCTGAGTAGGAATCGAGTTTATGTGCCAAGATCAGGGGCATAAGCTAACTTCTCGCACCATTTCGCGGCTGTACGCCTGAATGTTTTGAATATAACTGTAACACTTATGTGTGTCAACGGCCCAGTAGGAGGGCTCCAAGTCCCTCGCTGGTACCCTAGAGCTAACATGTCTAGTTTTAGGAGAAACTCGATTGTAAAGCTTCAAACTGGCGGGAATTCCCTTTCTTCGACATTCTCCTTACGAGAACTCCCTGATGGTAGGGGCTAGGGACCTGGATCAAAGACCGGAGGGAAGGTCTCCTCGAGACCTATCCAAAAGTACAAGTTTCACCAGAATCGGTCCAGTGGAAGGGTAGTTCCTGTCAGTTTCAAGCTACGAGTCTTAGCGTATATTTTTTGAAAAATAAAAGTTTTTGCGGTCGGAATGTTGTGGTCCTCGTCGCAGTCGAGTTCGCCTCTTTAATAGTGCGCAGGCGCGTGAACATTTCGTGGCCATTATTTCACTTAAAGTATTTCCACGCATCATTGCGCTTCGAGGACCATGAAGGAACATCGCTTCTGGCCATGAACAAATAGTTTTATTTAACCTGGACATCACGTTTTTCACCTCAACCTACTTGGCAGCCTTCAAGTGTCTCCAAGGTCCATAGTTACCAGATGACAACTGAACAATAGGTGCAAGGGGCGTCAACGCGTTCAAGCAGGAGCCTTACAACCTCCTGATTGCCTGTCGGTCTTGGACGATCACGTCCGTCCCGTACATTTGCTGGTCCTGTCGAGCCGTATATTGGTAACCTACGGACCATTTGCTGGTCCTGTCGAGCCGTATATTGGTAACCTACGGACCATTTGCTGGTCCTGTCGAGCCGAATTTTCTGGGAAACATACCAGACCTGCGGACGCTGTGAAGATATAGGCCAACGAAGAGCCTTGTTCCCGAGAACAAAGAAAACTGATGTCCCGGACGCTGTGAAAATATAGGCCAAGGAAGAGCCTTGTTCCCGAGAACAAAGAAAACTGATGTCCCATTCCTGTGAAAAAAGAAACCTGATGCCCTGGGGACACGAACGCTGCCTTGAGAACAAACAAGCCTGATGTAAAGTGACCTTATATATTGAGGTTACATTCCTGTTTCTTGGGTAATGTCAAAACGTATCGTTCCTGTGAAAACTAGTACCTGAGAACAAAGAAAACTGACGCTCACGCCTGTGAACATTCGTGAGAACAAAGAAAACTGATGCTCAAATATCTCAAGGTACCCTCAATATAAATCTGGTAAGATTACACACCACACAAATGTGCCAACTGGGGTACTAAGCGTTGCGTTCGTGAGAAAAGTTCCAGGGAAATAAGAATACTGACGTTCCATCTCGTAAACCTTACAAGTGCCAGGGTTAAGATCATGTTTCTTTAACAGTCAAAAACATAGCGTACACTCTGGGACGATAGAAACCCTTTCCTGGGTGAGATAACCCAGTTACTGGTCAGCAACCGTATTACTGGGTGATTAGCGTCGTCAAAAGGCGCAACGTACTATCGTCTCATAGTAGAAACTTCCAGAGCGACTACAGTCGTGAAGAGTGCACGAGTGGATTAGGCCCACGCGTGGACTACCTGGAAGACAACCATTTTGCTGGGACACAGCAGCCATTCCTGAGCTATTCCTGTGGTTCTACCGGCTTCCTGAGAAGCTAACCGTTCCCGTGTGATTACCGTCGCGAAAAGACGGTTTTTTGAGCTGTTTCTGTTGTGTAACCTGCTTACTGAGAATTCACAGTAATCGAAGATTACACAGAAACTGTATCCTGAAGGAATATAGCATAGCCTGAAGAGTTATCGCTAGGAAACTCATAATCGGAGTTTTCAAACAGCGTGTTGGGAGCTCGTTTAGGAGATAGAACGAACATACGACGTTCATAGAATTCCTGAAGGGTTACGGCTGAAGGATTATCGCTGAAGCGTTATCCAAGAAGAGGCTTACACACAGAAGCATATTGAATAGTCGTGTGGGCGACTTGTTCTATAAAATAGAACGAAAAAATAGTTGCTGAAATTTCCTGAAGCGTTATAGCTGAAGGCTTATTTTCGACTTAGAATTTGTTTAAAAACAAATAGTCGTTATCGAGATAGAAGCTCTCGATCGAAGTCTGGAGTTTCAAACCTGGATATCTGGAGTCTGAAGTGACTACTAACGTCAAGAGTTGGACCAACAGTTCAGTGATTGGTACCAGACCGGCTGCTCAACCTTGGAGGCTGCTGGACAAGTTGACACTTAGACAACAGTAAGTACAGTGAAAACATATGCTCATGTGCTTACCCATTTTGTGTTGAAAGTCTTATAGTGAACTTGTTTACGTATCAACATTGAAGTTTGAAGCTGATTTGGAACTTATAGTTTTGAAGACTGACTAGCGACTTATAGTTTGAAGAATAACCTGGAGTTAAGAGGGTCGGATATAACCCGGAGTTTAAACTAACCCGGAGTTTGGAGATACTTTTCGAAGTTTGAAAAAGGAAGCGAACCCTCTTCAAGCCGACGACTGAAATCGGACTTAACCCAGAGTTACCACTTAGCAGTTTTTAAGAAAAAATTAAGTTTGGACATAGCCGTTTTGAAGCTCGAAAATAGATGTCAACCAGTTCGTGTTGAAGTCTAGAGTTGGACTCAGCCGATTCAAACTGACATATTGAAGAAGTCTAGAATTGGACTCAGCCGTTTCGAGCCAACGTTTTGAAGACAAGTTGAAGATTGGACTTGTACTTGGCGTATTCAAACTGAAACTTTGAACCAATCAGGATGCCGACTACCAGATCCCAGGACAAGAGGCCTGAATCATGGACAGTCCCCATTGAGCGTCCAGGTGCGGGCGTACAACATCAGCTGCCCCCACGCTCACCGTCCACTACTGAAGGGACAGAAAAGTCCATACCAGTCAGAAGCCCACCAACGTCACAGATAGGTGACAACACGCCCACACATGAGGAGGAGGAACCACAGGAACCAAGCACACGCAGGAAGGCATCGAAATCAGAAGATTCTTCAGAAAAAACACTGAAGCCTTCTGGTAGAAAACAAAGGATCCGGGATAAGACCTTTGTTCAAGGAGAAGTAATGGCTACCCGGGGTGACGCCCGTATCGAACATACTGGACCGCCGTCAACTAGCAAGTCGACCCGGTCACGTAAGAAAATTTCAAGAGCTCGTGAAGACTTATTGAAAATAAAGTTGGAACTCGCTAAGTTAGCACTTCAAAAAGCAGAAGAAGAAGCTTCTGAGGATGAATATATGGATGACAGAAATTCTAATGAAGAGTATGTCCGTTCGTGGCTCGAAGAGGCGCCAGAGCCCACACCGTTGAGGGAGAATGACGTCGCCAAAGGGGACAATGACGATTGGACCCCGGCTGCGGCCGTCGACGCTATAGCGGACTCCCGGAAACATATCGACCATATAGAACATCCACAAGTGAAGTCTAACATCGAACCACCTAGGACAGAGCCGTCCAACGTGGAGCCGCCAAGGCAAATAGAAGCGAAAGAGTCACTCCGTCCTTTTCTAACGGAGCTGACATCCGCTATAGCGTCGCTAGCCGACAGAAAAATCGAACCATGGACGCCTAACCGATCGGCGTCGCAGGTTATCATGACTCTGCCGAATTTCGGTGGAGCTCATACAGAATGGCTATCTTTTCGAGCCATTTACGAGGCAACTCATGCCTACTTCAGCGACATAGAAAACACGGCAAGACTCAGAAGGAGCTTGCGTGGTCGCGCACTGGAGACAGTGAGCTCAGAGCTCATCGGGAACGCAAAGCCGGATGAGATCATGAGAGAATTGGAACTACAGTTTGGACGTCCTGACTCAATAGCTCAGGCCGAAACAGACCGACTTAGAGGGCTACCAAAATGCAGCGAGTCGCCCAAGGACATCTGCACCTTTGCAAGTCGAGTCAGAAGCGGAGTTGTCACTCTGCGAGCTCTCAAGAAGGGGCACTATCTGCTCAATGCCGAGCTGGTGCGCCAGCTAACTGAGAAGCTACCCAATTCTCTGCGTGTACAATGGTACAGAACGTACACGGAAAAGTACCAGTCGCTGCCGGATCTGTCACTCTTCAGCGACTTCATAACCGAGCAAGCTCACTTCTGCAGTGCATTCGCCCCGCCTGAGAACATCAAGGAAACGGATTCTCTAGCGGGAAAACGCGTCATACAACGGACGCATACAGCTACCGACAAGCCGGTAAACAAATGTCGAATTTGCGACAAAAGTGGTCACTACGCGTCTGACTGCCAAAGGTTCAGAGACGCAGCAAGTGACAAAAGATGGGAGCTAGCCAAGAATTACAACTTGTGCTATCGCTGCCTAAGACAACGTCGTGCTGGACACACTTGCAACAAGAAGCAGTGTAGTCATAAGGGGTGTACAGCCACGCACCATCGACTTCTTCATACAGACAGGACAAGGAAGCCTGCTGTTCCAGAGAAGAGGAGGTCGCTGGAGATGGTGGCCAGTTCGCGAACTGAATCGAGTCAAGCTTTCCTGAAGATGATACCGGTCCGGGTAATAGGACCGGCGGGAGAGGCAGACACATACGCACTCCTTGACGACGGATCCACCGTTTCGCTGATCGACGAAGCAATCGCTCAGCGAGTGGGAGCAGTGGGCCCAATCGACCCTCTGAAGATCGGTGCTATTGGAAACACCATGATCGACACTCCCTTATCGAGACGTATAACCGTCACTCTCACAAGTCGTATGAGAGATAGGGTGCCCTTCAAGGCGCGCACCATTTCGAAGCTCAACCTGTCACCACAGGCAGTCAGTCAAGAAGACGTAGCCCGCTGTAGGCACCTTCGAGACTTGACGTCGCAGCTTACGTATCCTGCTGGAGTGCCAAAGATACTCGTCGGCCAAGACAACTGGCATTTGTTGTTGGCCACTGAAGTCCGCAGAGGACCTAGAAGCCAACCCATCGCGTCGAAAACCATGATGGGCTGGACATTGCACGGCGCGCACACCAGAACACTGGGCCAGCAGGTGCACTATGTCAACGGGTGTCAGTCCGTTGACGCAAGGCAAGATGCGGAACTGAACGAGCAGCTCCGTGAATTCTTCGCTATCGAGTCGTTGGCTATCAATCCACGACAACCAGCTTCTGACCCCCAGAAGAGGGCAGAAGATATACTGAACCGTCACACAAGACAGTTAGGAAATGGGCACATAGAAACCGCTATGTTATGGCGGGACGAGAAAATAGAGATGCCCGATAGTTACGAGACAGCACTCAAAAGGCTAGTCTCCATAGAGAAGAAGCTGGATAAAAACCCCGCTCTTCGTGTGAAATACACACAACAGATGGACTCCCTGATGGAAAAGGGATATGCTGAGAAGGCTCCCAAGTCAAGCACGCCAGGAAAAACCTGGTACCTGCCTCATTTCGATGTCTTCAACCCCATGAAGCCAGAGAAAATTCGAATAGTACATGATGCCGCCGCAAAATCGAGAGGAAAGTCACTCAACGACTTCCTGCTAACTGGACCAGACTTGCTGCAGTCGCTGCCCGGCGTCATGATGAGATTTCGTAGACACTGCGTGGCCATCTCCGGAGACATAGCCGAGATGTTCATGCAAGTAAAAGTACGAAGTGAAGACCGAGACTCACTTCGCTACCTATGGAGAGGCAACAGAAGAGATGGAGCCCCAGAAGAATATCGTATGACGTCCATCATTTTCGGCGCGGCAAGCTCGCCGTGCACCGCTATCTTTGCGAAAAATTGGAACGCAAGAAAGCACATCGAACAGCATCCAGTAGCAGTGAAAGCTATAGTAGAGAGCCATTATATGGACGATTATCTGGACAGCTATAAAACAGTCGAAGAAGCGACAGAAGTCGCGACAATGGTGAAGAAAATACACCAACAGGCGAAGTTTGACCTAACAAAATGGGTATCAAACAGTAAGCGCCTGATAGAAAATATCGATCCGTCACAAACCTGCACTGAGGTTGTGAACATCGGAGATACAGTAGGCGCAGAGAAAATACTCGGCCTGATTTGGAGACCTAGTGAAGATACGCTAGGTTTCAACCTAACGCTTGCGAGACTGCCGCCAGGAATTTTAGAAAAGGAGGCCCCTACAAAAAGAGAGGCTCTCAAAATTGTTATGTCGTTATACGACCCCCTAGGACTAGCCTCGCCTGTTACGATTCGAGCTAAACAAATATTACAAGAAGCTTGGAGGCGAGGCGTCGATTGGGACCAGCTATTAGACGCTGACCTGGCATCTCAGTGGAGAAGTTGGATCGAAAACCTGCGGCAGCTCAAGGGCATCAGCATACCAAGATGTTATCCTGGTTATAGTGATGCCACAGAAATACAAATACATGTATTTACCGACGCAAGCGAGTTGGCATATGCAGCAGCTGTGTATTGGCGAGCCACCACAGCAGTAGGCACACAGAAGGTGAGCCTAGTCATGGCCAAGGCGAGAGTAGCTCCATTAAAGCTACAATCGATACCGCGCCTCGAGCTGCAGGCAGCGGTGATGGGAACCCGTCTGGCTGCAGCTGTGAAACGTGAACACGACAACAATCCATCGTCGGTCACGTATTGGACAGACAGCAAAACAGTCTTGTCGTGGATAAGAAAAGGAGCACGAACCTATAAAGCCTTCGTAGCTCATCGCATAGCTGCCATAGAAGAAGGTAGCAAAGTGGAGGATTGGCGATGGATATCCACGAAGTTGAACATCGCCGATATAGCGACTCGTGACGTGCCGCCGAGGTTTGACTCACAACACGAGTGGTTCTGTGGCCCAAGTTTTTTGTATGAAGACCCTTCTTCATGGCCATCGGAAAGACCTCCAATCACGGAAGAGACGGGAGAGGAGGGAACGCTCACTGTCACAGAAAAAGAAAAATCTGTTTTGGAGAAAATAACAGACAGACATACATACACTTCGAAGCTCATAGAAGCTATACCTAATCCCGTCAACTTTTCAAGATGGGAGCGGCTATTACGTGCGACTGCTACCGTCCTACGTTTTATACATCTCTGTAAACAAAGGACAGAGAAAACGTTCTACAAAAGAACCCGGAAAAACGCTGAGGAGGACACGGACTGGCGAAAGAAAAAGAAGACAGCGACTGCAGCAACCAAGCCGTCATACATAGCGCCAGAAGTCCGAAAGCAGTACATAGATGCGAGCTTTCTTCAAAAAGCCGAGAAAATACTCGTACAAGTTGCACAGCAGCAATCGTTCGCTCAAGAAATAGCTAGATTGCATGCACATGAAATAGTGGACAAAAATAGTCCGCTACACGCGCTGCAAATAGAAGTAGTAGATGGCCTACTACGTATTAGAAGCCGTATAGCCGCCACTGACGAGGTCACAGAAGATGTAAGGCGACCGCCAATATTACATGGCGACCATCATATAACCCAGCTCTATATAGACTGGACACACCGCAGCTTACTACATAGTGGGACTGAACTCACAATAAATGAGGTACGGCAGCATTATTGGGTCGTAAGGATGCGTCCCACCACCAAGAAAGTACTGGCACAATGTCTTCAGTGCCGTATTCGTAAGGCACAAGCACCTGTGCCAGCGACCGGCGACCACCCACGAACGCGCCTGGCTCATCACCAAAGGCCGTTCACGTACACCGGGCTAGACTACTTCGGCCCGCTATCTGTCACCGTGGGTCGCCAGCATCACAAGAGATATGTAGCACTGTTTACATGCCTCACCACAAGAGCTGTCCACCTCGAGATCGCCGCCAGCCTCAGCGCAGACAGCGCAATATTAGCGCTGCGCCGTTTCGCCGCCCGCAGAGGATGTCCAACTGAGATCCACTCAGACAACGGCACCAACATGCACGGTGCCGATCGAGAGCTACGAGAGGCCTTCCGAGAGGAGGCCAGTCGCCGAGGCATCACTTGGCGCTTCATCACCCCATCAGCGCCCTTTATGGGAGGTGCATGGGAGCGTCTAGTTCGCTGCGTAAAAAACGCATTGTATACCGTACTCACAGAGAAACACCCACACGAAGAGGTGTT
Organism: Orthosia gothica; assembly: GCA_949775005.1. Taxonomy (NCBI): domain Eukaryota; kingdom Metazoa; phylum Arthropoda; class Insecta; order Lepidoptera; family Noctuidae; genus Orthosia; species Orthosia gothica. Next base: position 33,855,768 of record OX459044.1, read on the forward strand.
GTCCACACTGATTTGTGAGGCAGAGTACACGGTAAATAGCCGCCCGCTGACACATGTATCAGTCGACGGCGATGACGACGAGTCTATCACGCCGAACCACTTCCTACTTGGTGGGTCGGCTAGACTCCCAAACCCCGGCGTGTTCACCGAGCAAGACATCGACCACAAAAAGATGTGGCGTCGGTCACAAATCCTGGCCGACATGTTCTGGCGCCGGTGGGTGCGAGAATACCTGCCGGAGCTCCAAAACCGGCGGGAGCCCCACAGCCGCGGGCCTGGCCTGCTGGTGGGCGACCCCGTCCTTATCGCGGACGGGCAGCTGCCTCGCAACACGTGGCCGCGAGGCCGCATCGAGGCCATATACCCTGGCCCTGATGGAGAAGTCCGGACCGCTGAGGTGCGCACCACTGGCGGCACTCTAAAGCGTCCGGTGAAGAAGCTCATTCCTTTGCCAAAATGAGTGCAGCAGAGTTCCAGCGGCGAGAGCTGAGCGACGTGTCGCAGAGCGTCGAGGTCACGAGCGCTGCCGACGTGCGCCGCTCACAATGCTGATGCAGCGCCGCGCCAACGTAGCATCGAGTCGACGCGACACTGCACGGCGGGAGAGATGTTCGCGACGATACGTCACCTTTAGATAGGTTGTCATATGTAAAATATAAATAGTATTGACAGACACACGTCTGCTCACCCCAGAGCGCCATCGCATACTAAGCGATGTCGGTAGGTGAAAAAACCTTTTATAGTAAAGCTCGTAACTAATTTTTGCTCATGTTTTTGAGACACTAAAATTATATTTTATGTGTCTATCAGTAGGTAATAGAATTATATAGTCTAATAACAATAAATTAGAAGTTTTAATATACATACTGATTGTGTTATTACGGAAAGAAACAAGTATTTAACTCCGTAAAAAACAACCGTCCTCAACGAGCGTTTAGTTCACAATGACCTGTAAGAGGGCGGCACCTTATATTTATACTAAAACCAGTTTTTGTAGAATTTTGATAACTTTAAACTCATGTTTTGGGGGCTTTTACATAGTTTATAGTGTGAATATAGCGCTTATGTGTTAGAATTATACATAAGGTACCTTAGTTATATGATAAATGTATAGGTTTAAGGAAATAAAAATATTTTGTTTACTTATTTTAGACCCCCCGTTTTGAGCAGGGTATCAGGTGGTGCTATAGGTATTCTATTCACCAACCAATCAGATTGCTTCCTTACACATAATTGTTTTGTTAGGAAACACCACCTAGGTGTTCTAGATAGGATGGCTGGATACCATGACTGAGAAATTATACATAATAGCAGTACATGGCCAGTCATAGTGCATTTTCACTCTAAAAAGGGAAATATACATACATTTTACTCAAGTAAGTGTTTGGAAAATTCGATACAAGCCATTTAGCGCTTCTAGGTGACCTAGAATTTTGTCTAGGCCCTATAAATAGATAGCACCTGTGTAATTCTAGTACATAGACATCACTTGCTTGAAGTGATGTGTCTGTGTATGCCGGCATGGACGTTTCTATGCGTCTGCCGACGGGTCACTACGTCCAGGGACACTTGGTGCCTGGTCAGTTATAGATATGCTGTCTGAAGCATTACCTTCGTGGACCCACAGGCGGGCGTCTAGACTCAGTCATGACACAAAACTAGTATATAGGTGTATATAACGCACACAGACACATTAAAGCTGTGAGACGACGTAAAATTTAGTATTCGGCCGCTTCCCGGCACCTTAAGCTGCGGAAAGGCTGGTGATACACCCATCAGGGTACCGCCGTCAGACAGCCTAGTTTTCCAGCTACCCAACCACACTTCCGGAAGGAGCTTAGCTCTGGTGGTTGAGGAGTTAAGCGACCTGATATGGTGCGAGGTTACATGGATTTGCTATGTAAACAAACTTGTAACAAACGATAACTCATCGGGGGTTGGACATGTAGCTACCGGACTTCTACCTTGGGATAGCCCATCACGAGGGCTACCCGGGTGTGAATGTAACTTGAAAATCCACCCAGCAGTCTGAGTAGGAATCGAGTTTATGTGCCAAGATCAGGGGCATAAGCTAACTTCTCGCACCATTTCGCGGCTGTACGCCTGAATGTTTTGAATATAACTGTAACACTTATGTGTGTCAACGGCCCAGTAGGAGGGCTCCAAGTCCCTCGCTGGTACCCTAGAGCTAACATGTCTAGTTTTAGGAGAAACTCGATTGTAAAGCTTCAAACTGGCGGGAATTCCCTTTCTTCGACATTCTCCTTACGAGAACTCCCTGATGGTAGGGGCTAGGGACCTGGATCAAAGACCGGAGGGAAGGTCTCCTCGAGACCTATCCAAAAGTACAAGTTTCACCAGAATCGGTCCAGTGGAAGGGTAGTTCCTGTCAGTTTCAAGCTACGAGTCTTAGCGTATATTTTTTGAAAAATAAAAGTTTTTGCGGTCGGAATGTTGTGGTCCTCGTCGCAGTCGAGTTCGCCTCTTTAATAGTGCGCAGGCGCGTGAACATTTCGTGGCCATTATTTCACTTAAAGTATTTCCACGCATCATTGCGCTTCGAGGACCATGAAGGAACATCGCTTCTGGCCATGAACAAATAGTTTTATTTAACCTGGACATCACGTTTTTCACCTCAACCTACTTGGCAGCCTTCAAGTGTCTCCAAGGTCCATAGTTACCAGATGACAACTGAACAATAGGTGCAAGGGGCGTCAACGCGTTCAAGCAGGAGCCTTACAACCTCCTGATTGCCTGTCGGTCTTGGACGATCACGTCCGTCCCGTACAAATTGTCTAATGGTTATAATAATCATAATCAACTTACATGAATTGCCCGAAGGGTAGGTAGTTGTCAATCCTCTCGCACAAGTCAACCGTCCGTATTCGGTGCTGTCCCCGCCCCCCCCTGAGCCCGAACCCAGTCTGCACGTTAATTTTCAAAGTAGTGTTGCCAGTGTAAGAAATAAAATGTACAAATAATCGACTAAAATGTTTTACAATTGATTAATATTTAAAAACCTAACATTAGCTTATACAAATATGAGTGAATTACGATACAGAATGTGAAACATCGTTTTGTTTCATTCTTTCTAAAGTAGTAAACGTATTTGATGAAAGAGACAACAATATTTCAGTTGTTACTCATTATGGCAACATTTTGTTATGTCTTAGTGACGGTTGTAGTGTTGTGGTTGTGTTCGTGGTAGTCCTGCTGTCAAATGGTTGTTAACATATTGTATTATTGAGATTTGTGAGTGTGTCTGTTGCTTGATTGACACAACCTTAGAATCGGCGGCCATTTAAAGAGACATTTTGAGGTTTAGGTAGGCCATAGACATACTAAATAATATGGACTAGAAATACCTACGAAAAAAACGTGCCTACCTAAAGCTACCTAAACCTCAAAATGTCTCGTAGAATGGCCGCCGATTCTAAGGTTGTATCAATCAAGCAACACACACACACTCACAAATTTCAATAATACAATATGTAAACCAAAGACCTTATACTTCTTACTGAAATACGTATAAGGTCTTTGATGTAAACAACCATTTGACAGCAGGACTACCACGAATACAACCACAAAATTCGTCACATAAAATGGCGAATATGGCACGTACCTACAACCGTCACTACGTCTTAACAAAATGTTGCCATAATGAGCAACAACTGAAGTATTGTTGTCTCTTTCATCAAATACGATTACTACATTAGAAAGAATGAAACAAAACGATGTTTCACATTCTGTATCGTATTTCACTCATATTTGTCTATGCTAATGTATGTATAGAACATCGCGGCGCCTCCATATATTTCCTATCTCAATGAGGTAGGCACGTTTTTTTCGTAGGTATTTCCAGTCCATATTATTTAGTATGTCTATGGGTAAAATCCAAAAATCATTTCAAATTTTGAAAATCTCACTCTACACCAGCGCCCCTACCGGCAAATTCAAACGCGATAGGTCCTCATCAGTGTTGCCATATGTACGGATTTGTCCGTACACGTACCGAATTTGGACTATTACGTACGGATAGAACTTGCATACGGATTTTCAATAATATGTTATAATACGAATGCTTTTTAAAATGCAACACATAAAATTCACCGAAACATCGATTTATTGGTTTTTTTGGCTGTCAACATCCCTAAAAGAACCGATATACAAAAAATAAAGAACGTACGTACGTGGTTTTATAACACAGGAAATTACCGTTTCATGTTTCATCTAAAAGACTGACAAAGATAGCACGTAACACAGTTAACGTTGATTGCAGTAATGAATGAAAGATATAAATATATTACCTTTGTTTTACTTGCTTTTTTTTTGTTTTTAGCAAATACACTTTGTTTTTATTTGAATGTTGAAAATGATATAATAAAAATACAAAAAAGACAAGTTTAAGTAATTTTTATTTTAATTTTAGGTTTTTTTTGTACGGATTTCATACGGAGTTTCAGATTTATTGCACGTACGGAATTTGTACGGCTATTTTGGTCAAATGTACAGATTTTTGGTCCCTAAAGTATGGCAGCACTGGTCCTGATTCTGATTCACGGATTGAGTGGATTCCGTTTCATCGTCTAAGGGAGACCTTAAAAAATGTAAGCGGGTGTATTAATACCAAGCTTCGGTTTAATATAATAAACGTAAAAATATAACTCGATGAGAAAAATATATAAGATTATATTAGAGCACAATATAAAAACCGTCATGTAATTTTTAACCTTTTTTTTTGTTATTTCTACAGTCAACACGCAAAAAGTTAGGAATGTCCAAAACGCATTAGTGCAAACAGCGACAGCGCTAATTATTCCCCTAGTGGCAGACATAGCGTACTAATTTGTCAAAATAGGTTATAACGCAACTAAGTAGGAAATAGTATAGAGCTGTACAGAATCTCTCTTTTCCTCATATAGCTCCATGAGATCGTCAAGTAGGTTGGTCTCTTTCTATACACCGTCAGGCAGTGTTGACGTAAACTGTCATACTTATACCGCGAGGCTACGTACCTACGTAGTAACATCGCTTACGTTCATGTTTTTTGAGCAGAAAAACGTCGAAATCTGCACATTATTGTAATATTAAACGAGAAAATGTTCGGTGGCAGTGAGCCCGTGGTGATTCAAACCAGGTGAAACACGCGCGGCGAAAGGGCAGTACAAAACGTGGTGTGACGAGCACGAGCTTGCGGTTACCGTAGTTTGTTATCAAACAGTGCTGCGCGAGGCCGCGACTGCGAGACCATGGCGGAGGCGGCGCCCGGGATCATCGTGAAGGAGGGCTGGCTGCAGAAGCGCGGCGAGCACATCCGTAACTGGCGCGACCGCTACTTCATCCTGTTCGACAACGGCGACCTGGTGGGCTTCAAGACGCAGCCGGAGCGGAACAACTACCGCGATCCGCTCAACAAGTTCACGGTGCGCGATTGCCAGATCATGGCCGTGGACAAGCCGCGCCCCTACACCTTCACTATCCGCGGCCTGCAGTGGACCACTGTGATCGAGCGCAACTTCTCTGTGGACACCGAGAAGGAGCGGTGAGTACCAAGTGTCCACGCACGGCGCCCTTGCGACCAGCTGTCCATAGTGGGCCAGTTAGAATCAGCAGTGGTTCAGCGGAGGGTAACTGCATGAGTTGGGTTTGCCCGCGGCTTGTGTCATAAGGAAAGTATGTGTTTAGGAGGAGGATGTTTTTGTTATTCTCATGTTTTCCTGTTTCAGTGGTTATGGATGCTGTCATATATGAAAATATGTGATGTTGGCTTGTTTTCCTAATTGCAACCTAGCTATCTCGTATTTAAATTAGAATCATGAGCAATAACAAGAAACAAACAAGTTTGACATTCACGCATGTGCCTCAGGCACAAACACCTGATAGTGTGCTATCTGTACTTATTATTACCATCATTACATTTGGTCTATTGAACAATGAAACAAATGTACCTATCAATAACTTGACCTTGGTGTTTACATATACATGAGAAATGTTAGGATTGCCCATTGAGGATAAATAAAGCTTTAACAGCAACCAGCATTTGTACTACTGCAGGGTAAACGTCTTTGGTTATCAAGTCTATTTAAGTTATTAGAAGTGCCTAGTAAAGAAGAGTCACAATGATAAGTAGCAGGGTCGGTCCTGCAAATTGTACTTGTGAAACAGGTTGCTGAACCTCTCGCTAACACCAATATTATGGACACAGGAGTCTGCACCTAAAGCTTATACACTCATATTCATTATCCTCCTGCCATTGTCTCATGTCATTTGGGGTTGGCGCAACACTTTCCCTCTTCAATTCTATCCTGTTAACAGTCAAACTATCACATACTTCCTTTTGTTTCAAATCTTCCAATCAATATATTATGTTTTTATTAGGATGACATTATTAAATTATGTAGCTTTACTAATATAGTCTGTGTATTACTAACAAATTATGGATCATGGAGATCATCTGAAATAAATGATTGATTGAATGCCTTTATGTTGCAAGAAGTTTTAATAAATAATTAAATAATGTAATGAAATTGATTGATTGGAAGTGGTATTGATTGTGTGATGTAGATGGATTCTGTTAGGAACATTTGAAAAGTTACTCTGGGATTAGCTAGTCCAAGAGTAACTCTGGAGTAAGCTGGCTATACGCCATTTAAGTAATTAATGGTTCAATATCCCCGCCCTTATTTCCAATGTACTGGTTGAGTTTTTCTAGTGGGTATGGATGCCCCAATCCGAAACTATTAGGAATAGTAAAAAAACACTCTAAGGAGTCACGGATCCAATTTTGATGAAAACTAAAACTGCATCATTTGATTTTTGAAAAATGAATACTCTTAGCCAGGAATCAAACTCGTTGATTTTGGAAAAAAATACATGTTCTGTATAATTACACTATTCTATAGTGTCAATAATAAAGATCAGATTCTGGCAAGTAATGTTATATGGCAAACTTGAGGAAATACCTAATTTTAAACAAAATACTCTTATTCCATGTACCTACCTATTAAACCTAAATATTACTTAAGAGGCAGGTTTGCGAGCGTGAGAACTTATTTTAGAACCCACACATCGACATTTTCACTAACACATTTGCATCACACATTGTAGTGTACACGCATCCAAGAACAAGTGAAAAATAATGCGGCGCGACGGGCATGATATAGCTTCAATGCGCGTTCGCTTCTGAAGGATTTGTAAGCTTGTCTCAAAAACGCGCAATGTATTAGCTATTGATTCACCGCTCCGCACGGCACGCGTGCCCATAGTAATATAGTCGTGAATAAAGGGTGGGGTCACAGTGTAATCGGTTGTGTAGTTTGATTGTTAGAAAAAATAATTACTATATGTAATACAACATTTAAATTATTATTATGATAAGTACAAAAAATAATGCTTGATTGAATGATGTTCTCTAATTTATTTATTTTATTGCTTAGATGTAGAACCTTTTTTAGGGTTCCGTGGCCAAATGGCAAACAAAAAACGGAACCTTTATATATTCGTCATGTCTGTCTGTCTGTCTGTCCGTCCGTATGTCACAGCCACTTATTCCCGAAACTATAAGAACTATGCTGTTGAAACTTGATAAGTAGATGTATTCTGCGAACCGCATTAAGATTTTCACACAAAAATAGAAAAAAAAACAATAAATTTTGGGGGTGCCCATACTTGAAACTGAAACAAAATTTGTTTTTTTTTCATCAAACCCATACGGGTGGGGTATCTATGGATAGGTCTTCAAAAATGATGTTGAGGTTTCTATTATATTTTTTTCTAAACTGAATAGTTTGCGCGAGAGACACTTCCAAAGTGGTAAAATGTCCCCCCCCCCCTGTAACTTCTAAAATAACAGAATGATAAAACTAAAAAAAACATATGATGTACATTAATTACCAAGTAAACTTCCACTGAAAATTGGTTTGAACGAGATCTAGTAAGTAGTTTTTTTTTAATACGTCATAAATCGTAAACCGCAATTTACCAAGTACGGAACCCTTCGTGCGCGAGTCCGACTCGCACTTGGCCGGTTTTTTCAACTCATGATGGCTTATAAATATGTTAGGTATTTTGTGTATGATTTTATTGTACAAGTAGGTTTGTGGCTGCTTAATGTTAAATGCCACAACGCACGTTGCACAACGAGCTGCGTAAGATTGTCTAGTTGAGAAATTAATTAGTTTTCCTCCTACGAACTTTGCAAAAACACTTTTAAAAACCTCTGCTATATTACTATTGACTTTATAAATTAAGCTTTTAGCATTGTTAACTAATCTTGAGACAAGTTTTATTTCGGCAATAAAAAAGGTGTAAGCTTTCATTACCGGCAATTTTTTTTATCAGTGCCAATTTCACCATTTATATTTGTTGAATTCAGTTGCTTGCAATAGTATGGCTTACAAGACACATGATTACCAATAACATGATTTGGTCCATTTTATCTTATTGCTTGAATAGTGCTACAGTCATGTCACGACACTCGCGACCCACCCTATGCCTATTGTGTATGTGTGCGTAGACGTTTTGCGAACTCGGCTCGGAAAAAAAACGGACGTGCTCTCACCTTGGAGTCTAAGACGACACTGAAAATTTTTCGCGCGCGTGGTCGATTATAAAACAAATTACTGGAGCGTAACGCTCCATACTAAAATGTATGGGGAATAGAAAACAATTTGTGTAGAAAAAATAACAATGTTGAAACGTGGATTACTATCATTTGGTGTGACTTATTAGATAAATAAAACGTCATATTCATACTTTCGTGTCACGATATATCTAAAGAGATTTATAAAAAATCTTCTAGAATTATGACAATAGTGCAAATAGAAAAGGTCGATTTAGATGTTTTTGAGAGATTTCAACAATTTTTTTTTTTGAAATTTAGGATGGTTTTACAAATATCTCGCGGTGAAACTGTTGGCACATCTGTTAAGGTTCTTCAATTTTTTTTTTGTGTAATTCAGCGCGGTGAATCTTTAGAAATAACGAAAACTGTAAGTGCCTTTTTAGGTGTTTCTTAAGGACTCGCCTCTTAAGTGTTTAATCCTTCAAAATGACAGTCATTATTTTCAATTTAAAGTCAGATTTGACCAGTCAAGCATTGTACTAGGTACATTCAACATTACAATAATGTTGATTCTGTTTAGAATATTCTCGGAACATTTTTTTGTGTCAACTATTGCATGATTTGAATTTTCGTAAAATTCCTAGTAAAAAAAGCATTTTGTTTATAATGAGGATTTTCTCAAGTTTTCTGTATGGCAATACTTCCCAGAATTTGATACTTATTAGCGACAATGTCGGTTAGTTTAATAATAAACTTTTTTTTTCCCAAATTCAACTGCTTCGATTCTGGCTAGGAATATTGTTTTTTTTTTAAATGCAATGATGCAGTGTTAGTTTTCATCAAAATTGGGCTTGAGACTCCTTTGAGTGTTTGTCGCTATTCCACATAGTTTCGGATACTTGAAAAACTCACTCTGTAGGTATTATTATTATTATTATTATTGGGGAACAGGCCAGCAGTTGAAACAACTGATATCAGCCTGCATCTCGTTGTTCACTACACTGTTTTCACTAACTACTCAATGTTTTTGTTGATTTATGTGTTTATCCAGTCTATTTTTAAATTTTTAAATTGATTAATATTTTCTGCTGTCACAATACTTTCAGGCAGCCCATTCCATGCATTGACCGCTCTATTGCTCAAGAAGTTCTTGTGTGGATTTGTATTCCAACTAGATTTTTGCAGTCTAAGATTGTGTCCTCTACGATTTCGGTCTGGTGCGCGTTTGAACATGTTGCTGAATCCTTGCAAGTCGTAGTGATCAATTATTATCTTGAAGGACTCAATTAGGTCTCCACGTTCTCTGCGCTCCTTCAAGGTGGTCAGGTTCAGTTTATCTAGTCGTTCTTCGTATGGCAAACGTTTCAGCTGTCTGGGGACTTTCGTGAATCTACGCTGCACTGTTTCCAACAGGTCTATGTCTTTTATGAAATAGGGGCTCCATACTTGAAAGGCATATTCTAGTATTGGTCTTACATACGTTTTGTGGATTCTAAGAGCTATTTCAGGTGTCAATGTTCCAAAGGCCTTCCGTATGAGGTATACCATGGTATTAGCTTTTTTGACAATATTCGTGATATGGTCTTCCCATTTCAGGTTCTCCGAGATCTTAACTCCCAGATCCATCTGCGTTTTGACTTCGGCTAGCTGAGTGTCGCCAAGTTTGTAAGTTAGCCTGGGGTTCCGATTTCCGATGTGCAATACCGTACATTTCGTGTGATTCAAATTTATGAGCCAGTCTTTGGACCACTTCATGATTTTGTCTAAGTCTGCTTGGAGACGATGATAGTCTAAAAGGGGGTTTGCAAAGACCTTTGTGTCGTCGGCAAACATGCTGACTTTGCAATCAAGACATTGACACAGATCGAAGGTGAAGATAATATAAAGCACCGGGCCTAGGACGGAGCCTTGCGGCACACCACTATGGATATCTCGTTGTTCGGACAGTGTGTCACCCACTCACACACGGAAGGTTCTTTTGCGAAGGAAAGCTTCTATCCAGTCGAGCAATTTGCCACGTATGCCAATAAATTCGAGCTTTTGCAACAGTCTGCTTATGGGGACTTTATCAAAAGCTTTTTCGTAGTCCAGGTAAACTACGTCGACCGGGGCTCGTTCATCAAAGCTCTTGGTCCAGGTGGCCAGGCACGACAGCAGGTTTGACACAATGGAGCGGCGTGGACAGAAGCCATGTTGACAGTCGCTTATTATTTGATGTAAACGCAGATGTTCTCTTATGTGTTTGACTACAACTTTTTCCACAGCCTTACATATAACGCTGGTCAAACTGATCGGTCTGTAGTTGACTGGTGCTAGTCTGTCTCCTTTTTTGAAGATAGGGGTCACAGTAGCTGTTTTCCAAACGTCTGGTAATTTTCCAGTGTTGTACGAGGTTTTCATTATATCAGCCAGTACATTCGCAACATTACATTTTTGAAGGAGTACTACTGGAATTTCGTCGGGGCCAGGAGAAGAGTCTGATTTCATTTCCTTTAGGGCTTGCTGTACCTTGCCACTGGTAAACTCCAGGTCTGGAATAGATTCCTCAACTCTCAGGCTTGGTTCTATAACAGGAAGAGGACCAGGAGGTTCTTGTTGGTAGACACTGACAAACTGGTCAGCAAACGCTTCTGCTATTTCTTTGGAGCTCGTCACAGTCTGTCCTTGTTGGTTTCGTAGCACAGTTGGTATGCTTACCTTCGATGTGATTTGCTGTCGGATATAAGAATAGAATCTCTTTGGTCCAGCTTGAAGAAGAGTCATCTCGTAGGAAGTTCTTTGAGAGCGTCTTAGGATTGTTAGTTTGTTGTTCACCTTTCTGTATTTGTCATGGATACTTTCTAAGCCAGTCAGAATGTACCTGTTCCAAAGCACATGCTTTTCTTTGATCATTTTGAGCATATCGTTGTTTATCCATGGTTTGTTGGTAGCATTTTGTTGCACCTTGGTCAGGGGCACATGCTGGCCTATTGCATCTCTTAATACACTTAAAAAGTTATTTGTTTGTACATTCACATCCATTGATTGTAGTGTTGGGCCACGCCGTGCCCTCATCTCTGAAATAGGCAGTGACCTGTCGCTGCCGGCCGTAGTCGAGTCTATGGTCGGCAGTGGGGAGTCCTGGGACGCGGTGGTATCCTTCTGCGAAACAGTCGTCTCGCAGAAGGAGGCTGCGGAGAGGGAGAGGGAGATTTCATCTGCTAACCCGATCCGCAGCAGACGCGCCGGGCGTCGGCGGAGGGCGGACAACGCCCTCTTCCAGCCCCCCTAAATGGGTCCAGGGGTGGCGGACTCGGGGACGACCGTCGCCCCCCACACATCAGGACCCGAGGTGGCGGCGCGTAGTGTTCCACGCGCGCCCCTCTTTGACGTCACGGGGGGAGTCAAACACCTCACTCCCCCTCCAACCCGAGACCGTGGCCCGCACAGGCGGGCCGGCACTAGCCGAGGGTTGCGGAAGTATCATTGTTCCCGCGACCCCCAGCGTAAGTGTGAGATGGAACACCGGGGTGGTTTTTAGTCAGTAGGAGTCTGACAGACCCCTCCGCCCCCCCCCAGGGCGGAGGACATCCGATGAGGATTTTCCACCCCGGAACAAAAAAAAAAAAAAAAAAAAAAAAAAAAAAAAAAGGTGAGGTGTCCAGTAGCATATCATTAATTTTCTCAAAGTCAGCTCTGTGATAATTTCTCCTCAGAATGGGTTTAGTCTGTGTATTGTTTGTTTTCTCAAATTGTATAGTGATGGTTAAGCAGGTATGGTCGCTTTTCCCAATCGGGGCAGAGTGTTCGAGCTGTGCCACAAGTGAGTCATCATTGGTTAATATCAGGTCGAGCAATGATGGCTGGTTTCCTTTTCTGTACCTGGTGTGTTTGTCTACTAGCTGTTGGAGATTGCTATCTACATACCACTGGACAAAATTGTCTTCTTTGGGTGTCAAATAGCCACAGTCTGTCAAAGGCCATTTTACTCCACTGAAGTTGAAGTCACCCATTACAACACATGCGTGGGAGTCGGTAGCTGTTGTTATTTGTTCCAGTAGTACATCGTCGTGTTGTATGGTAGAGCCTTGTCCCCTGTATAGTCCACAGAGCAAAAACTTACTGCTTCCAACCTGTATGTCCAACCATAGACATTCAGATGATTCATGTTTCTTGTTGAAGGGACTTAGTTTTGTTTGTATTCCAGCATTGTTTGCAGTATAAATGGCCACTCCACCACTTCGCTTGTCCAATCGGTCATCTCTGTATACGTCATAACCCGGAATTTTAATCAGTGTGTCAGGTATATCTGGCTTGAGCCATGTTTCAGTTACAACTATTATTGTTGGTTTCTGGGCATTAATTTTTGCAGTGAGGAGATCAATTTTGGATGTGAGTGACTGAATGTTTGTGTACAGTATAGTCAGTATGTATAGCGGGGTTCGTTTGTTCGTTTGTTCATTTGTTCGGGGTTCGTTTAGTTTTTTGTGGGGTTAGATTTTACGATCTTAGGATGACCCTGAACATATCGTATGGTAATGTCCCTCTCTCCACCATCAATACGCGTTTGGAGCTCTTCACGAAGGTAAGTCATATACTCTCGCTGCAACGGTGTTTGATCACCAGTGATGGACGATGGTTTCTCCAGCCTATGTTTATTTTTGAGCACTTCCAACGCATCTCTCCTGCTTTTCATTACTACCTTTAGCGGACGTGGTTTGTTATTTCCACCAGTTTTGGGGGCTCCCAGGCGAAACAGCCGAAGTCCATCACAATTAACCGCTTTGGTGACGGATTTAATAACAGCCGAACACGCTTCCCTATCATACTCAATTCTTCGCTCTGGCTCCTTGCAAGTCGATTCCGGTACGTCGTAGATAATGAGATTATTGGCTCTGTTGGTCCTCTCTGTCATCTCTTGGATAGCGGACTCAGTTGCGAGCATGTTTTGGCGCAATCGCAGTTGCTTAACCTCTTCAGTGAGATCCTTCAATTGTTTCATTAAGGTAGGCAACTGCGATACAGCAGACCTGCATGTAGCACAAAGAAATGACATATTACGGCCACTTTTAAGCTCCACTACTCGTACTTCGGTGGGTGACAACTCATGACAGTCATTACACAGAACGATCTTGCAGGCATCACAATTAACGTGCGTCTTTTTATCACTTGGGACTTTGTTACATTTTCCGCATTTTATTTGCTTATTCTTTGGGGTCATTTTGTGGAGTTTGGATTTATAGAGTGGCAACACTTTTTTGTAAAGGCAACGAAAACTGTCCAAAAAAAAGCAAACTTTTCGAGGGTATGTGGAAAATATTTTAACTATTGTAGTGTCACTTTGTGATTTAATTGCACTTATTTCTGCAGTATATTGTGTTTTTGGACGTAAATAACACTTGCACAGCTTTCGCAGCGCTTGGTTTGCACTTGAATGTTGTTTTTATATTAACTTGCACACTTTTACTTGGAAAACTATTAAAAATGTACGAGCGCGGTTTTGACACAACAAGAAATTTGACAGATCTCAGTTATAAAGCATATGTATCACTCGAGAGAAAGTGCGATTCCCGATCTCGGGTGTTTTAAAGCCCTCGCCTACGGCTCGGGCTTCAAACGACACCCTCGACGGTAATCGGTCACTTTCTCCTCTCGGTGAACAATGTAGGTACTATAGTATTGATATGTTATACTTTTTTTTTTTTTTTTTGGGGTGGGAAATCATCCAATGACTTCTCCCGCTCTGGGTGAGGCGGGAGGGCGTGTCAGACTTTTACTGACTAAAACCCACCCTTGTTCCTTCAGTTGCTTGAGCCAGGGCCGCGGTAACTCTTTTTCTAATTTATCCGCGACCCAGACACAGACAGTGATATGTTATACCTAGTTTAGGTTTTTGGCCTTCCGTGGACACTGTTGATGCATACATCCAGAATATCTCAGAAGTTGCATGGAAGCAAGAAAACCGATATTGTGAGAGTGACAGTTCTGTTTCCCTGCAGCGAGGAGTGGGTGGCGGCCATCCGCTACGTGTCGGGGCAGCTGAGCGCGGAGGGCGCGGGCGCGGGCGGGCCCAGCGGCGCCGGCGCGCTGCCCGACGGCGACGACCGCGACATGGCGCAGCTCGGCACCAGCTTCCGCGACCCACGCCGCATCGTACGTACTTCACCCACACGCCACACCACACCACACACTACTCACCCCACATCCCGCTACGTGTCGGGGCAGCTGAGCGCGGAGGGCGCGGGCGCGGGCGGGCCCAGCGGCGCCGGCGCGCTGCCCGACGGCGACGACCGCGACATGGCGCAGCTCGGCACCAGCTTCCGCGACCCACGCCGCATCGTACGTACTTCACCCACACGCCACACCACACCACACACTACTCACCCCACATCCCGCTACGTGTCGGGGCAGCTGAGCGCGGAGGGCGCGGGCGCGGGCGGGCCCAGCGGCGCCGGCGCGCTGCCCGACGGCGACGACCGCGACATGGCGCAGCTCGGCACCAGCTTCCGCGACCCACGCCGCATCGTACGTACTTCACCCACACGCCACACCACACCACACACTACTCACCCCACATCCCGCTACGTGTCGGGGCAGCTGAGCGCGGAGGGCGCGGGCGCGGGCGGGCCCAGCGGCGCCGGCGCGCTGCCCGACGGCGACGACCGCGACATGGCGCAGCTCGGCACCAGCTTCCGCGACCCACGCCGCATCGTACGTACTTCACCCACACGCCACACCACACCACACACTACTCACCCCACATCCCGCTACGTGTCGGGGCAGCTGAGCGCGGAGGGCGCGGGCGCGGGCGGGCCCAGCGGCGCCGGCGCGCTGCCCGACGGCGACGACCGCGACATGGCGCAGCTCGGCACCAGCTTCCGCGACCCACGCCGCATCGTACGTACTTCACCCACACGCCACACCACACCACACACTACTCACCCCACATCCGCTACGTGTCGCGGCAGCTGAGCGCACAATCCACGCACGGTGTGTGCGTGGATTGTGCGCTCAGCTGCCCCGACAGCATGGCGCCAACATCCAAAAGGCTCGTAACAGTAACTACTCTTTAAAATTTAATAAAATCAAAAAACCCGACTGCAAAGATATAAAACAAGAAGAAAACCATGCTGTGTAGTCAAGGATACATATTCGCGAGCTGGCTGACCAAAACTATAAATATCCTCTTACTGCACAGCATGATTTTCTTCTTGTTTACATTTTTGCAGTCGGGTTTATTGATTTTATTAACTTTTTTTATTTAAGTACAACCTTTTAGTTATACTTTTTTTTTCGAATGACTTTTAAACATATAGGTGCTAGGTATATACTTTTGCAATCACCTCTAAAAACCATTCAAGTTGATACCCCACTCGATGGGTTTGGAAGAAAACTAGTCAAGCGTGCTTCACCGTAGACCCTTAGAGCATTTAACCTAAGTTGTTCGGTGATTCGCGGCTTGCCGTCTCCATAGACGGCAAGCCGCGAATCACCGAACAACTTTTGCTGCCACTTTCGGCGGGGGGCGAGGAAAACACATACAGCACACTACAAAAATTTGACAATCACCCACAGATACATGGATCCTATTGCTACAAACGCACACGAAGAAATAATAATCACACAATCAAAAAACACACATTCATTGACAATTTTGTGTGTATTTATACAGTTATCCTATGACAACAAACACAAAGTGCTAGTGATGTGATACGAAGAATGAGTGGAATTTCATTTTAATGCATGAATTAATGAGCAAAATGTTCATTCGTTTTATTTTTGGTACACTTACAAATAAAGTTAAGTAAATAATTTCACAAATAAAAAAAGATACGCAATATGATTTGTGGTCTGCGAAACTACGTAGGTAGGTAAGAAAGGTAGGAGAATTTAAGATACACTAAAAAAAGAATGATTGAATTTATTTTTAGTCAATAATATTTCATAATTACATAATACTTAACTTGATGTTTGTATAACTATGGACTTGAATTGTGTCTGATATAAATAAATAAATAAAATAATATACAGTGTAAACTCTTTATAACGTTATCCTTTATAACGATAAACTCCCTATAACGTTGGAGTGAGCCCAAGTTGGTTGGTTTGCGTTAAAACTCACATATTGAAACACTCTTTATAGCGATACGCCATTCTCTATTACGAAGAAATGTGTTCATATTTGTAGACAGTAAATATTTATTATCGGTATTATTGTTTATGTTATGTTATCAGGTAACAAAAGACTTTGAAGCTCCGAAACATCCGAGGTCGGTCTAGCTTTTGTTATCCTTAATTGCCTTGTACACGTGCAGTATGACGCATTGTTTTCTCGGAAGTGATGGTCTTCGACCAAGCATACTGGGTACCTATCGTATTATCAGTCGTAAACCTACTTTGAAACTGTTAACATGGCCTTATCTAAGACATACATACAATTAAAAATTCTCGTATAAAAAATTCTTATTAATTTGGTTTTTTTTTGTTCACTCCATATAACGATAACTCTCTATAACGACAAAAAATGCTCAGTCCCTCGAGTTTCGTTATAAAGAGTTTACACTGTATATTGTTGGACCCGTGTCTTTCCTATAAGAATGACGTTACAAATAAATGTAATATCCAAATAAACCATGCATGGTAGACGAACTGGGTGTAGTACCTAATAAAATGGTGGCATACGTCTTGGAACAATGTTAATCATAAACTATAGTACCTACAGGTTTCAGCTTAGAATAGTATGAAACTGTCACTGACATTTTGTTTTATTTAGGTTCGGGCATTCGGGATTCATGCATGAGACCCGTTCTTTAATACGGATGTTATGTATACGTGTTAAAAAGTAGGAAAGCGTAAATAATAAATAATACAATCAACCGGATAGACTTTTATTTGACACTTTTTTATGTAACACTTTAACACGTCAGTTTTTCGTTTGTTTTGAACTATTTGAGTACGGTGTCTCCTAGCTAAGCTAGTTTGATATCTTATATAGGAAAACATACGTGTATGGTTTCATAGCCATAATCTAGTTCATATACATGTCTCAATGATCACGCCTAGAGGCAATCACTGATTTTTTAAATGTACCAGTTTATTATATACATATCGAACACATTTCTGTGGATCAACTTTTTGGTTAAAAAGGATAAACGAACATTTGAGTATTTTTAACATTCGCAATTGTATATGGCTTCGAATTAATGTGCAGTTATTGGCTGCGATAGTCTCCTCTCGATAGAGGTATCAAACAAAAATCTAAATCGCTTCATCTGTTTAGGAGCTATGATGCCACAGACAGACACACAGATACACAGCAATTCACGTCAAATTGATAACACCCCTCTTTTTCCGCCGGGGATTAAAAAATGATTGAAAACTCACTAACGAAACGAACAAACTTACGTTTTATTAGCCTAAAACTTGAAAAGAAAAGAATTTAAATCTATTCTCATAGACATTTATAAATAATATATTTTTTTAGTTCAACCTGACGTCCAGAAACAAAAACAAACAAAATTATTTTGATACTGAACATACTGATTCAAAAAAAATCATTTCATTTATCAATCATTCATTCACGTTGTCCCAGCACTATGCACATCGCTACCCTGTCAGCCCCTGTACTGCGTTTGTGCTACCAACGTACCACTAATTTTTCTATCGTAAAGGCATTATCCATTATTTCGACATTGTTCTTAAATAAAACTATGTTGATGTATAATTTATACTTATATGTGGTAGGAAACACCATGTTGAAAGTGGCAGCTCGCTTTTTGCAAGAGGAAACCGCACAATTAACCATTTTTTCGGAGAACTTACTTGCGATACAATACGATACACAATGGCGGCGGTCGGCGAATGAACTAGTTTTATATAACGCGTATGGTCGTATGGCCAAGCGACTTTGGCAGAGGGGTACGCTCAGCTATGCCATCTCCATAGGTTAAATGCTCTAAGCCGTAGACCATATCATCGCTTACCATCAGGCAAGATAGTGGTCAAACGCGAGCCTATCGACATTCGACAATAAAATAATAAAAAATAAAAATTGCAACCCTCAAAATATGGCGCCCAAAATCTGCTATGTTACATTTTTTTTTAACGGCACTTATCTATGAACACTTTGGCGGTCAAGACCTATCTAACGATGTGTTAATTATAAAAATCCGTCAAGTGGTTTGAAAGATACGAGGGAATAAAGAATATTACATACATACTAACATACATACAAGATACGCGCGAAAAACATAAACCTTTTCTTGCAGCCGGGTAATAATAATTGACTGAAATCGAAGCATTCTTTATACATCACCTGACTGATCAAAGCCACGGTAAAGATATCTACAGTATTCTATCTTCATACAAACGGTCGGAACGCTAGTCATGCCTACGTGACTCGAGCTCAGCCCACACTCGAAATACTACCAGTCCGAATCGCGGACGCACCGCAGTGACGAACGAACGGTGTGATGGTTTTGTAAGCAGTAACCGTGAGATTTGTGAATATTTTTTTCAAATACGTACAAGTACTTACTTACTATGTCAGAGAGCAATTATAGCCTATATTGTGCTGTTCTTGGTTGCTTTAATTCTTCTATAACGCAACCAGAGAACACATTTTAAATTACCTGGAACCTCCGAAAGGCAAGACAATAAAAAAAAAACCTAATAATACGTAATTTGTTTCTTGTTTTAATAGGTATTTCGCTTTTTCCACCGAGTAAAATACCTGGATTAATAGATATAAATAAGTGGATAGGGTGATAAAGTCACACACGAGTCACCTAACTACGCTCGCGCACAGGCTCGGTTTAAAAAAAAACTAGTAGGTAGTTTCCTAGGCTAGGCTATCTACTTACTTATGTACTTAGCTACTTACATTATTTAATTAGACAAAATATCATTATGAAATGATTACTTATGAGATTATTAATTGGTAGGTAGTACGATTTACCTAGTAAGATTTAAAATCTATAATCTATATACATATATAAAAATCAATGCCACTTTTCGTTGTAATTTTATAACTCAAGAACGGGCTCACCTATCCGAACCAAATGTTTAGTCTTTGTTCGGACTATTTATTAGATGGTTTTTTTTATTTGTTTCAGTACTTTTAGTAGGTATGGTAGGTAGGTAGCCAGTTGATGGGAGTGAAGCAGCGGGGGTCAGCTAGTAAGTTAAATAAAAAAATATAATATTTACCTCAGATTAGAGAAAAGCATCAGATATTTACAATCACAAAACTAGAAAGAAACTCAAGTAGGTACAGGCGGGCGGCCCTAACGCGTGTTTAGGTGACTCGCGCTTGTAGGCACTTATTTCAAGGTCAGGGCCGAGTCACAATACTGTTAGATATCTTTACCGTGTCAAAGCCTAAGGCGATTCACACACCGCCCCGCTATACGCTGCGGGGTGCGTAGTGACGACACTGCGCGTGAATGCGTTTTTAGAGGCCTTTTACATTTAGTGCGAGTTTTTACTCACGTTCGATCGCGTCAACGTAAACGTTAATTTGTATTGAAATTGGATAAGCGCCGTCTGGGGACGGACGGTAAGGTGAAACCTCTTTTTTTGTATACATTTTGACATAAGAGATCGTTTACGTTATCACGAGTGAGTACGTAAAAAAACTCGCACTAAGGCCTCTGTGTGTTGCAATACAGAGATACCTACAACGTTCATGCAACGTAAGATTACGATTACTTTTTCCCTTGTTGTTGGTCGATTACCAACCGCTCGCTGATGGCTGAGTAGGTACAGAAGCTTTTGAATTTTTGGCGCCTTTTTTCGTGTGTTATTTTGTGGCTACTTTAATAATGACAAATTGGTGTTATTTTGTGTCTCTAATGTCTACGCAACTGGACTATTTGTTGAATCATTGAAACAGACGTGATCTCGGTAAAGTGGAAGATTTTTATACTGTAGTGTTGGCTACCTCAGCGAAGCTTATATGTTTACTACTAAATACTTACACACACATTAGGATGTGATAAGTCCGCAATATGTATAGGTCTACCAGAATCTCATGGCAAATGTGGAAATAAAAATTTGTTGTGTGCAATACTGGGGAAATTGGATTAAACGATCTTGATACTGTTTAATTTTTATTTATGACTTTAGTATTAATGAACATGAGGTACCTATATTATAGTAGTCACAGCGGATCTTTGTGTCTTTGAACTTGGTCCTGCCAAACATGGCGTAAGAAACAGTTTGTCATCGAGTATACTGCATAGAGTAAGCGAGATAGGACGATGTGACATACATAAGCGAGTGAAAGAGACAGTTATACAATGCTACCTTCACCTTCAACATTGACACAAAAATAGTTACTGCGCGGGGTCTTGCAACCAATTCAGAGATACAAAGATCCACTGTGAGTATTATAGGTACCTATGTGTATGAATAAAGTTGTTATACATCGGGTTCTTAACATAGGAAAAATAAATCAATTGAATATTAATTTATGTACTAATTTATTATCATTTAAATCATACTTATAACTTAAAACCTCATTCAGAACTAGAAAATTAGAATACGATTCCATGAACTCCACTGGCATTTCAAAAACTTGTATCTTTGTAGTTTTATGTCATCTCTCTCCATCAAAATGGTTCTTTTTCATTGGCATTTAACATATTCAAAACCAATCTCTTTATGTATAAATTCTGTAAAAAATAATAAAATGTATCATGTTACTAATAGTCATTCATCATCATCAGTCTATATATACTTTTTGTTATGTAAGTTTTATAGCCTGGTTGCTAGGAACTTTTAGCCACGTCTTTGGAAAGAGTTTTGGATCTTATATTTATTCTTTAGTATGCATTAGAATGCGGATGTAACTGATTCTAATGTTTTTTGGAGTATTTGGCAGCAAATTGTATCGAGTCAGTCTGCCCAGTAAGCTTTGCAGAGGCAGTCAATACTACAATAAAATACTCCGCTCCACTATCCCGAGATCGCTTCTCTCAATGATTTTACAAATTGTCCAGTTGCGTAGACAGTTGAGACACAAAACTACACCAATAATCAATATCCACTAGGAATCAATTTGCAAATAATATTAACAACCACTGAACTTCACTCGACAAAATCCCGTCAAAACTCCCGTCTATATACACGTTCCACTGCAGGGCGCAGATTATTACTTAATATTTTTCTTACGTCAAAGATTCTCAATCGCCGTTAAAATCAATATCTTGTCGAAGAATTAGTAACAGTTACATCACTGTTGCCATTTCCTTTCGGCCATCATTCGATGTGCCCTGTGTATTAACCATATAATAGTAATGGAAAGAAATAAAAATTAAGTAAGAAAATATAAAATAAGCTAAAAATATCAAAACAAGTCAGTCCAACTAGCCGGTCCACTCTACGACGCACTTTAAAATCAAAGATTGAGTTTGATTTACGCCTTCTTCTTCCCTTATTTTATGATACACTTTGAAAACAATAAGTCTCGCTTGAGATCGAAGTGGGTTTTTCGAAATTTTCACAAAAATAACAAATTTTCAAGATAATATCAAATAAATTCAGCAGCGGTTGACACATCAAGTACTTTGATTTGACAGGTGACAATTGACATTGCCATACGAAAATCACAATTTAAAAAAAATAAAAAATGCCATGAGATTCTGGTAGACCTATATCTTCTATTTTTATTTTTTTATATGGCAAGCACCGATGTCGACTATTCTGCCAATGTCTAAAGTAAATTGGAAAAATCTATTTTACGTGTCTTAGCTTAAATACGAGATGATGTAGTCTATTTAGTGATGTCCTAATGCGTTATCGATTCGATTTCTTATAACAATCGACAATTCGAAGAAATTTTAATGGATTTTACACATTGACATTTTAGTCATCCAATTTTTCAAATCAATTATTATATTAAAATGAAAATATCCAATTTTCACTGCCATATTTACTTTACACAAATACTTTACATCTCCGAATATTAATTTATCGGAATATTGGAGCTATATCGTAATCAAATTGACTATTGTAAAAAAACAGCCTCCACGAAGTGTTGCTCTTTCATAAGCTGGTTAATTTATCAAACGATACATTTTATAAATCATTGGACAGATAAAATAGCTTCTGTTAAAAGTGACTGTCAAAAAAAAAGACTTGACTTGAAGGCCTCAGTAGCCAGGTCACTAAACTGATCGCGGAATAATTGTACAATTACTGCTACTTGCTGTTCCTTACGTAATAAGCCCGCCGATCAATGATTTAGGAATGCATAGTTTAGAATTTTATTTTATATAATATTAGGTCATTACATATGAAATTGGCGTTTTGTAAGGGAGGGACATAAAGTCGTTTTTTTTTTTAATATAATACATTTATTTAATCAAAGTAACCATTGCTATCTCATAGGTAGTTCATTGATCCCTTTACTAAAAAAACCGGCTAAGTGCGAGTCGGACTCGCGCACGAAGGGTTCCGTACTTGGTAAATTGCGGTTTACAATTTATGCCGTATTAAAAAAAAACTACTGACTAGATCTCGTTCAAACCAATTTTCGCTGGCAGTTTACATAGTAATGTACATCATATATTTTTTTCAGTTTTATCATTCTCTTATTTTAGAAGTTACAGGGGGGGGACACACATTTTACCACTCTGGAAGAGTCTCTCGCGCAAACTATTCAGTTTAGAAAAAAATATATTAGAAACCTCTATATCATTTTTGAAGACCTATCCATAGATACCCCACACGTATGGGTTTGATGGAAAAAAATATTTTCAGTTTTAGTTTCAAGTATGGGAACCCCCAAAATTTATTGTTTTATTTTTATTTTTGTGTGAAAATCTTAATGCGGTTCACAGAATACATCTACTTACCAAGTTTCAACAGCATAGTTCTTATAGTTTCGGAAAAAAGTGGCTGTGACATACTACGGACGGACAGACAGACAGACAGACATGACGAATCTATAAGGGTTCCGTTTTTTGCCATTTGGCTACGGAACCCTAAAAAAAACCATTCGGACGGGAATCAATAAAATGTTTGAAGGCGCTTTGGACTGCCCCATCAGAGTTGAATGTTTTCTCTTGCAAGAAGTTATTCAAATTTCGAAAAAATGGTAATCTGTTGGAGCAAGATCCGAGGAGTACGGTGGATGTCTTAGACATTCCAATTGAAGCTCCTCTAATTTGGTAGCCGTCTGTTGTGCAGTGTGTGGTCTAGCGTTGTCCTGAAGCAGCAGTGGCCTAGAGCGATTGACCAGCCTCGGCTGTTTAGCAGCTAGCTTTTCTATCATGGTTTGCAGTTGCTGACAATAGACATCCGCCGTAATCGTCTGACGAGATTTAGGAAAGCTGTAGTGAACGACACCGGCACTAGTCCACCAAACGCTCACAAGATTTTTTTTTATAAATTTTCGCTTGTGGCAGGATTTGGCTGGTTTGCCAGCGTTCAGCCATTACGATGAGCGTTTCCGATTATTGTACAGGATCCACTTTTCATCACAGGTAAAGATTCAATTTAAAATCCCTTCATTATTGTGCCGGTTGAGTAATGTAAAGTAAATTACCAGATTTTGGTCAGCCAGCCCGCGAATATGTATCCTCCGACGGCACAGCATGTTTTTTCCCTTGTTTACGACTCTTTAGTTCGCTTTTGAAGCAGTCGGGACTCGGGTATTTGATTTTTTGATTTAACTTTTTTTATTTATAACTTTTCAGTTAGTTTTTTTTTCGAATTAGATACATTTAAACATATAAGTGTTATATATTTTTGAAATCACCTCTTAAAACCTTTATTTTGATACCCCACACGATGGGTTTGGAAGAACAAAAATTTGGGCCCCGTCAATATGGCACCCAAAATCCGGCATTTTTCTATTGTCCAATTTTAATCTAATCTTCAAAATCGGCCAACGCGTTTGGTCTCTGAAACGCCATATAGGAACAAACATACATACATAGACTGATAAACACATTACCCTCCTAGTCGGGTAAAAGCGCATCAGTCGACGCGCGTTCGGTTTGCTGCATTCAATTCATGAGGTAACCACCTTTCAAGCTTTTTCACCTTCCCAATTTGCTTCAAGTGGATTAAAACAGTTTTATAACTAACACCGCAGTCTGCAGCTAAGTCAGACTTGGTTTGCGATGGATCCGCTTCCACAATAGCCTTCAATTTTTCTTTATCAACTTTGGTCTCCGGCCGTCCACGGGGCTTGTTTGTTCTGCATGTCGAAATTTCCAGAACGAATGCGTTGGAACCAAAAACGCACTGTTTTCTTTTGCGACACCGTCGCCATACACATCATTAATCCTTCGAGCCGTTTCTTTAGCACAGGTGCCACGATGGAATTCGTACTCGTAAATAACGCGAAATTTCAAGTTTTTTTTTTTAAATCATTTTAGGCTCGCGCTTGACCACTATCTCACCTGATGGTAAGCGATGATGTGGTTGACGGTGGAGCGAGCTTGCCTAGTAGTAACCTATTCACTCTTGACTTAAACACCCCGAGATTGTAGCTATCGGGAAACACAGTTTTCCATTTTGTAAACTGACTGGCGCAAAGAAAAACCTAAAGAGGAAAAAACAAATGAATTACGGTTTTCCAAACAAAAAAGCATGAGTCAATAGCCGTATAAATTTAAAATTGGAATTCCAAACCAAAGAGGAGATATTTGAGATCAAAGTGGCCAGTACGACAAAACGCCAATTTCATAGGTAAGGACCTATTATATAGATTTAGGTACCTATGTATATCACACGCTATATGGAAACTGTAAGTGGGCACATATATCAAAAACATAAACAGAATAATATAAGCCGTGAGCAAGGTTTGTAAATACACATTGTAGACCGGTGTCATTGCATAATTAGGTTGGTATTTCGGTGAGCAGGAAAACTGCAAGCGTTAGTCACCGCTACTCGGAATCACAACAAACAGCGGCCGCCAGCGCCAGCCCGCCACCGACTAGATAGAACGGCAGAGCTCGCACTCACACACGCGTGCGTCGCGCGTCGGCGGCGGCGGCGTGACTGGCGGCACGGGGTCTCATTGCTAAGATAGAAAATTTGGTTCAAATAAATCTCACTAGATGGCGCGACATGTACACACAATTCAATAGAATTGTGGGTAAAATTAACATTATCTGGAATTGAACATATACATTGTATGTGCTTGTTTAATAAACTCTCCTAAGTACAAAATATTGGAATATTGGGCTCTTAATTCACATTTCAAAGATTATCTGAACGGATCATTTAAAATTGATGTCATAGATGGCGCATTTTTCAATTTCTGAGGCATTCAACTGGATTGTTAAAATTTGTTTTTTAACACATTTCGGTGCAAAAAAACTGTAACAACGTGCAAAAAAATACTATAAAACGAACCTTCACTGTATTTAAAGAAAAAAATGTTCACGAACCTTCACTGTATTTAAAGAAAAAAATGTTCACGAACCTAGTAAACCCTTTTACATGCAAGCCGCTGCTAACACCATCTTTTGCCGTGAAACGGGATCGAACGCGATTGATGTACTCACAAAAATAACAAGATTAATCAGATGAAAAACGCTAGTTACGTCGGCACGGTTTTTTTGTATGGGATGAGGCATCTGTATGCTAGTATTATATTATCTGTGCTGGCGGTCAGTGGCTAGCTAGCTGCAGTTGTCGCAGTACGCCGTACGCGGGTTTCTAATGTTGGCCTTCCGTCACTGCTTATTTTGTGAGTCAGCCGTGCCAAGTGCTACCTGTTGCCGACACGCGTCCACCATCGCCGCGCCGTATAGTTTGCGTCTCATAATCAGAAAGCAGTACTTCTGGACACGGCTTGTATAGTTAGGGGTGCTCTCTGTAGCAACCAACGCGACGTCACAATATAGTTCAACACTGATGTGACTGACGGATAACCCCCCTATTCAATGCAGCTAACATGTTTTTTAGTTCAAAATGATCTGAAGAACCATCTCATGAAATTTGGTGCGTTAAGTATGTGAAGTAACTCAAAGAGTTTTTATTCAACTTTAAAATGCTGCAAGTTTGAGATCCACCGCGAGTGCGCGAGTGGGTGTGTGTGGCGACATATCACGGTCACTACATATTGTAAAATAAAGTCCCCTGCTGCATCTGTACGCAATACACTCAAAAACTACTCAACAGATTTTCATGCGGTTTTCACCAATAGAAAGAGTGAGAAACGAGGAAAGTTTTTGTTTCTGTAACTTATATTTACCACCTGTATGTACAAGATGCAATAAATTTAATTTGAATTTGGTATAATTAGTCGCGGGCGAAGCCGGGGCGAGGCGCAAGTTGATTATATATAATGATTTTGTTAGTAGGTATAATAATCACAACGGATTTGTCTTTGAATTGGCTGCAAGACACTGCGCAGTAGCTATTTATGTGTCAATGTTGTAGGTGAAGATAGCATTGTAGAGATAACTGTCTCTTTCACTGGCTTACGTTTGTCGCATCGTCCTACCTCACTTACTCTATGCAGTATCACATCACATCATCAGCCTTTTTAATGCAGTATACTCGATGACAAACTGTTTCTTGCGCAATGGTTGGCAGAGCCAACTTCAGAGACACAAAGATCCGCTGTGACTACTATACATAATATCAAATCAAGGCAAATTATAGTGTCGTGTACAAGAATGATGCAATGTTGGTTGCGTGGATGCGTGTTGTGTATTGCGTAGACGACTTTGGCGAATGTCATTAAAAAGCTTGACTAGAGTGAGTAGTTAACGGATGAGTCAGTTGTTTGTCCGAGTCGCACAGTGGCGCCACTCACTCTGCCGATGGCTGCGATAACGACCCGCTTGGACTGTTGCTTGTAACTCATCGCGAACTTGCCAGCTCAACGAAATGTCGGTTGCTTCATTTTACTCCACGAGCTAGTTAGACATATAAGTATCCTTTACTGTTATGTAATGTAGGTAAACAAAAATAAGTTTAAACAATTGATCACTGTAGTATGAGTAGGAGGGCTGCCGCTAATTTGAGACGACACAACCACGTGTAGAAGCAAGTTACTTATATAATAAAAAGGCTATGATGTCGTGCAAAGAATGGAACAATATCCCACACCCCGCACGCTGCGAGGCGCAGCACATCACGGTGACGCCCGCTGCAGCTGGCGTGCGGCAACTGTTCTGCTGTTCTGCTGCAGCGATGAGCAGTTCCAGCCTCTAAAGCGTCTTGAATGCTCTCGCAGAGCAAAGTCAGTAAGCCCGTTGAGTATTTGCTGGCCCGCGCTTTGTACTCAAACGTTTTATTTACATTCAAATTGTAACTGATAGATTACCCTTCTTTTATTTATATATTTATATTTAATTAAGTAAAAATTAACTTTTGATTACTTAACTGTCTTAATTTGACTTGCTTCTGTAAAATAGGCCAATTTAAAATTGTGATAGTAAAAGGTGGTGCGCGGCGACATGTTCTGTGTTTGTGCAGTAACTGATCGCTGTTGTCGTGTGTTCGCAGACGCTGGAGAAGTTCGAATTCGTGAAGGTGCTGGGCAAGGGAACGTTCGGCAAAGTGGTGCTGTCGCGCGAGAAGGGCACGGGCAAGTTGTACGCCATGAAGATCCTCAAGAAGAACCTCATCATCCAGAAGGACGAGGTGGCGCACACCATCACCGAGAACCGCGTGCTCAAGAAGACCAAGCACCCCTTCCTAACGGTACGAGCGCCGGGCGGCCGCTTGCTAGGCCATAGGCTCTGAACAGATAGTAATGTGTGTGTGTGTGGCTGGCACGCTTGCAGGCGCTGCGCTACTCGTTCCAGACGGCGGACCGCGTGTGCTTCGTGATGGAGTACGCCAACGGCGGCGAGCTGTTCTTCCACCTGTCGCGCGAGCGTTCCTTCAGCGAGGAGCGTACGCGCTTCTACGGCGCCGAGATCGTGTCGGCGCTGGGCTACCTGCACGCCGAGGGCATCATCTACCGCGACCTCAAGCTGGAGAACCTGCTGCTGGACAAGGACGGCCACATCAAGATTGCCGACTTCGGGCTGTGCAAGGTGAACATCACGTACGGCCGCACCACCAAGACGTTCTGCGGCACGCCCGAGTACCTGGCGCCCGAGGTGCTGGAGGACACGGACTACGGCCCGGCCGTGGACTGGTGGGGCACCGGCGTCGTCATGTACGAGATGGCGTGCGGCCGCCTGCCCTTCTACAACCGCGACCACGACGTGCTCTTCTCTCTCATCCTCAGCGAGGAGGTGAGTAACCTGCATCACACTATATACATACATGCCCTTCTACAACCGATAACATGACGTGCTCTTAGTTACCTACGTCACACTGTATACACACATACCCTTCTACAACCGCGACTACGACGTGCTCTTAGTTACCTAAAACACACTATATACATTCATAACCGTCTACAACCGCGACCACGACGTGCTCTTAGTTACCTACAACACACTATATACATTCATACCCGTCTACAACCGCGACCACGACGTGCTCTTAGTTACCTACAACACACTATATACATTCATACCCGTCTACAACCGCGACCACGACGTGCTCTTAGTTACCTACAACACACTATATACATTCATACCCGTCTACAACCGCGACCACGACGTGCTCTTAGTTACCTACAACACACTATATACATTCATACCCGTCTACAACCGCGACCACGACGTGCTCTTAGTTACCTACAACACACTATATACATTCATACCCGTCTACAACCGCGACCACGACGTGCTCTTAGTTACCTACAACACACTATATACATTCATACCCGTCTACAACCGCGACCACGACGTGCTCTTAGTTACCTACAACACACTATATACATTCATACCCGTCTACAACCGCGACCACGACGTGCTCTTAGTTACCTACAACACACTATATACATTCATACCCGTCTACAACCGCGACCACGACGTGCTCTTAGTTACCTACAACACACTATATACATTCATACCCGTCTACAACCGCGACCACGACGTGCTCTTAGTTACCTACAACACACTATATACATTCATACCCGTCTACAACCGCGACCACGACGTGCTCTTAGTTACCTACAACACACTATATACATTCATACCCGTCTACAACCGCGACCACGACGTGCTCTTAGTTACCTACAACACACTATATACATTCATACCCGTCTACAACCGCGACCACGACGTGCTCTTAGTTACCTACAACACACTATATACATTCATACCCGTCTACAACCGCGACCACGACGTGCTCTTAGTTACCTACAACACACTATATACATTCATACCCGTCTACAACCGCGACCACGACGTGCTCTTAGTTACCTACAACACACTATATACATTCATACCCGTCTACAACCGCGACCACGACGTGCTCTTAGTTACCTACAACACACTATATACATTCATACCCGTCTACAACCGCGACCACGACGTGCTCTTAGTTACCTACAACACACTATATACATTCATACCCGTCTACAACTGCGACCACGACGTGCTCTTAGTTACCTACAACACACTATATACATTCATACCCGTCTACAACCGCGACCACGACGTGCTCTTAGTTACCTACAACACACTATATACATTCATACCCGTCTACAACCGCGACCACGACGTGCTCTTAGTTACCTACAACACACTATATACATTCATACCCGTCTACAACCGCGACCACGACGTGCTCTTAGTTACCTACAACACACTATATACATTCATACCATTTAGCATTATTATTTATTATAAGTTTTAAGCACTTTAAACCCTGAAACACAGGTTCAACCTAGTTCAGGCAAATAAGAAACTGTCTTCTTTTATATGTTTAAGATATTTTATTGTAAAATGTGCCTTATGTTATAAATAAACGATATTATTATATATTATTATTATTATTATTATTATTATTATACCCGTCTACAACCGCGACCACGACGTGCTCTTAGTTACCTACAACACACTATATACATTCATACCCGTCTACAACCGCGACCACGACGTGCTCTTAGTTACCTACAACACACTATATACATTCATACCCGTCTACAACCGCGACCACGACGTGCTCTTAGTTACCTACAACACACTATATACATTCATACGCATCTACATCCGGGACCACGACTGCTCTCGGTTATCTACACCACACTATATACATACATACCATGACTGCTCTCGGTTACCTATACACTGTATACATACATACCTTGATGGATACAGTGTATCCTTGGATTTTTCGCGCTCGCTCGTAGCAAAAACAATTATAATAGTGCCTTCTTTATTGTATACATTTGTGCCTACTGTGTAGTTTTGTAAACATTATAATGAAAACTTAGAAACAGTGAAGTGACTATCAAATAAAATGGATAACAGTTCCTGTAATCCAAGCGGCCGAGTTCAAGCCTCCACCTCGCCAGCGAAGTCGACGACGCAAATCCCAGCCCAATCAGATTTCTCGATTGAATTCGCATCCACGCCCGACATACAAAGATGGATGTCAACTAAAGAGCAGCACTTAAATGAAGTTTGCTCTATTGCCTCGGATGGCAATCTAAACTCGGAACAGAAACTGAAAATTTCTAACTTGTGTCGTAAAATAGGATCTGGCACCTCTCAGATGGCAGTCCTATACCAATCTCTGAAGCAGAAAGCAATTGTAGCACACGACATGATTGATGCCTTAAAAGAAAAGCGCAATTTGACGGAACACATCTCAGAGCTCAAGCAGACGATTAAGGACTCTGGCACTGCGGGTAATGTTTCGTTTGCCGACATGGTGAAAAAGGGATCAAATGATTTCGTTCGACCTAACAATTTAAGCTCTGTGGTCATTTATCCTAGTGACAATCTCAAGTCCAGTGACGAAACAAAAGTCATGGTAACAAAAATCATACGACCTGATCAAATGAATCTGCATGTACGAGGTGTCCGCAAGACCAAAAATGGAGGTGTTATTATTAGCACAGAGACCAAGCAAGACGCCGAGAAAATCAAGAACGCCGTCCAGCATTCTACATCTGGACTAACCGCCGATGAGCCCAACAAGCGTAAACCACGGATCGTGATTGTAGGAGTGCCGTCTTCCCTGGCTGAAACTGAAGTCTTTAGGTGCATTTTCGAACAGAACATACCCGACAAGTTGCCAGAGATGTCCATGGAGTCCTTTTTGGCCTCTGTTAAATTAAGCCACAAATCTGGAAGGAAAGATGCGTCGAGCTGTAATTACGTTATTGAAATTCCAGCCAATATACGTAAAGCCCTAATTTCCACATCAAGGCAGTTTATAAATTGGACGTCCTGCCCTGTTAGGGACTTCACTCTGGTTACCAGATGCTACAAATGCCAATTATATGGTCATGCAGCAAAAACATGCAGAGAGGTCAACTCTGTGTGTGCTCACTGCGGTGAAGCTGGACACTCGGTGTCTGATTGCACTAAGAAAGCGGACTCATCGAAATGCGCAACTTGTTCGCGATTTAAGAAGCCCAACAATCACAAAACGGGAGACCCTGAGTGCCCTGCTAGGAAAATAGCGGAATACAGGCACGTCAACTCTATCGACTATGAGGGCGTCTAGTGCGTCATACTCAAGGTCACACGCGTTGAACGTCTGCGGCTGACACTGCAATGGCCTACTAACCATCAATTTGTTGCTGGCTAAGCTCATTAGTCTTTGGCTGCAAAAATTAAGTGCCTATGTTTTAATTTTGCAATGTTGACTTCACAATTCTGCTCAGCAAATATTTCTCTATATCTTTAGTTATGTGTAATCAAAGTGCACTTTTTTGCAATATAGGTAAATAAGAAATGAAGTAATATTATGACCTAGTAATTTAGTTTTATATTTATAGTTTTAAGTAAATTAAAATTAATTTCCAAACTTATACAATCTTACCACTTTCATATATTATGTTAAATATTGTTAAAATTCTGTTGTCCTACGATAAGCATATATTTAGAGCTCCTACAGCCTGTGATACAGGATTACCTAGTACAGGCATCTTATATTATTGTACATACATACATACATAAACTTACGCCTTTTTCCCATGGGGGTAGGCAGAAACTACAGAACGCCACCTGCTACGATCCTTACATACTTCTTTTGCTTCACACACATTCATACATCTAGTCATACACACACGCCGGTTATGGGTACTGCGCACTTGGCCTTTCTGAAGAACATCACCTATAAGGTCTATGTATGTCTTTCTAGGGGCGTCCCCTCCCGGCGATTCCATTCACGTCTGCCTTGTAAATACCTTTCGTAAGTCGACTTTCATTCATCCTCTCAACATGGCCAAACCTTCTTAACATACCCTTTTCAATTTTAGTTACTACATCTTCTTTTAAACCACAACGTTGCCTTATTACCTCATTCCTCAATCTATCAGTTAAAGTTACACCACACATACTCCGCAAGGAGCGCATTTCTACTGCATTAATCCTACTTTCATGTCTTTTTTGCCATACCCAGCCTTCACTTCCATACATAAGTGTAGCTACCAGCACGCTGTTGTGAACGGCGAGTCGAGCCTCCGGAGACATCGACTTGTTGGTCACAACTGTATGCATAGCACCATTCACTTTATTCCCTGCATTCACTCTCCTTTCCACATCCTCTTCAATCTTTCCATCCCTTGTGAACATACTTCCCAGATATACAAACTCGTTCACTTGCTCCACACTCTTATCATTTATTTTCACTTCACACTTCGATACGTCTTCTTCTTTTTCAAACACCATTACCTTAGTCTTGTTCACATTTATACTCATCCCTTTTAACTTAAAAGCTTCATTCATCACAGTCACCATGTCTTGCAACTGTTCTGCTGACGATGCGCGATGCAAGTAGAACTTGATCATCTGCATAGAGAAGGCATTTGACAGGCAACTCATTCATTCTCAATCCGCACTCATGCTCTTTCAAACCTATCAGACAACTATCCATGTACAAGTTGAACAACCACGGTGACGCTACACAGCCCTGTCTAACACCCCTTGAAATGGAAAACCAGTTCGTATACGCCCCATTAATCCTAACTCAAGCACTGGAATCCCTATATAGAGATTTCAGTGCCCGTACCAAGTGCCAGTCAACACCGTACCCGGATAGCGTCGACCACAGTTCATCCCTCCACACACTGTCAGGCCTTCTCCAAGTCCACGAAAGCACAGTAGATTTTTTTGTGCTTAGCCAGATGTTTTTCAGCTATGCTCCTCAAGGAGAAGATCTGATCCATACAGCCCATTCCCTCTCTAAATCCTGCTTGCACGTCCCATAATTGTTCATCCGTCACTTTTACCACTCTATTTATTAAAACTTTCGCATATAATTTGCCGACAACACTCAAAAGACTAATGCCGCGGTAGTTTTTACACTCCTGCTGTGAGCCTTTTCCCTTATATAGTGGTACGATTACAGCCTTGCACCAGTCATCCGGCACGCGGCCATATCTCCAACACATATTAAAGATCCGGCACAACAGGCTTGCTACCACCCCGTCACCGCCCTTCAGCATTTCAACAGATACTCGGTCATACCCTGCAGCTTTACCAATCTTCATCCCACTCAGTACTTTTATAATCTCATCCATTCCTATTTCATTCTCATGCTTTTGCTCTTCGTCCGAGTTTGGGTCTTGACAACTTGCCTCTGCCCAGTTACCCACTCCTTGCACACTATCCTGACAACTAAATAAACTTTCAAAATATCCCTTCCAGCGTTCCAAGACCTTACATTCTTCACTCAGTAAGCATCCATCTTCTGCTCTTATTCCATTCATGCTCGATGTTTTTGTCACTCCGCGAGCCAATCTTACCTGTATACCTACATTAGTTATCTAAGATTTAAACTGTTTTTTACCTTTTGTAATATCTGAATAAAGATTTTATTATTATACCACGACTGCTCTCGGTCACCTACACCACACTATATACATGCATACCACGACAGCTCTCGGTTACCTACACACTGTATACATACATACCACGAGTGCTCTCGGTTACCTACACACTGTATACATACATACCCCGACTGCTCTCGGTTATCTACACACTGTATACATACATACCACGAGTGCTCTCGGTTACCTACACACATTATACATACATACCACGACTGCTCTCGGTTACCTACACACTGTATACATGCATACCACGACTGCTCTCGGTTATCTACACCACACTGTATACATACATACCCCGACTGCTCTCGGTTACCTACACACTGTATACATACATACCACGAGTGCTCTCGGTTATCTACACCACACTGTATACATACATACCCCGACTGCTCTCGGTTACCTACACACTGTATACATACATACCACGACTGCTCTCGGTTATCTACACCACACTGTATACATACATACCACGACTGCTCTCGGTTACCTACACACTGTATACATGCATACCACGACTGCTCTCGGTTATCTACACCACACTGTATACATACATACCCCGACTGCTCTCGGTTACCTACACACTGTATACATACATACCACGAGTGCTCTCGGTTACCTACACACTGTATACATGCATACCACGACTGCTCTCGGTTATCTACACCACACTGTATACATACATACCTCGACTGCTCTCGGTTACCTACACACTGTATACATACATACCACGACTGCTCTCGGTTATCTACACCACACTGTATACATACATACCCCGACTGCTCTCGGTTACCTACACACTGTATACATACATACCACGAGTGCTCTCGGTTACCTACACACTGTATACATGCATACCACGACTGCTCTCGGTTATCTACACCACACTGTATACATACATACCTCGACTGCTCTCGGTTACCTACACACTGTATACATACATACCACGACTGCTCTCGGTTATCTACACCACACTGTATACATACATACCCCGACTGCTCTCGGTTACCTACACACTGTATACATACATACCACGAGTGCTCTCGGTTACCTACACACTGTATACATACATACCACGACAGCTCTCGGTTACCTACACACTGTATACATACATACCACGAGTGCTCTCGGTTAACTACACACTGTATACATATATACCCAGGTGCGCTTCCCGCGCGCACTGTCGGCGTCCTGCCGGGCGCTGCTGGCCGGGCTGCTCACCAAGGAGCCCGCCAACCGCCTGGGCGCGGGCCCGGACGACGCGCACGAGATCATGAACCACCCGTTCTTCGCGTCCGTGAACTGGGCCGACCTGGTGGCCAAGAAGATCCCGCCGCCCTTCAAGCCGCAGGTGGAGTCGGAGACCGACACGCGCTACTTCGACTCGGAGTTCACGGGCGAGTCCGTGGAGCTCACGCCGCCCGAGAACGACGCCAGCCTGGCGCGCATCCAGGAGGAGCAGTTCCCGCAGTTCTCGTACCAGGTGGGTGTGCTGCGCTGTGTGCTGTGCTGTGCTGTGCTGTGCTGTGCGCTGTGCGCGGACTGTGTCTGACCTACGTCGTGTTGCAGGACATCTGCTCGTCGGCGCACTCGGCGCTGTCGCACCACTCGGCGCTGGCCGACAAGCGCCAGTAGCGGCTACAGCAGTACTGGCGGCTGGCGCACTCGTGGGCTGCTGTCACGTCTGCAGTCTGCCCGATACCGACAACGTTACTTTTTCTCGCTTCTTCAAAATGAGACGCGAGTTTTAAAACAAAAATCCTGGACGAACTTACTTGGCTTACTCTGAAATAAGCCACTATTGCAGTGTTTCCGAAACCAGCATTTATAACATCAGCCATTCTGTTGACGAGTATAATGTACAATGTATCATGTTCAAGGTCTGTCCGCGCTAACAGTTACTGAAAGTGTTGTATTGCCGCCTCTCCACGGCGTAGTCGAGCTCACCGAGCGATGGTTACGAGTATTAACGTCGGCGTCGGTGTTGCCAACCCTGCTGTTGTAACAGTAGATTTACTGTATTTTCTATGGCATCCGTTTTCTGTTTCATTCCATTATTCTTACCGTTTTTCGTATGGGGAGGATAAATATAATGACCACCAAAAATAACTTTGTGACCTCCTATCACCTCTATTACCTAAAATATATATCAATCAGCAAAAAAAAAACTAAATCGAAAAATGTAAGCCTAATACTACAATGGTTCTAGTTATTTTAGTCACTTTACATTGTACTATGAAACCAAAATTTTTTAAATTGGTCACCAAACTTTAATAGCAAATTATTTCGCTATTTCTACCCACACCCACCTAATACACCGTTTGATTGTCATAAAATGATGCTATACTACTAAATTGGTACATAACCGACTCCAAAAGTATCACCCCCCGAGTACCCGTGTGCTGTGTTTATTTCGAGTTTTTTTACGTACTCGATCGTGATAACGTAAACGACCTCATGTCAATTAATACTATACAAAAAAAGAGGTTTCTTCTTACTGACACCAGAAGCCGCTTATCAAGTTTCAATACAGATGACGTTTACGTTATCGCGGTCACGCGTGCTGCGAGAGACTCGTATAGAGCTCCCCTAAGGTGCCTCAGGCGGCAGGCCACCGAACCGATCCCCACAATGTACTCTCTAGTCACGCGGGACTACGGGAGCCCTTCACCCTTGGGTTCGATGCATGTGAGTTGTGTAGTCTGTATTTATTTTAATAAGGAACTAAACGATAACTTAGCGGAGTCGAGCTCAACAGCGGAAAACCGAGTTTAAATGATTTTTTAAATACTTACTTCGAAGACCGATTCTTAGAGAATTTAAAATATTTTTAAATGATGTTAATTACACCGAGTATTTTTTAAGTTTGTCAAAATGTTAATAAAAAAAAAATATAAATATACGAGTCGTCCATATTGAATAAACGCGAAATAGAAAATAGCTATTTAGTAAGTAGTGGTTAAAATAATTAGAGTCGTAAAAAGCTCAGATTTTCAAACTTTACAAGTATGTATATTTACTATTTTTAGGTGTATTATGATTTATCTGGAATAATTTACTTTTAAAGGATATGAAGATGTTACATATTTAAATGTCATTTTATATTAAAATACTGTTAATTTTTTTGTGGTCATTAACTATTTTTGGATCAAACAATCATAATTTGGAGTTGGTTGCTTTAAGGCCTCTGCCTCGAATCTTGCGGGCAGCGGGGCGGCGGCGGATCTAATGCATACAATCAAAGCGGTGGCCGGTGCAGTGTGCACACTGTGCACTCCAGTCAAGCGGTGACCGCCCGCGCGACTGCATTGCAGTGTTGTGCAATTTATTTTCGTGACGTGTCGAAATGTCCTCGGACGTGCTAGAACAAATTATTTCACTAATTTTTGAGAGATACCTCTATATCGATTTGGATTAATTCCAGACTCTAAATCGCCCTTGATAGCTTCAAGAATATAGTCAAAAGTTTCTACACTCATTCTGGTGTAGTCGTAGAATTTGTCAGGACATTGACCCTGTTCTTCATAATTTCGATAAAACTCTCCTTTTCTTTTCCTTCCTATAGTAGGGCTTTACTTCTTCTTTTGCCTACAATAATTCGAGCGTTAGGAATATATTTAAATCAAAAAAATGTTGTCGCCGTTGTTCAGACATTTCGTTCGCGAATAAAAACGAATATCTCGACGACACAACCACGAACACAGCACTACGCCCGCTATAGTGCCGCGCCGCCGCCGCCGCCGCCCCGCTGCCCCGCTGCCCCGCTGCCCCGCTGCCCCGCTGCCCGCAAGATTCGAGGCAAAGGCCTAAGTAGGGTCACAAGTTGTAAATCTTTTGGCTCTAATTTCACGCTAAAATGAGGATTTAATTTTGGTGATCATTTATTATTTTTGGCAATATAAAGTGATTTTTTGCCGTTATATTTTACTAGATCTGGTGGTAAGTTAAACTTAAGCCATTTTAAAATCTAATATAACAATTTAACACAATAAGCACCAGTAATGATGAATGAGTGTTATACAACTCATCCTTGGATTTGAAAAAAAATTATGTGGCTAAGTTGAAAGTATGCATTTTAGGATTTGCAAACTTTTGTATTATTTCTCTTAAGCTAGACAGTGGAATAACTTTTTTGAAATTACTATTTTCTGTTATATTTGTTTTTTAATGGTTCTGCTTTTTAATTAGGTTAGGTTGGCAACACTGATTACCGTATTTAGAGAACGCAAGTATCCGTCGCGTGGTGGGCGACACGCTTGTGCTTACAACAAAGAGGGTCTCTGGGGCATAAATAAAACCACTTTATTACAGTATTAATATTGTATTCTGTTAAAACAATACAAATAGCTGGAATATCCGGAACTGTCAATTTCTTCACAAATAATATGCTAGAGACAGACGAAAGAGCTTCAGAGGCCTTAGTGCGAGTTTTTACTCACGGTCAATCGCGTTAACGTAAACGTCAATTTGTATTGAAACTGGATAAGCGCCGTCTGGGGACGGTAAGGAGAAACCTCTTTTTTTGTATACATTTTGACATAAGAGATCGTTTACGTAACACGAGTGAGCGTGAGTCACGCGTGAGTAAAAACTCACACTAAGGCCTCAGATCTCTCCGCGGGTGTGCACCCGGCTGTCGTGCTCTCAAGGCACTATAGTCACGCGACAAGCACATGTACACTGCAGCCGAGCGGCAGAGCGGCGAGCGAGCGGAGCGGCCGAGCGAGCGGAGCGGCGCGCGCGAGCGAGCGGAGCGTGCGAGCGCCGCCCCGGCCTGGTGCCGCTCATGTATTTCCTTTTGTATATATTATTAAAGTTAGGGTTAAAGCGACTGAGTTGTTTGATTGACCCCCTCCTACCCTAGACTGCTGCCGCCGGCGCCGGCGCTCCGAGTGCACTACGCTTAAATATACATCATCTCGGATAAACTTTAAAAACGTTAACAACCAATAACTATACAACAGGCGCTTGGGACGACAGTACTTGCGCCGTCGGCATCGTCCTTAGATATGTATGCGCGAGAGTCGAGAGCTTCGCGGAGATGTTCGAGCGTGGCTCACGACGCCTTACACCTAAATACATGAAACTTGTAGCGTACGTATAAAAGTTAGTCGTTGCAGTACAGCACAATACAAACCTATACAAGAGCAGCTCTGTTGTGCAACAATATGCAGTGCGAGCATGCGAGCGAGTCGTATCGTATCGATACACTATCTTTATACATCATACAGTACAATGGAACGAGTGACACTAAGTATTCGAACTATGAAGGAACCATTCCTCTCAAACAGTGCCCTTTTGCTGTGTACAGAAGATATAGCAATCATACAAAAATAGATAGTTGGTCTTCAAGTTTTATCTGCTATAGTGAAAATTAACTGGAAAATATTGCTTTAAAATGCCAAATATGTACTAGTAGAATAGATAGTTTGTATCACTTAATTACGTAATAAACAATTCTTTAGAGTCTGGCAAAAGAAAGTAGAGACTTAACTTGTATACTTTAGAATTAATAATAAATAATTCTAAAATATCAAATTAGGTTATTCCAAGTATTTCATACTAGTTTTGGGGTTGCTTTGCCGAGATTTTTTAAATTTGCCGCGCTTTTTCAGTCTCTACTTTCTTTTGCCAGACTCTAGTTACAAATTCGTTAGTTTAGCCCGTCGAGGAATTGTGAAACTGGCAATCTGCTCCACCACCACATCTGTCGTGAGGATAGAGTGACGTCACAGTCGTCGGACTAGTGTCTGCTGTCTGTCCCGCAGAGGATAGGTTTGTTTCACTTGTGACGGTGCCGACTTTCCGTGGTCGCGAGTCCCTTGACTAACATTTGTTGTTGACTCGAGCAGAATCGTCGCTGTCGCATGTGAGCGTCCGGAGACGTGCGTAGTAGCATCGGCAAAATGTCGAATTTCTTAATTTCAGTTTATCAGATATTTAGTGTATGACGTCGTATAATTGTGTATGGTAAATACAAATGTGTGCATCCAAACATTGGGGAGCTATATCCTAACGGCACTTGTTTTCCTATGGACGTACAAGAAAAAAAAACATTCAATAATTCCGGCTGTGAAGGGGCTTAAGTCTCTTTTCACACGCTCCGGTTGCCGGGTAGCCGATAACGTTCTATAATTTCCAGTGTTGTACCATTATTAGATTGGTACAAGTGGGCACACAATGCTTGAACAAGTAACTAATAATATTTAACAGTTAATAATGATTTATAGTAGTAGGTAATAATATACACGTAGTGCCTAACGACAGGAATAACCCACCTGGCTCTATAAATCCGGTAGTACTCGGGTGACGGTAAAAGGAGTTCATGGGGTGTTCTTAAAAAACATACGTAGACTATATATATCCTTAATTCGGAGTCGATTGGATTATGGTTCCTTTAATTATGATTGCAGTGCGAAATCTCACGTTTCTAAATTGGATTAACTACGAAAGCAAGCTTTGCGTATCATGGGTGGTTATAAAAGGAGCTCTCCAACAACTTAACAAAAAAAAAAAAAATTTGTTAAAATTGATCTTGAATGTATGGAGTGCATTACTCCAGCCAGATAATGTCGAAAATCGTCATCTAAGTGCAATAGAAAATTAGAAATACAGCTTCTGTAATTGGTAAGCAGATTTTTAAATTTGGTAAGCTGATAGTTTTTAAATTATTTAATAAAAACAGTTCCGGCTGGAGTAACGTTACCGCAGCCAGATCTTTTGTTTTCTAACGGGTATGTTGAAATAAATGTTATCTAAATAATTAGATATCAATTTGAAATAAATGGTACCACTTATTTTATATTTGTATTTGCTATGGTTGCGAAGATATTAAAAATCCTGCTGCAGTAACGTTTGCACGATTGCTGCATCTCGAAATTGACTAAACGGATGATTATAATTTTTGTACATGACATCTGGCTAATTAGGTATAATTTGTTACGCAATAAAAAAATCCACAATAATGCACCGTTTTGAAGTTATTTTAGTAAATAGAAATATGCTTTAATAGGTCCTTGCACTGCCAATAAGTGGTCCAACGACTAACTTGAAACGTTATTATATAGGTAATTACTGCTTATAAATGGTACTGAAGTTTCATTAGTATCCTATTAGTAATTAAAAAGTTATGATGAAACTTCAATTTGTTCCGGCCACGGCGCGCAGCTGAGTTATTTGAAGAGCGATTAACTGAGTTATCTGTAGTTGTGGTAACTGAATCTTATATCAATAATTAGTTATATAGTCCAATTATATACCTGTGAAATTTCAGACCTGTACACTAATTAATTAACGAGATAATCGAAAAAACATATATAGGAATGGTAACCCGAC
This sequence comes from Orthosia gothica, assembly GCA_949775005.1. Classification (NCBI taxonomy): domain Eukaryota; kingdom Metazoa; phylum Arthropoda; class Insecta; order Lepidoptera; family Noctuidae; genus Orthosia; species Orthosia gothica. Next base: position 33,897,530 of record OX459044.1, read on the forward strand.
CAAATCTAGAATGTTATTAAAAAGCGGCCACGCAATACATTTTGCCAACCTTCTAAAATTATTAGCATAATTGTCCTTAAAAGTTGGTACAGTCACGAATGCAATTAGTTTGATTGAAAAATTAAACCTACCATACTAAATGTTTAAATAAATTTTAAATTGATTATGTAAGTGTCCACTATGCCATTCTTCATATATCCACCTACCTACGTTTAACCGTTCTGGCGATGAGGTAGGTAGGTACCTACTTACTATTTACAAAGTATAAATTGTGCCTAATTCGTTTTTAGTTAATTTTATATTATGTATTTAGGTAAAGGAATGTACTATTATACATGGTATAGTTTGATTAAGGTAAGTACATATATGTATTATGGGGGCCGTAGCTTTAAATCAAAGAGGAGGACTTTGCTCAACAGTGGGGCACTGTAAAAGGCTAGATAACAAAAGATATAGAAGAGAGAAATTGACTGCATTTTTATGTCGTTTATTTTTACTATTTTAGTTTTTTTTTTTTTATACAATAAAACTTAATTTAAGAATACGGCTATCTTTATGTAATACATTTGTGATTTTTTTAAATCACAATAGAAAAAACAGTGGAACCTACCTAGCTACTGTATGTATTTTATGTAAGTACTTACTGCACTGTGATGTTTTTAAATTGTATTATTAGTTAGCTGTTCTACAATAAAACTTAATTTTAAATATGGCTATAAGTATTTTACTTTAATGTATTCGGAACGCTAAGCACAACACGACACAAAACAACATTGGCCGAAACGATGGTCATAACCTCCAGCAGCTGATTATCACTGGCAAGGTCAAAGACAAGAGGCCGAGGGGCCGCAGCCCGATCAGATGGTCTGACCATATACATTCAACGCTGAACACCAAGCTGCACGATGCACTCCACGTCGCCAAGGACAGACACAAATGGAGAATCATCGTCTGAGAAAAGTTGGTATCCTGTCACGGGAATCACGAACCTCAGTAATGCGGAACACGACGCGAGGAGGAGGAAGCACAATTCAGTGAAAATAGTGAAAGTGTATAACAGTTAAGAACGTTGCATATATAAGTCCATATAAACATATCCGTGATAATTTTTAAGTTCATTTATATACTTATTTACCTTAATTCTACTTTACTCTAGAATCCTTCGCTCCGCTCTGGATAAAAAAACACTCTCGCCTTTAAAATAGTTGTTTACTTAACTGCATAAAATCATCATCATCTACATATGTAGGTATTCCATATTTTTATTACCTACGCATAATTATTTTTGAAATCAATATTCTATCTGTAGAAACAAAAATATTTAATTATTTATTTACTTTAGCACTTTACTTTAGCATTCTTTTTTTTTTTTTTCTTACTTTAGCACTTGTGTACCCGTCTGTACCAAACACGTATTATTGTCACGTATTATCCTGTAAGTTTTAAAAGGCTAGTATAATGTATTGCGCGGCCGCTTTTTTATAACATTCTAGATTTGGTCGGGTTACTACGCTTATGTATTGTTTTTCGATTATCTCGTTAATTAATTAGTGTACAAGTCTGATATTTCACAAGTATATAATTGAACTATATATCTAATTATTGATATAAATTTCAGTTACCACAACTACAGGTAACTCAGTTAATCGCTCTTCAAATATTTCAGCTGCGCGCCGTGGCCGGAACAAATTGAAGTTTCATCATAACTTTTTAATTACTTATAGGATACTAATGAAACTTCAGTACCATTTATAAGCAGTAATTACCTATATAATAACGTTTCAAGTTAGTCGTAAGACCACTTATTGGCAGTGCTAGGACCTATTAAAGCATATTTCTATTTACTAAAATAACTTCAAAACGGTGCATTATTGTGGATTTTTTTATTGCGTAACAAATTATACCTAATTAGCCAGATGTCATGTACAAAAATTATAATCATCCGTTTAGTCAATTTCGAGATGCAGCAATCGTGCAAACGTTACTGCAGCAGGATTTTAAATATCTTCGCAACCATAGCAAATACAAATATAAAATAAGTGGTACCATTTATTTCAAATTGATATCTAATTATTTAGATAACATTTATTTCAACATACCCGTTAGAAAACAAAAGATCTGGCTGCGGTAACGTTACTCCAGCCGGAACTGTTTTTATCAAATAATTTAAAAACTATCAGCTTACCAAATTTAAAAATCTGCTTACCAATTACAGAAGCTGTATTTCTAATTTTCTATTGCACTTAGATGACGATTTTCGACATTATCTGGCTGGAATAACGCACTCGAATGTATGCGCAGTGCTAAATCAAACAATAACCCAAGCCTAGTGTTGAATGATGCCCTAATGGAATTATATATCAATTATTGTGGATGGCACAAGGCTTAGGAGCGAGTATATACGATCAGAATATGGGTATAAGATTAGGTTTTAGAATAAATTGTAATTTATCAATCATGTCACTGGAACTTATTGCATTTTTTCAAGCAGTAGAATACGTTATTGATAAAAACTAAATAAATAAAGTAGTAATTTTTTCAGATAGTAAGAGTGCACTGCAACATATAGCTCGATGTGCCTCTGGTTATATTATAGCAGAGGTGCATCGATAGCGTATGATATTTTACAAAGGTTAACTACCTACTCTAATAAAAAATAACATAGAATATAAGTTGCAATGGGTCCCAGCACATATTTGACTACGAGGTAACGAGGAGGCTGACCGTATATCTAAATCAGCCGCAGTAGATGGTATTCTTTTAAATATATGCCCGATTATTGGGAATACATAACACAATTTAAAACGGTATGTTTTGATTCGTGGAAACAATATTTCAACAACATTTCACAAAATAAAGGAATTTGGTATAGAAGTATTCAAAAAGGTCAACCATCTCGAGTGCCCTGGTTTGATAGTACCTACTAGTTTTAGTAGTAACTATGTAAAATAAATTTTAAGACTCCGCTCCAGACACTACCCATCGGCAAAATTGGCATTCCTAATGAAAAAGAGCGATTCTCCGAATTGCACAGTGTGCAATAAAGTCGAGGATGTACAAAATTTTCTGATGGATTGTGTCCCAAATAAAGATGAACGTGAATCACTCATGATCGAGCGAAAACTAAATAGATTAGATGTGGTCTAAATACAGTCAATATTATCTTTACCATGTTCAGAGACGACTAAGAAAATCTGTGAGTTAATGACCGTTCTTACTTGTTGAGTGATTCACTTTCTTTGCTTTTAGTATGTTTAATAAATATTATAATTAATAGATGTTAAGACAAATTAGATGTTTGTAGATGTATCTTGTAAAAGGGTATGATGGGGTTGTCATATCTGAGATAAAAACCCCTAAATAAAAAGAGAAAAAAAAAAAAAAACTTGATAACCGACGGTCTATAAAGTTCTTACATAACTATTCTGAGAGCGAAAATTAATCAACATATTGACAATAACTCCATCATGTCTGCTTCTCAGAATGGATGTAGGAACGGGTCGTCCCGCGGTACAAAGGAGCTGCTCCTCACAGACATTGCCATTAGCCAACAATAGTTCGCCGCTCCCGCAAGGATTGATGACATGTTGGATAGATTACTTACAAGAAGGCCTATGACTCAGTGCCACATAGGTACATAGCTCAAGAGGGTCGTGGAGTTGTATAAAATTGATGCAACTCAACAGTGGAGGACGGTCCTTCATTATCCAGGATGTCGACAGATTTAGGAAAACAGCGAACCTTTATGGATCGAGTGCGAAATATTTCAGGGCGACAGGCTGAGTCCTCTGTGGTTTTGTTTAGCCCTGAACCCTCTCAGTACACTGCTGGAGGGTTCGGGCCTGGGCTATCGGTTGAGAAGAGGTGGTCAGGAGGTCATCACACCTCCTTGACATGGATGATCTGAAGCTCTTTGCCCCCAACAACTTGCAACTGATGAAGCTACTGAAGGTAACAGAAACCTTTAGTGACGACATCATGATTTGGTGTGGGCAAATATGCAGTCATGCATGTAAAGCGAGGGGAGATTATGGAATCCGTGGGAATACAACTCTCGGATTCCATACACCTTCGATCCCTTTCCTCAACCGAAACTTACAAGTATTTGGGTATGTTGGAAGCACTAAGCATCAATGCTACTGGCGTGAAACAGTCGTCGCAGGAGCGCTTCTTTAGCCGCTTGAAAAAAGTGCTAAATAGTCTTGTATCAGGTGGAAACAAGGTGCGCGCCTTCAACGGCTGGGTCATGCCGGTCTTGATCTAATCTTTCGGCATACTCAAATGGACTCAGACAGAACTTGACGCCTTGGATAGGAGAGTCAGCACATTGCCTAAAGCAAATCGTATGTAGGTATAATCCACGGTTATCGGATAAGAGAATGTATAGGTATCCCGCGGAATTGCGGAGGTCGTGGCTTTTTAAATGCTAATACCGTGCACAATCGCGAGGTATGCAGTCTTCATTGAGGTAATAATGTACAACGCGCAGTCTTAGGGAATACTTCCAGGCTGCCGACGTGGGTATGCATCGCGGTGGTCAAGGGCCTTATCCCGCTCTCCTTGGCTAACGAGAACTGGCGCAAACCTATAGTATTAGAAACTAATGACCGCAGGGAGGTATGGCAGAGCAAGGAGCTTCACGGACTCTTCTACCGGCCGCCTAATTGTGTAAGTAAATTCGGCAACGGAAACAATCTGGTTCTTTCCCAAAAACACACACATACACAAAAAGTTGAATTTATTCAAAAGTTGAGTTTATTCAACTTTTTTGTGTATGTGTGTGTTTTTGGGAAAGAACCAGATTGTTTCCGTTGCCGAATTTACTTACACAATTAGGCTGCGGGTCCTACATGGGCCCGGTGTAGATCTTTTAGCGTCCGTGGCCTGACTGCGATTTGGTTACCTTTACGGGGAAACCGAAGGTTTTGTCTTTGCGATTATGAACGAAGTTATGATGACGAACAACTACCGGAACTACTTTGTGAAGGACGGCACGGTTGACATCTTTCGGGCATGTCACCGGCCGGGGGAATCAATCCGACACATTATCTCCGTTCTCCGGTTGTTCTAGTCTGGCTAACGGAGACTATTTTCATAGACACAACCTTGTAGCCAGGATTATCCAGCAGCAACTTGCTCTTAAATGCAATCGTGGTGTACAAAAGTACCTTAGTTACTATAATTATGTACCCGACACAGTTCTCGAAAATTGCAATAGGTATGTCACGTTGTATTGGGATCGGCCTAACATCACTGTCAGGACTATTGTTGCCAATAGGTAAGCCTGACATAGTGATGATAGACCGACTAGAGCTTCGCGCAATGATTGTTGATATAGCGGTCCCCCATTATGAGAAGATCGTGAAGGCTGAGAGAGATAAGAAAAGTAGGTAAGTAACTATCTCGATCTGGCTCGCGAGGTTGTCGACATGAGGGATGTCAGCAGTCATTGTGCAAATTGTCGTGACGGCCAATGGCGTAATAGCCAAGAGCCTCGTCGAACATCCAAGGAGGCTCTCGTTGGGCAGCTGGATCAAGCCCTGACCACCGTTAGCTTGGACCATGTTCCCGATACCGGTAGGCTAGGGGAGAGCAGGTAGGATTCGTACACAGGGAGCATTCGTACATTGATGATACTGCACTATCCAATACATTGATGTGTTCGCGTCTGTGTGCATGACTCCCGCTCGTACGCATACGGTAACTGCGGGTCGGGGCGACCGTGCGCGCGTGCGGCCGCCGGCTTCGATGGAGCAAGTCGATACGTGTTTTCGCTCTCCGTAAGTAATTTCTGTATTCACCTTTAAAAACGTTAAGCTGTTATAAGTTTTGCTCGAATTATAAAAGTGATTTAATATATTTAACGAAGTGATAACTTGGTATAATATATCAATAGTCATTTTAGGGTAACTTTAACGTTTATGTTTATTTTCAATTAACTACTTTCTTGATTTCGTGGGTTGGGGTACTTTCGTGCAGTTATGAGTGGGATACATTCGTACTGTACGAGTTCTCCCCACTCCTAACTGCATGGCAGTAGAAAGATTGTTTAAATTCAGATTGTGGCAAACATATTAATGTTACAGAACCATGCCGCGAATATAGGTATGTTAAACTGAGGACAAAAACGGGAGAGGTAGATGAAGATGCAATGAAGTCGGCCATTAAAGAAGTTTTGGATAAAACATTAAATAGTTATTTAAGCAACTGTTGTGTTGTTGTAAAACACTCATGTGATAATAGTATCACATGAGTGTTTTAATACCTAATTACAACAGTTGCATACAAGACTTTATCTACACCCATGTTATGAATCGTCTATAAAGGTTCTGAAACCTTAGGATATTAATACTTAGCGTACTCTTTGATATTTTCCAATTCATGAAATTTTGGTACGTCTTTTCATATTGTTTTCTCGACTTTTCTGGTAATAATTGGTTAGAAATGTCCTTTGCTGCATTAGAAATATCTGGTGGTGTGTTATCAAAGCTTGTATAATTTCCCCAGTATTGCACACAACAAATTTTTATTTCCACATTTGCCATGAGATTCCGGTAGACCTTTACCACTCATTTTTGTAAACAACAAAATATATTAACTTTAAAACTTTCGCGTTTCATAATTGAAAACAACAAACAATCGAAATCATCGCGTTAAATTTCCCGTGATAATTATATTGTTTTCAACAAAATATATATATTTTTTCAATACTATTATTGAACAAAAATGGCGGGATACGACGTCAATTCAAAAAAGTTTGTTTTAAATTACGGCGCTGTGAATGTCGCTGTGGTAGTGAAACGCGCGTGCATGACAATGTTCTTTAGTGAAATTCATAAAATGCCATGCATGAGAATGTAGCTAATCGATGAGTAAAAAAGGAGTTGCATTATGAGTGTATGTTTAGTAGAACATTATAACACTCGTTTGGATGATATTATGGTTACTATGGCACTGGCTGTTTTAATGTTGGCAGTACCTATGCTAACTGTTTCAAGAACTTTTATAGAGGATTTATAGCATGGGTGTAGATAAAAGTCAAAAAAATACCGTTTTATATTGTGTTGGGCTGGTGCTTCAGAAATATAGTCCCGTTGAATACAAAGTTTCATTTTTGATGAAGAAGCCTGGAACCTGGATTTTTTTTTTCCCACTAGGTACCAAAGATGAGGGGACAGTTTACATATTAGATATAGTAAATATATTACCGCCATCAAAATCTGCGTTTACGTCAAGAACAGTGCAAATATTTAGCTTCGAAAAAGACCTATCTATGTATAATGTTGGATAGTGACACCATTAAAATAAGTACCTACATAAGATTAAGAACTGCTAATTTATTGGTAAATTTTATTATGTTGATTTATTAGTTCCTTTAAACAAAATTATTAAAGTGTTATATTTTCATGATTAAGTAGTTATTTCACTTTGAAAACAATGACTTTAATTATTACTACGTTAAGACTGATACTGTGTTAACTTTGATCTCAATAGTTACATGATTATTTTAATTGAATAAATGACATTTTCTTTGACTGTACGGAGTTTCCCCACTATGTAAGAATGTGCCCACCCTATGTACGAAGCTACCACATGTGTGGGGTAGTTGCGTACGTTTTCCATTTTTCAGAAAAGTTGCCGTAACTTCGCCATGTTGGTTTGTATCTTAACTACACTTAACTATTATTAAAGTCAAATATGTCGGGTATACAGCAGCATTGAAGTTATTTTAAAATAGCTAATAGCTGCTATTTTATACGGCTTAGATTAAAAAGTGTACGAATCCTACCTGCTCTCCCCTACTATTTTTAAATGTTTTTTTTGTTTTATGCTTATATAATAGAAACAAACTGAACTAGAAAACACGAATTGGAAACAGTTAAGAGTCACATACATACATAGTATCAGTATTTCACACACTTTATAACTTTAGCTGTTATTTTAATTAACTTCGGTCCACGGGCATTGAACCGACTTCGAGCCTACATTGCAGCAAGAAGAAGCACTGCACCACCTGTACGGCAACCAACGATCGTCAGCAGCACAGCACACAGTCAACGACCGCAACAGCTGTACGGCATACCACGCAGCCTGCTCGCTCAGTCACAACAATCTGAACAAGGCCGGGCCAGACCATGCGCGATCATCGAGCTGTACGAACTAGGGTCCTGTTCCTGAGAGTCGCCAGAAAGTTACCTTTGGACATTGACTCAGCATTCGGCCCGGCTGACGCGCGTTCCAGATTAAATACTCATTGGTTGCATCTTACACGCATAGGAAACAGATAAATTTGTACATTAGTGTGTAAACAACAAAATAGTATATAAGCTGTAAAATATTGTTAATAAATCAGATTTGAATTTATATTCTTGTCTCATTACTCCTCACACCTTTAGCTATCTCTGATCATTCTCGTGAGTCTGCTGAACCTGGAATTCCTGCTCACTATCCGTCTGTAACCTTAGGTCGCATGGTGCAGACATCCTGAACTTATCTATGTATTTATTTATCACACACTAGGTGTAGGTGAGGTTAGGGCTGTAGGGCTTATAGGTCTTAGGGTCATATTGACTGTTAGGCTGTAGGGTCTTAGTAGGTCCTTTAACTTATCATCATATTTTCATGTAGGTACTATCACACCCTTAACATTACTGCGGCCTTATGTGACGTATGTTAGGGTGGGCGTACACCCTTACAAGATACAAATAAATGTTATAAGTTAGGCTCTTTAGTGCCTATTGTAAGTACTTGGACCTAATAACCTTATTTCACTTTTATGTGTACCTAGGTAAATCTTTGAAACGGTAGGTATGATAATTCAAATTCTGTTTTCACAAACATCATATATAAATACACAAATTCAAAGCAACGTGCGCAAAAAATTACAACTCTGCACTAAACCGTTTTATATAAATAAATAAATAAAATAAGCCTTTATTCAGACACAGAATTTTTACATAATTATACTGAACTTATCCTAACGCTCTGGCGAGTCGGTGACACCGACAACCCGGTCTGTTTGCCCAGCTTAGAACAACAACTCTAGGGGTCTTTAATCAAGAGTGAATAGGTTATTTCTAGGCAAGCGTGTTTCACCGTCGACACGGGGTCTCATTGCTAAGAAAGAATATTTGGTTCAAATAAATCTCACTAGATGAGGCGACATGTACACACAATTCAATAGAATTGTGTTAAAAATTAACATTATCTGGAATTGAACATAAACATTGTATGTTCTTGTTTAATTAACTCTCCTAAGTACAAAATTATGGAATACCAGGCCCCTCAGAAAGTATTGCGAAAAAAAGTTTTTATATATGGGAGACTGGCCAGTTATAATGTTTTTCGAAAATATGATTATTTATAAGTAAAAATAAGTAAGTTCCAATTTCAAAATTTCCCTCCACATTTTTTGCGAGTTAATTCAAAGTATTGTGTCTCACTGAAATATGGATCTGCGCCGGGAACATTTTAGAGCTATGATTTTATACGATTTCAAGTGTCGCCTGAAACCGGATGAATCGTACGATAGACTTCAAATGGCATTCATGGATGAAGGCCCTTCCAAGGCAACCGTGTATCGTTGGTATAACGAATTCAAGCGCGGTCGACCAACTTTGGGGGATGACGAAAGAAGCGGTCGCCCTTTGACGGCTGTTACCGAAGAAAACGTGCTAGCAGTGAAAAATTTAATCCAAGACAATAGGCGAATTACATATCAGGAGATTCAACACATATTGAAGATTGGATCGGGAAGCGTTCACGAGATTCTACACAGCCATCTTCGCGTGAGGAGGATAGTATCACGCTGGGTGCCGCACAACCTCACCGATGCTCAGAAGCAGGCCCGGGTGGAATGGTGCCGTGATATGCTTAACAAATTTGAAGCAGGCTCGTCTCGGCGTGTTTACGACATCGTTACAGGTGATGAGTCCTGGATTTATCAATACGACCCAGAAACCAAGCGCCAGTCGACTGTTTGGGTGTTTCAAAATGAGCCAACGCCTACCAAAGTGAAGCGATCTAGAAGCGGGGGTAAGATTTTGATCGCTAGCTTTTTTAATTTGACTGGCCACTTGGTATCAATTCCCTTACGGGATCAAAGAAGCATTAATGCCGAATGGTATACTACCAAATGTTTGCCAGAAGTTTTCTCTGTTATAAGCAACAAGCGACCAAACACAGGGCTCCGCGGGCTACTGCTCCACCACGACAATGCACCTGCGCACACCGCACTCAAAACGAGGGACTTCCTGGACAGCACGCCAGTCAAACTCCTGGGTCACCCTCCTTACAGCCCTGATCTAGCACCGTGTGACTTCTTTTTATTCCCAAAAATAAAAAATCAGCTCAAAGGGATACAATTTTCGTCGCCGGAAGATGCGCTGGCTGCGTTCGAGCAGGCTGTAAACGAGGTGTCTGCGGCGGACTGGAAAAAGTGTTTTGAAAACTGGTTTAGGCGCATGAATCTTTGTATAGAGGCTGGTGGAAAGTACTTTGAAAAGATTTAATAAAAATATATGTACGTATAGAACAATTTTTTTTAGTTTCGCAAAACTTTCTGAGTGTCCCACGTATTGGGCTCTTAATTCACATATCAAAGATTATATGAACGGATCATTTAAAATTGATGCCATAAATGGCGCATTTTTAAATTTCTGAGGCATGAAACTCGATTGTTAAAATTTGCATTTTAACACATATTGGTGCAAAAAAACTGTAATAACGTGCAAAAATATACTATAAAACGAACCTTCACTGTATTTAAAGAAAAAAATATTCACGAACCTCGTAAACCCTTTTACTTGCAAGGCGCTGCTAACACCATCTATTGCCGTGAAACGGGATCAAACGCGATTGATGTACTCACAAAAATAACAAGATTAAGCAGATGAAAAACGCTAGTTACGTCGGCACGGTTTTTTTGTATGGGATAAGGCATCTGTATGCTAGTATTATATTATCTGTGACCGTCGACCACATCATCGCTTACCATCAGGTGAGATAGTGGTCAAGCGCGAGGCTAAAGGTTATAAATAAAAAAACTTTGGCAAAGGTCTCCTCAATTTCTTTCCACTCGGTTCTGCTTAGCGCTTTCCTAGTCCATGTTTTCCCTGCTATGGCCTTTATTTCATATTCCCACCTTGGAAACTGTCTACCTCTTTTTCTACTTCTTGAGTACCGAAACACTAATTTTTTATTCCATTTTTCGATGCCTCTTATTAGGCCAGTCCATTTCCACTTCAGTTTTCTAATTCTCACTATCACATCTTCAATTTTTCTTTACAGATTTCCTTATATTCAGCATGCTTCTTTCCATTGCTGTCGACAGGTGTACATTTGAAAAACAATATAATTATCACGGGAAATTTAACGCGATGATTTCGATTGTTTGTTTACCTATTTCCCGTGATAATTATATTGTTTTTCAATTATGAAACGCGAAAGTTTTAAAGTTAGGTGAACAGTTTCCTGTTTTGTGCTTTGGTGAGTGCCCAAGTTTGCCAGCCATATGTCAGGACTAGAAGTATGCAGGTATTGTATAGCTTTGTTTTTACGGTCATCTTAATTTCTGTGTTCTTCATTACTTCCCTAAGCCCCCAGTAACATTTCCATGCTTGCCCGATTCTTGTATCAATTTCCTTTGACATTATAGATATTAGTGGTAAACAAACTCAATTGGCCCGCCGTTTATGATAATGATGTTTTCTGTCGTGTTTGTCATGGCTTTTGTTTTGGAGGTGTTCATCGATAGACCTACCTTTTGGCTTTCTCGTTCCAGGTCAATGAGCATGTTTTGTAGATGTTCTTTTGTTGTGGCGAATAATATGATGTCGTCTGCGAATCGTAAATGTGACAGTTGCTCCCCGTTTACGTTTAGACCATACTGGTCCCATTCCAAATTTCGAAAGATTTCTTCTAATACGGCTGTGAAGAGTTTAGTTGATAGCGGGTCACCTTGACGTACACCTCTATTTATTTTTATTTCGTTACCCTTTTTTCCTAGTTTTATTCTATCTGTAATATAGTAGGTAGTATACGTTTTTTAAGATCCTAATGCACTTGTGTTCCACTCCTCGGTTCTTCAGACAGTGCCAGATATTTTCGTGCTCTATTGAGTCGAATGCCTCGTTGTAGTCAATGAAGCAGCAGTAGAATGGTACATTGAATTCTTTATTCTTCTCGAAAATTTGTCTCACAGTAAGAATATTTTATTTTATTAATCTTAGGAAACTTTACAGCTAATACAATAGATGTGCAGAAACAACATGCAAAAAACGGCCAATTAAAAGTTTTCACACATATAAAAAATTTCATAATATACATATCAGCGAGAGTTTCAAATAAAAAAGATTAGACTCAACGCCCAACAAAACAAAAAAGAAATGGATACAGAAAAAGAATTCTACGTATCAAAGAAACGCTTATTCAAACTACTCTTTACATTTTTAATCTCCGGTCATCTGTCCATCAGACCGAATCGGATTAGAACAATGGTAATTTCTATTGTGTCTGGAAATGGACAGTTGAAGGTGTATGGAACAAATCCAGATCAACATCCTGACACACCATATTAAACGTACGACAAACACTTATCATGTACGAATTCTGTCTGTAAGTAGTTCCAACTATAGGTACATGAAGGAGACGCGAATGCCGAAGAAATGCACACGGTACACGCAGTCCAACCTTGCCCACCAACTCAGGAACGTCCGTGGATCCGTTCATAATTCTAAAAAGAAAAGCAAGATCTGCGATTTTTCTTCGCTCGTGGAGAGGGAGATAGATATTCGATCGATATTGTGTGTACCTTAAAAATCGTCTTTGTATGCTTTCAATACGATTAACATATACATTATAAATTGGTTTCCAAATTTGAGAAGCATACTCAAGGTGGCTACGGACGAACGCACAGTAAAGAATCTTCATAGTTTTTATATTCTTGAAGTCAGAAGATATCCTATAAATGAAACCCAAAGCTTTAGAAGCCATGTTGACTATGTTATCTATATGTGCGTCAAACAAAAGCTTAGAATCAAAAGTTACCCCAAGGTCCCTGATAACGTTGACTCTGGCTAATAAGGTGCTTGATATCGTGTAGGTAATTATACATAACAGGGTTTGGCTTACGAGTAAATGTACATACATAGCAATTGGACAAATTTAAATCCAACTTATTTGTAACGCAATAGTCGTAGAACCGCAGCCTAATTGTGTAAGTGAATTCGGCAAAACACACACATACACAAATAAGTTGAATAAAGATTCAACTTTTTTGTGTATGTGTGTGTTTTTGGGAAAGAAACAGATTGTTTCCGTTGCCGAATTTACTTACACAATTAGGCTGCAGATCTTCCTGTAAACGGCATGCGTCCTCTTTAGTTGATACTTGACCCAGAATCTTCATGTCATCCGCAAACAATTAAATTCTTGAATTGAGGAAACATGAGGCAACGTCATTTATAAAAATATTAAATAAAAGGGGTCCTAACACGGATCCTTGGGGAACACCCGATGGAATGTACATCGGTCTCGAAGTGTAACCATTGAGAACTACCGTCTGACATCTATTTTCCACGTATGATGAGAACCATCTAAATAAATTACCCGTCACACCAACCAATAATAATTTGCGCAAAAGAAGCGCATGATCAATTTGATCAAAACACTTGCTGTAGTCAGTGTATATTACGTCGACCTGTGACCATCTGGACATGTGTTCCGTTAGATAGTCACTACAGACCACGAGATTGGGTCTGGTGGAGCGACCTTTTAAAAACCCATGTTGATGCTCTGAGAAACTTAATTTAAGTGAAGACGAAAGTTGTCTGTGTACAATTTTCTCCAAGACTCTAGCAAACACGCAAAGCTTAGAAATCGGTTTATAGTTGTCTATACTGTCCTTGGGGCCTTTTTTTGTGAATCGGCGTTACATACGCCGACTTCCAGATAAGTGGCACCACTCCGAATTCCAATGATCGCTTAAATAATATTGACAGCGGAACGGATAGACTCTTAGCACATTTACTTATAAAAATTGGAGGAATATTGTCAGGGCCTGCGGATTTATTAAGGTCCACTTGTTTAAGCAACCGTAACACTTCCTCCTCCCGGACATCAACAGAGCACAAGTTTGATACATAACCAGCAGCCTGACCACTAGGTCCATCCACACATGCAGTGATCAAGAACTCGTCATCCTCGCATCGCTCTTGGAAATTAGAAAAAAAGTAATCGCCGAACATATTGCAAATTTCCTCTCCATCACTGGATGAAGTTTCACCCAATCTAAGAACAGCCGGGTAACAGTTGTTTTGTTGTTTTAACTTTATATATCTCCAAAAAGCTCTAGGATTTTTAGATATTGCAAATTCAATTTTTGTGATATAATTATTAAATATTTCCTTCTCCAGATCCTTTGCTCGCTCACGTAAAGTAAGAAATGATTGATTATCAGAAAGATTTCCATACCTCTTAAATTTTGAGTGAAATTTAGCCTATTCCCTAATAATTTTAATAAAAGGGCCTTTGTACCAAGGAGGATACTTGCACCGTGGGACAATAGTTTTAGTAGGAATATATTTATTGTGAAGCAAGTTGATAGTGTCGTAAAAGAACTTTACAGCTTCCTCGAGAGTCCTACAGTTCAGTTCCAATGACCAATCTCTTGCCACAATTTCCTGTATTATGGCGTCATAATTCGCAAGCGCATACAAAAACTTGACTCGAGGCCGTGAATGCAGCTGATGCAGTTGAACGAATTCAGCAGAGATATTATATTTTATTATATAAGATATTTGCCTTGTGGTGTGAGTCCTCTTCCACTAAAGGATCCTGGCTGCAAGCGACAGTAACTTCATTGTTCGACAGGAGAGGTCAAGAATCCGGTCATTCACGTTACGATGAGGATTGTACTGTAACAGACTACAAGCGGCAAGAGTATCGCAAAAGCTAGTCTGAATGGGGCCGTGCAGGTTATTAGGGGACAGATAATCACCATCCTGCCAAATATTGACTGGCAAGTGGCAAGTGGCCGCCACTTGCTAGTCAATATTTGGCTGATTACAGTCGCCAAGGATCAATAACTTATCTGCAGGATGTTTAAGAACAATATCAGCTAAATTACTAGCGAAGTTGTGTAGTTGTACCATCAGAGAATTGCCAGACTGTTCATTACATGTGTAAACAACACAAAAGTGCATTTTATAGGATACTTTGGGTTTTGATTGGTGTAAAGTTAAACTGACCCGTATCCTCAGCGGACGAACACCATTCGTCGCGGATATCGGCAACAAGCTCTCGACGAACGGCTTTCAAGACGCCCACCCATGGTTTGGTTAGTGTGCGAGTAATTTCGGTCATGTCTCCATACAAAGTATCGGTCATCAAACAATTCACTATCAGATATACCCTCAATAAGCCAAGTTTCTGTCAAACAAACGACATCAAAAGAGTTAATACAAACATTCCTATAAAAAAACTGATGTTTTCGTCCGTAGCCCCCGAACGTTTTGGTAGAAGATACTAATAGGTGCCATGAGAAGTCAAAATTAACATTAGAATTATAATTGGTAAGATATAAGGTACAGTCACATTATGTTCGAAGTAAAAACTATTACAAATAGCGGTCGGTTTATATAAATGTAGGTAAACGAAGCAATAGCAATATTAAAAAAAGATGTCACAAAATATGCGCAAAAACTTGTGGTCAAAATGTTAAAATACCCGGCTAGGTCAGTGAAGCATAAGAAAACAAATAATCTCAAGCGCATGCCGAGCCCGACCTCTATATAGAATAAACATAAAGTTTAAAATAGCGAAAAGATAAGCTAAATGAGTATGTAACACCGAGCGATAAGAAAACAAAAGGTAGGCGAGAATGGAATGCGTGCAAAAAATAAGTACCTGTGTTTCTCAAACTTAAATGAAGTGAGTTGACGATCAACAATATTAGTGTGTCGGCAGATCGACCGGTGGCGTAGCCTAAAACAACTTCCTCAAATCTTATTCAGTCTTGATGAGGTGCTTCGGTGATGGATGGTTTTTACGAATAAATTTTTTACATCCTGTTACCCAAACATATTCATAGCCTTTTTCTTTAGCTAAAATCTTAGTTTTGTTTAGTAAAGCTTTGTTATCTAGTGTCAGGTGTTCGTTGACATATATTTTCTTGTCACCTTGCAGTCCTACATCAGCCGCGCTCCAAATCTTATGCTTCCTAGCCGCAGCAACAAAGTCGTTCTTGAGATAGCAGTTGTGGACCGAGCAAATTATTGTTTTGTTATGGCTGTCATTCCGCATTGGTATCATTGGCACATAGTTTATTTGTTCTTTAGGGATGGGGCATTTGATTACAGCCCCTGTTTTTGCGATAACGTCGAACAAGTTCTCCGATTTCGATTCAGGCACACCCTTGATCTCAATATTATTCATCCTGGATCTTTGCTCATTGTCGCGACACTGAAGTTCCAGGTTCCTACAGTGCTCCTGTAACGTGGCAACGTCGTCTTTGGTCTTCTTTAACCCAACTATCTCCTGTTCCTGCCACCTTGCTTGTGAGATCTCTTACCGAGCCGTGCACAAATTCGAGAGACTCCTTCATCTCTGCAATGGTGCTGGTGACATCAGAGCAGTCCCCTCTCACGGCTTTGAGTTCCGCTTACTCCTTGTTAATTAGTTTTAAGTCTTCCATCAACATCGGCAGTGACTCCATTTGAGCAGACAATCTCCTCAGTTCAGAGAGTACACTCTCCATGTCTGTTGCTGTTGATGAGCCGACCCGCGGACTCGCCGCTTGCGCTTTGCAGGAATTGCACCTCTATGTTAGCTTGCGATCTCCGAGCTATCGCCATCCAGTCTCAGTAATGCCAGCGCAGGGAAAGTCAAACTGGCTCTTACATGCAGTGTATCTTACACCGTCGTTGACCTGGTTGTCGCAACTCTTGCACTTGAACATTATATGTTTTGAGATAACGAATGTTGTCAAAAAGGAAAACTTTGAGAAACGCTGTCGAATAACTGAACTGTACTGGATGTACTTATGGAGCGTAGAGCGTGTGCGTGCGCGCGGTTTCGCTGACTACCGTCTACTGAAATATATACCGTTTTATATGATTTTCATCAAATAGTCAAACGTCAGCGCAGCGGGAAATTGATTATCTTCGCAGCTTTATGACACACACTAATTATTGAACGTATTTTTTCTTGTACGTCCATATGAAAAAGAATTGCCGCTAGGATGACGAGGTTCCAGCGGCAACAGTTTTTGTTGAATAGCTCCCCAATAGTTGGATGCACAAATTTTTGCTTACCATACACAATTATACGACATCATACATTAAATAACTGCTAAAATGAAATTAATAAATTCGACATTTTGCCGCTGCGACTACGTACGTACACGTCGGCGACTAGCGGAAGCGGACGGACACAGATTGTGCAAGTGCCACCAAAAAATGAAAGTTGCATTTCAGGTGAAGTCACAATTGTTTGTTATCTATTATATTGCGGTATTACATTATAATGCCGGCTGTAGTTACTCTGTTGTTTGTTCAAAACTCAATTTTCAACGTTTCCTCGGGCTCTCGCGCGTGAGTGTACAGCCGGCATTACCAATTTCGTTTCGGCAGTTAAAACTACAGGATAAGGGTAATTGAGGGTGTGTGTGGGTGTGTAGACAGATTGCCAGCAGTGCTGGCGACACACGAACACAGCGTGCCGCGCGCGTTGCTCGATGTCACAGCTAAGTCGAGTCCGTGTCACGGTGTCAAAGCGTATCGCAGCGTGTTTACAGTATCGTGTGCTACGTATCTACATGCCGTAACTATATGTACAGTGTACAGGGCGGGGGCCCCCGGCGCCTACTGCCGCGCGCCGGGCGCCGCCGCGCGCTACACGAAGTCGCGCCGGCGTTGCGACGCGCTGCTGGGGCTACTGGGGCCCGCGGGGGGGCCCGGGGCGGCGCCCGAGGGGCCCTCGCTCGGTGTGGTGGCGGGCGGCGTGGGCGCGGCTCCCTTGCTCCGCGCCTGTGTACAGCGACAGTGTTAGCGAGGAGCCTGTTACAGTGGGGGCGGGCACATAGAGCGGGAGTCACCTTGGAGCGCCGCTTGCGCGCGGTGGCGCCGGCGTCGGGGGCGCGCGGCACGTCCGTCTCGGAGGGCGCGGATAGGGCGGCGGGCGCGGCGCCCCCGGACTCCGCCAGCGGGTCGGCGCCCAGGCGCGCTGCCAACATCGTGAGCAGCTCTTCGACTCGACCCAGCTGAAACCGAAAAGCCGCAAGGTTAATACTTGTCTGACCAGGTTTGCCATCCGTCCGGGTTTCCCCGGATTTTATTTGTAGTCCGGGTTCTAAAGTCTTCAAATCACCTGCGGCAATTTTTTACCGATTTCGCCGTCATTTGTGGACCGATTTTGAAAATTCTTCTCGATATTTCTGTATGCTGCCGAATCCTAGGTAATTCGCACTGTGGATCAAAAAAGGATTGAGGCCTTTGTGACGTGGTGTTGGAGATGAATGTTGCACATACCATGGCCAGCATATAGCGCACTAATAAGTCCATTCTCAACCAGCTGAACATCAAATCCATACTCTACGATATGCTACCAGAGAGTCCTGAGCTACTTTAGACAGCCAGACAACCTCGGGTAACTGGTTGTGGTGGGCAAAGTGGATGGTAAAAGACCACGCGGACGTTCACCTACTCGCTGGTCAGAACAGGTAAGAGCGATTACAGGACTCACGGTGAGCACTGCCCTGAGAAAAGCAGAAGACAGAGTGTTGTGGAAGCACCAGAAATAGCCAAATTTTGGGAGTTGGAGGATATTCACGACTCATCATCAACAAACGTGACTATTGGTGATCAATTTTGTGAAGATTTCTACAAAACCACCACGAGACGCTTAGATAATGGCATGTATGAAGTTGGGATACCCATGACGCCAGGCTTTAAGCAGCAACTCGGGTCATCAAAGTATAAAGCTATAGCGCAATTTAAAAAATTAGAATCAAAAATGGCCAAAAATACATCATTTTCAAGTCAATACAAACTATTTATGAACGAATACCAAGAATTAGGCTACATGCGGCAGGTCGAAAGTACAACCGATCAGGCGTACTACTTACCACATCATGGTGTATGGAAACTTGATTCCACAACAACAAAGTTGAGAGTAGTTTTTAATGCCTCATCCAAGACTACATCCGGTAACAGTCTGAACGACTTAATGTACAGTGGACCCAACTTACAACAAGACCTATTAGCACTTATCATAAATTGGAGGCAATAGCGTACTAAAGATGATTGGCGAAAGAACCGATACTGTTCTGCTCAGTAGGTTCGTTGGACTCCATGTGTTGCGAGACCGATGAGCCTACTGTGCAGGGGTGACGGTAGACGGTGTGTCTAGTTTCTTACCTTATTAATTACTAACATAGCTATAAAATTCTTCTTACTAACAACCTTGCCTTGTATATGGACTTTTTTGTCTGAAATAAATGCTTTTTATTTTAATTTTTTTATTTTAATACCAATATGTAATCACTGCGGATATTGAAAAAAATGTTTCGTCAGATACTCGTTAGAGAGCAAGATCAGCCTCTGCAAACGATCATTTGGAGAGATTCAATGGATGATCAATTGAATCAATATCAATTAACCACTGTAACGTACGGGACCAAGGCAGCTTCATTTTTGGCTATGCGGACTCTAAAACAACTCGCGGCAGATGACGCAGAAAAATATCCACTAGCAGCAGCAGCTGTACAGAACTCCTTTTACATGGATGATTTGCTGAGTGGACAGAATACCACCGATCAAGCAAAAGAGCTACAACTACAACTTATCAAAATGCTCCATGGTGCTGGTATGAACCTGCGAAAATGGTCAAGTAACGCTCCAGAACGCCTGCAACATTTAACAACCGACCAATTGAACAGTCCATACGAATTTAAATGTCTCGAATCGAGAAAGACTCTAGGCTTAAAATGGAACCCATCGTCCGATACATTCATGTTCCAAAGTCATGTAATCCCTAAGAGTAATGCAGTAATTACAAAGCGGAAATTATTGTCCGAAGTATCTAAGCTCTTCGATCCTCTTGGTTGGTTATCACTGCTTACAATCAGAGCGAAGCTAATGTTTCAAAAAACGTGGTCCATTGAAACCAACTGGGATCAAGAACTACCAAAGGACATGCAAGAATATTGGCTTAAATTAAAATAAGACATCAACAGCATCGACAAATTTCGCATACCAAGATTCTTAGGTAACACAGAAAAAACCTGTCAATTACATGCATTTTGCGATGCATCAGACAAAGCTTACGCTTGCGTTATTTACCTCGTCACCAAGAACAATAAGGGCGACTACACATTGACAATTGTTGCTGCAAAAACAAAGCTGGCACCGGTCGCAAAGAAAGCATCGCTCCATAGACTGGAACTCTGCGGCGCGCTACTTCTATCTCAACTTGTAAAGAAGGTCATTGAGTCCATACCAAATAAAGGTATGGCGCTTCATGCATGGACAGATTCTATGATAGTTTTGGGCTGGCTACACGGAAATACAACCAGATGGAAGTCATTTGTAGCTAACCGGGTTGAGCAGATAACCAACATCGTTCCGGCAGAATTTTGGAGTCATGTCAGCTCGGCAGAAAACGCAGCTGATTGTGCTACACGAGGCATAACGTCTCATCAATTATTAATTATTAGTCATTAGCCAGGCAAACATAACAACTTTGCACGGTGGTCCCCGACTAACACTTTCTTACATAAGGGATAGATACTGGATCATTAGCGGTATCAGGACGGTATAAAACGGCAGTTAAGACTGTGCGTTAAGTGTCGCCGATTGATCAGCAAAGTTCAACAGCAAATTATGGCAGACTTACCACGAGCCAGAGTCGCTCCGTCAAGGCCATTCACTCATACTGGTGTCGATTTCACGGGCCACGTAGAGTTGAAAGTCAATAACGGATGCGGGATCAAAACGACGAAAGGATACGTAGCAGTCTTCGTCTGCCTGTCAACCAAAGCGGTCCACCTGGAATTGGTTTCAGACCTGAGTACGGCCGCCTTTCTAGCAGCCTTTCGTAGATTCTGTTCCCGACGTGGATCACCAGGCCACATGTATAGTGACAACGGTACAAACTTTGTAGGCGCTAATCGACTCATGAAGAAGGAGTATAAGGAGATTATTCAGAATATCAACCCGGACTTCTTTAACAAAATCGGTGAAATGAACATCCAGTGGCACTTTAATGCACCAGCCTGGCCTAACGCTGGTGGACTTTGGGCGGCGGCTGTGAAGAGCTTGAAATACCATTTGAAAAGGGTCATAGGCGATCTACGCCTTACGTACGAAGAGTTTTCGACGTTACTTTGCCAAATAGAGGCGTGTCCTGAATTCCTGACCACTGTGTCAACTCACGGAAAATTCAGACGACGACTGCCTTACTCCGGGACACTTCCTGACTGGGGCACCAATTTTATCACGGCTTCAAACTGAACCGGAATCATCAACGCTAAAAGCGCGATGGCAACTCGTCCAAGCTATGACAAAGAATATCAAAGAATAACGGTGGTCATCGGAGTACCTGCAACAGCTACAAACCAGAACCAAGTGGCAAAAGGCACGACATAATCTTAAAGTCGATGACTTCGTCCTCATACGTGAAGAGAACGTACCTCCGGGTAAATGGGCAATGGGTCGAGTACACCTACTTCATCCTGGAAAGGACGGGTATGTCAGAGTAGTTACTGTCAAGACAAGCAATAACACCATACAGCGTCCAGTCAACAAGCTTGTATACTTGCCTGTAAATGAGGAGGTATCCCCATCTGAACCCATGAACCAGAGTATGGATGAGTCTTGCACTCCGTCTTTAGATCATATTGAAAACAAAAAGCGGTCTCCGCGACCACTAAAGCAGAAAACATTGCAAGCCTTTTTCATCAGTGTTTTACTAATGCTTTTATTTGCATCTCCTAGTCTACAACAGAAGGTGACGTACAACGTTACGCAAATTACCGCAAACCAAGGACTTTACTTCGACAAGATGTCCAACCTCCAAGTTATCAAGGACGATTGGAAACTCATAGTGTTTTATAACATGTCCACGTCCTATCACGGAGTATCGAACATTAAAAACTATGTCAAACACATTCTGCGACGCAGCGAGGAGACTATGAACAAACAGTTAAAATTTTTAAAACAACATCTGCAAAACGTCTCTGACGAAATCAATAAGGTGCGTCTAGACAACAGAAACGGCATTTATGTTACATCATCCGCCCTAGCTGCGAGTATCATATTGTCAAACCTAATGCGAATCCAACACACACTAATCGACACCGTGACAGACATCAGCCACGGTCGCATCGACCCGTACCTTATGACTCCTGAACAGCTGGTTCGTCAGATCAATATTATTTCCGGACAATTGCAGGGAAATCTAATGACCCCAATCGAGTCATCAAACCTAACTGAATTGTACAAGATTATGAAGGCGTCTGCAACGCTGTATGAAGGCTATCTTATTATAGAGATACAAATCTTTATCTTTAATCTTTAATAATCTTTATTGTTCAAGAAAAATACATTTTATATCAAATAAATCACTGATCTCCACACTAGGATTCCCTGTGTCGTGGAGACCAGTCTCTTTCATCATAGTTCAGAAATACAGTGTTTTATTGTAGCCATATATAACAAAAAGGATAAGTTAAAGAAAAAACAAAAATAATACGGGGATGCATGGTATCTTGCAGTGTGGGCAAAAGTGTGAGCCAAGTGGCGTTGGTGTGTGCGTGTGTGTGTTTGGGTGTATGTGTGTGGTGTGTGTGTGTATGTATGGTGTGGTGCGTGCGTGTGTGTGTGGTATGTCTCCAAAAACTAACATTGTAGAAAATTATAAGTTTTATTTTTACGAAATGTTTAAAAGTTTCTCAGTGTTGTCGTAATCCAGACCTTTTAGGTAAGTTTTGATGTCTGATTTGCATTTTGATTTTGTTAAGGGTAATTAATTAATTTTATCATTAATCTTATTATAAAGGTGTGGCCCCATATTGATAACACCTTTTCCCAAAATCAAGTCTACGCTTTGGCTTACGCCATCTAGGCTTCCTTCGGGAATATACATTGGAGTCCACCTTGACTAGAGCCTATTTATGGAACCTTAGGGCTACGGCCATAATGTATATCTGTCGCACGCGCATTGTACCCGTCTCTTGATATAAGGTGTTTGTTGGAAATCGCCGTGGTTTTTTATAAGCTACCTTGAGAACGGCCCGTTGTGCGCGTTCTGCCCCAATCAAATGCCTCTTTAGTGCAGCCCCCCATGCAGCTATACAGTAACTTAAAAGAGATTCGCACAGAGTGTGATAAATCATCTTCAAGATCTTCATGTTTGCAATCTGACCCATTCTCTTAAATACATGTAGCAGTTTCCTTACACGACCACTTACATGCTCTATTTGCTTAGTCCAGGTGAGGCTTTTGTCAATGTAGACACCAAGGTATTTTATGTGCTCTACTAGTTCAAAGCTTGGGCATGAACATTGCGAGTCTGAAATGCCGCTTGTGAGCAACGATATCTTCGAGTTGGATAGAATAATACCTGTTCCCCAGAAAAGGGGCGCGAATCACGTTCGCACTGTCCCAAGCTCACCGTATATTGCCTACAACATACAAAAGGACCTCGCTCTTCTCCTATCAGATAGCGACCTGCAACAATGCTTCCATATAATAAGTAAAAATCGCCTAATGGCTCCATTGATAAACCTATTTACAATTTAGGAATAAAACAGTCGTTATGCGATATCCAGACTGTAAGTAATTTGAGCGCATGTAAACAAGAAGTGTCCACGTGCCACAATTATTGGGTTAAGTACCACAACTTGAATTCCTGGTTTTACTCCTGTTGTGAGTCATGCGAACTCCGTATTGCCTGTATTGCTGATACAACAACGACAGTTATACGGGGCAGTGATATCATTGACCTAGGTTATGGATGCACACTGAAATCCGATTCGTACAGTATTCACACCTACAACAACTACTTACGCTATTTGAACATGCGATCTAAAATCGAAGTCCCAGAGGTTTCCATCTTGAATTCTCTAATAAATACAACCTTGCCCAACGATTTCGACGTACCGGAAAACCACACCCATATGTGGAATCAGCTGAGAGACCATAATTCATAATAATTCATAATTCATTTATTCATTTGTTAACATAGGTACAAAAAAATAGTTGTTATAAAAAAAATTACAAGCGCGCTATGTTATGCCAGAAGGCGCACAAATATTAATTGATTCTATTGATTTAATAATAACAAAATAATAATAAACAAAAAACACAGATTCTTGAAAAATAAAAACAAACAAAATAAACCAAAATAAAATAAAATTACAAAATGTCAAAAGGAAAAATATAAAAAAAAAAATTGTCAAATTAAAATAAATATAAAAATGTCAATTACAAAAAAGAAAACAAAATAATACAAAAATGCCAATATAAAGGAACAATCTTCTACACAACTAAACGTCCACGACATCCACCATTATTCCGTCGTGTACGTTATCTTGGCCTTGGTACTCATTTTAGGCGGCATATGCGTATACTTATTTATCAGAAGTAAATGCCGCACCACACCTGCGGCGCAGCAGCGCGAGGTGTTGGAGGTACGTGTACCGGAGGGCGAGCGAGCCCCGGGGGTGGAGGCGCAAGGTGAACCCCAGGACTGGGATCTACTGAGTGCGTGCGTGAAACCGTGCCAGTGTCAGTGATCAGTGAGTTTAGTGTAATTAGTAAAAGTGTAAATGACCTCTCCTATGGTAGAATATTAACAAGAACATAATCAGACAATTTAGTGTTAGGTATACATAGTACTGAGAGTAGATATTGTTGATATCACCTTGTACCAGCTTTCAACAAAAATTGTATCATCTATCCTAAGTCATCATTTGTATTGTATTCAGACACACTAGGTTTCATCTAGGTTTAACATATTCCCTAGTCTTCTCCTTCAGAGTTGGCAGAATGTACGGTGAACCCGCACATTTCGTAATATTAAGTAGGTTAAGCTACATCAGCGTTTGCATACTCGCCATCATTTTAGTCCACTTGCTTAGTAAAATAAATCAGTGATTTTACCACACTCAACACGGGCGGTTTATTTCATTATCCCCGGGTTTTCATCATCTCAAGTGTACAGAACTATCATCGTGCACTTGAACTAAGTGTATAGACCTTCGTCGTACATAGATACATATTCGACCTTCAGAAATGATGAGAACGAATAAGAAGATTTGTTCCACTCCTGCGCAAAGGCCTCCTTCCAACCCTTTCACCTTTTGCAATGTTATTTAGTCACTCTTTTGGGTAGGTACCTAAATTTATTTTCATGTTAAATTTTTGGTAATTTCACTTAAAGAAACAGCGTAACCTTTTGTTGAAGCCTCTGCACCTCGTTGCGCACGTCTCGACGCAGCTCGGCGAGCGCGGCGTCGTGCGACGCGTGCGCGGCCTGCGCCGCCTGCGCCGCGTGCGACACGTGCGCCGCGTGCAGCGCGTGCGCCGACACGCTCGGCCGCCGAGCGCCCTCGTCCAGCTCCTCCTCGATGGTGTCCTGGCGCGCGCCCGCGCCCGCCCCGGCCGCCGCACGGCCCGTAACCTGCGCCAGCAGCGGCCGGCAGGGCGTGCGAGCCGCGGGCGCCGGGCTCACCTTGAGCGACGGCGCGGCGCTTGTGGGGGGTGCGCTGGCGGCCGGCGCCGGCGCGGTGTCGCTAGAGGCGCCGGCGCGTGCGCTGAGGCTGCGCGTGAAAGCACCGCGCGCGGGCTCGGGCGCCCCAGCATCCAGCGAGCCGGTGGCCAGGAGGCGGCCCCACTTGCCGCGTGCCGCGGTAGGCGCGGCGGGCGTGGGGGCGGGCGCGTTCTCACCACGCTCAGGGTCGGGCGGCGCGGGGGCGGGAGCGGAAGCCTGGCGCGCGGGCGCAGGGGCGGGCGCGGCTGCCACGCTACGCTCGCGGCGGAAGCGCGAGAAGATCTTGCGCACGAGATGGTCCTGCGCCTGCTCCAGCTGCGGCTCACGCTTGCGGCGCTCCATCAACTCGCGCTCGCGCCGCACGTCGGCCACCTTGCGGAAGATGAGTCGGTGGCGCAGGTTGTAGGTGAGCGTGAGATTGCGCGAGAAGCTGTTGGCGAAGGCCTGGTAGAAGTCCAGCACCTCGAGCAAGCGGTCGCGCTTGATGGTATGCAGGTCGCAGTAGGTGAGCGCACGCACGTTGGCCGCCGACTGCCCCACGGCGCTGTCCTTCCAGAACGAGTCGCCGAACACGTCGCCCTTGCCTGCAACACGTCGATTTGTACCTACACGCTACAGGCGCTAGGCGCACGAACAGCTCGGAGACAGGGGGGCGCAGTCGCGCACGTACCGAGGATGGCGACGACCTCGTCGTCCTGGATGACCTCGAGGCTACCGGTGACGATGAAGCACAGCGAGTCGATGGACTCGCCCGTGTGGTACAGCAGATCGCCGGGCGCCGAGTGCGACATCTGGAAGTGCATGGCGAGCGCGCGCAGGCAGCCGTCGGACGCGAGGCGGAAAGCGGGGTGCTCGTTGAACACCTTGCGGTTGAGGTGCACGCAGATGTCCGCCTTCATATCCTTGGGGCAGTAGTTCAGCACCTGGGGAGGGAGCGCAGTGAGTGGCTGCGGGCTGCAGCCTAGCAGGGACTGGCCCGCGCGGCGTACCTTGTCCGTGTCCAGGCCCTTGGTCATGGCCCACGTGGACACCACGTAGTCCATGACGCGCTCGCTCAGCGCCTTGGGCACCTCGTGCAGCTTCATGAACTCGCGCACGTTGTTGAGCATGTCGTGATACTTGGCCGTGGCGGACGTCATCTGCTGGATGATGGTGGTGACGTGCCCGAATATGGTGGCGTACAGCAGCGCTGCCAACATGGAACATGAGCGGTGAGCTCCCAAGGCCACACCGGTTACTTCACAGAATGTAAGCGGCGAGCGGTGAGCTCCCACGGCCACACCGGTTACTTCACAGAATGTAAGCGGTGAGCTCCCAAGGCCACACCGGTTACTTCACAGAATGTAAGCGGCGAGCGGTGAGCTCCCCCCAACTAGCAAAAACGTCGTATAATTCTAGTCTTATAAGACTTCATGGTATATAACAGTTATATAGTGGTATGTAGTTAACTATTTTGATATATAGACGTTTATCTTACGACGGTTCAGTCGCGGGACTGTAATGTCTTAATATAAAGTTGAGTAAACGTTTTCATGACTAACTTATACAACGTTGTAGAATGGTGTCAGTACATATGTTGAGTAAATGTTTTCAGGACTAACTTATACAACGTTGTAGAATGGTGTCAGTAAATATGTTGAGTAAATGTTTACAGGACTAACTTATATGACGTCGGATAATGATGCCAGTGCATATGTTGGGTAAACGTTTTCAGGACTAACTTATACGACGTTGTAGAATGGTATCAGTGCATATGTTGAGTAAATGTTTTCAGGACTATCTTATATGACGTCGGATAGTCGTGTCAGTGCATATGTAGAGTAGACGTTTTCAGAACTAACTTATATGACGTCGGATAGTGGTGCCAGTGCATATGTTGAGTAAAAGTTTTCAGGACTAACATATATGACGTCGGCTAATGGTGCCAGCCATGACGTTTATTGGACAATGTATTGGTCATATCAACGTTTCGGTTAAATAAAAGGTTTTTGTAAGACAACCATCGTCGTGTGTGAATCTTAACATAACTTTTATATAATTAAAACGCCACTTAAACGTTTGCGTATGACCTTTTTATAACAAAACTATTTTGATCGTATGGAAGACTTACTAAGACTTGTATGCAACTAAAATGTTGAATTTCTACGGTTACATTACTTTAAGTAGACTTTTGAATCATTTAAAGGTCAAATCCACACTTTAATTGAACCATTTCTATTTTGTTTTGTCTTTTAAAAAAGGGATAGAACGAATGAATGTTACCGAAAAAGATTCCGTATATTTTTTTTTTTTTAATTATCATTTAATGTAAACAACAACTTACAATTAAACAATTAACAATGGAACTGTGACAGTTATAACATTTGTTTGAAAAGGTAAAATAAATGCTTCGCCAAGGCCATTTTTCTCTTTTAAGACGTTTTAAATAATTTCAGATCAAAAATTTATCGATGTCCAAGAACACTACCATAGTTCATTCATATCATATGTTAGACCTGAAAAAAAACATTTAAATAAATTAATCTGGGCTAAACGTACTATTTGATTAGATAGCCATTGACAAGAAAAGAAGATTAATTTATAATCATAAAGGGCCGAGTTAGTTCTCTGTTCAAGTTATGCAATGTTTATTAGATCTGTACGTAATGCATATGGAACCCTAAAGTAAACTGAATATGGCCGCGGCGTCATAGACTCAAGAAAATGTATACGACCTTTTTGTTATATTAGTGTTATATAAAGGTCGCTATACAACGTAAACAAGATGGTTGATGCTTTATTATGAAAACATATTTTGGATAATTAATTAAAACGATTCAAATACAAAGAAATAGAGGAGGGCGTTAAAAACTTCACAAAAACACATATATACATTGTCATAAAACTAAAGTTCCCTGAAAGATTAACACAACTATCATTATCTCACACTCATTTAAATAATGCATAATAAATCGATATTTTGTAATTATGGAAATAGACATTTACTTACCTTTTTTATTTAAACAAAAACACCGGCACAATATTTGACAAACGAAATAAAACGGTTGCCGTTGAGCAGTCTTTTGAAAACGTCATTGTAACAGCTATGTGACATAAGCGGTCATATAAGAGACTCATCATAACCAGTATTGGACCGTAAAGTCGGTCTCTGTACTTTTATTTAACTTGTATACAACGTTTAAACGGTCATTGGCTGACTTCTACTTAACTACTAAACGACAATATTGTCGTGTAATTTGGGCCTAATTCGCGTTATTTATACGTTTATATTTACGTTTCTGCGACCAATCTTAAAAACTAGACTCTAAGTGTAAAACGTTAAATTGACTATTATAAAACATTGATTTGTTAGTTGGGCCACGACCACACCGGTTACTTCACAGAATGTAAGCGGCGAGCTCCCAAGGCCACACCGGTTACTTCACAGAATGTAAGCGGCGAGCTCCCAAGGCCACACCGGTTACTTCACAGAATGTAAGCGGCGAGCTCCCAAGGCCACACCGGTTACTTCACAGAATGTAAGCGGCGAGCTCCCAAGGCCACACCGGTTACTTCACAGAATGTAAGCGGCGAGCTCCCAAGGCCACACCGGTTACTTCACAGAATGTAAGCGGCGAGCTCCCAAGGCCACACCGGTTACTTCACAGAATGTAAGCGGCGAGCGGTGAGCTCCCACGACCACACCGGTTACTTCACAGAATGTAAGCGGCGAGCGGTGAGCTCCCACGACCACACCGGTTACTTTACAGAATGTAAGCGGCGAGCGGTGAGCTCCCACGACCACACCGGTTACTTCACAGAATGTAAGCGGCGAGCGGTGAGCTCCCACGACCTCACCGGTTACTTCACAGAATGTAAGCGGCGAGCTCCCAAGGCCACACCGGTTACTTCACAGAATGTAAGCGGCGAGCGGTGAGCTCCAACGACCACACCGGTTACTTCACAGAATGTAAGCGGCGAGCTCCCAAGGCCACACCGGTTACTTCACAGAATGAAAGCGGTGAGTTCCGAAGGCGCCACAGGTTACTTAACAGACACGTTCACATTACATACGTTTCTAGCTTAACTCTTCCAGAATCGCATGTACTTAAGAATGCAGGTTTTTATTTTTTGAAGTACCTATTTGTCGTACAACACACGTGGTTAAAATAATAACAATACAACAAAATACTACTCGGTTAAAAATAACTGAGCACCCAATATGTCCAAGACCCCACTCCCGATACCTGCCAAAAAAAAAACGAGAGTCGACCGTCAGAGTGACAGACATTTCGGGTGCTCAGTTATTGATCTTGCTGTACGTTCGAAACAAATTTAAATGACACAATAATCATTATGATGAAATATCAAATGTGTATCGTTAACGTGACGCGTGATCCAACAATAACAAACGACGAGGAGTGTCATTCGCGACGCGGAGCTTCGGCTTTCTACGGCAGCACCCTCATTGCATAACGATGCACGATGTTAAGGTGCCTGTAAACGGGCTAGTTTTAATTTCTTGCTGCAATTGTATAACCGCCAAGTTGCCAATTATATTGCTCAACATAGTGCAACAATTGCTGCAATCTTGCAGTGTAGCCCGGCAATATTACCAAGATATTTCATAGTAGTCGCATGTATTCAATGTCTAGCCGGCTAGATTGCAAATGATTTATCCAGCTTTGACTTTACTGCAATATCGCCGAATATCGTCTTTGCTTTGATGTATAGGTGCATCTCTTTTCCCTCGCTCGCTGCCCTCCGCCTCGTCCTGTTGCTGCCTGAATAGTGAAGTTGTTTTGTATCCGTTGTTTATTTTATTCTGTTCGTCATGGCCGAGTGGTCAAACGAAAAGATTTCGAACTTTATCAACGAAATCCATGTACGTCCTGAATTGTGGAATGTAGAAGCTAGTGCGTCTAAAGAAGTCGTAATTGCCGCGAAGTTTCATGTAACGACCGAAGAGGCATATGTAAAAATCGTCATTAACTGCTGAGATCTAGCCTCAATCTAGCTGAACTGTTACAGCTAGCCTGTCATGTGAGACATACGAACACCGAGAGGTCTCTTGGTCTCGGGGAGCGGTGAGCACGCGGCACTTGCTGCATACAGGTACATACAGGGATGATGGCAAATACGTCTTAGGCTATGCTGGGGCTCTTGGGCACACAAGAATTTGGGGCCCTTTTGGAAAGTCATCATCATCTGCCTAGCCTTTTTCCCAATTATTGTTGGGGTCGTTTTCCTTTTGGAAAGTAGTGTGGTAGTTTTTAATAGTTTGCCAACATACGTGGAAGTCGATCTCTTCTGCACCGGCGCAGCGCACTCAAAATTAGAAAAATCCTTAGCAGAGAATATTTTGGCGGCAGTCGGAAGTGAGCGCAGGATATATTTTTTTTATTTAATGTAAATGTTATGATTCATATTTGTATTATTTTAATATTGCACGAATCGATTTATTTCAATCTTTCTATTTTAATCTTGATCGAGCTATTGTTATTATTTTATTCTGTGTATCGCTGTGTTATTGCAAATTATTTGTAACGGGATGTATATGTTATGGACCAAGTGATTAACACGGCATTATTCATAATGCCCGGGCAATTTGAAAAATGATAAGGCAATACGATACAAACTATTGAAATAATTAAATTTACCGGGCTTTCTGAACAATACCCATCACTTATTGGGCCGGGTGATAAAAAGATGGTTTACAAAAAAAAAAAAACATTGGTTTTAATATAGAATAGGTAACTTACCCTACGGACCTACCTACCTACCTACCGACCTAGATTAGGTACTAATTAAGCAATAAAATCGACGGCTCCAATTTCTGTCTGCAGGGTCTAAAGTAACCTAACATGAAGAAGATGAATGAATTCTGAATTCGAAATTACGTTTGCGATACGCGAGTGGTACTGTAATTCGCCCGTGCATTGGTTTGGGTATATATTTCGCGCCTAGCGAAGAGTTTTTGTCAGGAACGTGTATAGTTGTCTGTCCAGACCACGTCTTTATTCCCAAATTTATTATATATATTTTCTCCGATTGCCCTGTGCGATAAGACCGCCCATTGTACACTTGTTTTTGTAAATGTTTTTCCTGTATGTTTTTGTGGTGTACAATAAAGTATATAATAATAATAATAACCCTCGACCCGACAAGGGATTGGATGCGAGACCAGGAGACCACCACGGAAACAAATGTGAGTAGTAGTTGTATGTTATGATGCTTGTATCACTTTCCACCTAGACGGGGATCGGTATCCCAAAAACCAGACCTCTAGCTACCGCTGCCGCGTATCACGGTTTCGCGGGTATAGATCTTGTAGGATCCAAGAGTCGCAGCATTGCTCATGGGCCCCAGTGTAGCCTCTTGGCTTTGTGATTCGCAAGCCTGTATTCAACGTTTGGTTACCCCCTAATTACCGCTGCCGCGTATCGCGGTTTTGCGGGTATAGACCTTGTAGGATCCAGGAGTCCCAGCATTGCTCATGGGCCCCAGTGCTGCCTACTAGCTTGGGATCCGCAGACCTGTATTCAACATTTGGTCTCTCGCTTTGCTCGCTCACTTTAGTTCCCGTCATCTTCTTCTAACCTAAACTATCCGTGTCGGGGTGCTAAGCTCCCGAGCTCGCTTCGCTCGCTCTTGAACTAATTCATTGAACATAATTATCAAATTGCCCAACAATTTTCATAATGACCAGCTAGGCAATGTGATAAATATAGAAGTTTAAATCAGTATTCATTACATTGTCCGATTTGACTTGGCTAGATTCATAATGCCCGGGTATTATACACAGTGCCCTGATTAATCACTTGGTCCATGACATACATATACATGTGGAAGCTTGTAATTAGCTATTTTCCTGCCTATGATTTTGTTAATGTTTTTATTAATCTGTAGCTTTCTTTAAAATAAATAATAAATAAATATTGCTACACATTCTAATAGCATCTTTTCACTCTGAATCATTGTTATTTATTTATAAAAAGTAAATTTGTGGCCCGATGTCTCGTGCCGCACATGACGCTCATGACCACGTATGTGACGTGCCGCGACACTTCGTGGGCCTGCACAGGGGGAGGGGTGAGGTGAGGTGGGAATTGGACAACACAACACAACTAAATACCAGATAAATGTGGGACAGGACAGGAGTGAGGGTGCAACACACCGTGCGCACGTGACAGAGTGAGGACTCAGGAGTGCGGGAGGCGCGGCCCCCGCCGCAGCGCGGGCCCGGGGCCCTGGCAAAGCCCGTTGCGCTGGCGGAGCCCGGAGGCCTGCAGGGGCCCGGGGCGCACTGCGCGAGGGTCGCGCCGTGCTCCGGCTAATAAGAGAAGAATTCCGGCACCTGCCACGATCATCATGCAGATGGTGAAGATCTTCTCGTTATCGGTCTCGGCGGCGACGTTGCCGAAGCCCACGGAGGTCATGCAGGTCATGGTGAAGTAGAGCGCGGTGACGTACATGGTCTTGCGCGACGGGCCGTTGACGAGCTCGGGCCCGTCCGACTCGTTGGACCACACGTACGAGTACGGGCTCTGCGTGACGTTGGCGAGCTTCCACAGCCATGAGTACTGCAGGCCCGAGTCTGCGTCCGAGCGGCCGATGGAGTACCACACGCACGCCAGCCAGTGCGCCACCAGCATGTAGAAGCACAGCAGCAGGATGAGCATGGCCGCGCCGTACTCCAGGTAGCGGTCCAGCTTGCGCACCACGCGGCCCAGGCGCAGCAGCCGCACCACCTTCAGCGCGCTGAACAGGCTGCCGATGCCCTGCGGGACACACACGCGGTACACAGACGGCACAGTGTCACACTGCATGAAGGTGCACCGTACGTCGTGACGTCACAAGCAGGGGATACTCACGTCCTCGTCGTGGTCAAAGGCGTTGAACACGTCGTATGGCAGGCACGACAGCAGGTCGATGAGGAACCACGACTTGAAGTAGTTCTTGCGGATGACCTTGGGGTCGCTGACTACCTCGCCGCCCGGGCCCACGAACGTGGTGTGGAAATTGAGCACGATGTCGATGAAGAACACCACGTCCACGATGGAGTCGATGACCAGCAGCGACACGTCCTCGCTCGTCTTGTTCTTGAAGGCCACGTTGTACGGCACCATGATGGCCGTGTAGAACGTGAGGCACAGGATGATCCAGTCCCAGATGGCCTTGAAGGCGCAGTAGTGCAGCAGGATGTGCGGCGGCGTCTTGGGCGCCTCCTGGCGGTACTGCGGCAGGACGTCGCCGGACAGCGACATCACCTGCGCACATACAGAGCTACAGACACAGCCGCCAGCGAGTGTGCCCAAAGCAGACGCGCACTGCATGACAATGTCGCGCGTTCTCGATCGGAGTCGATATCATTTTTAAATGTTTTAGGTTTTACTACTTAAGTAGTTTACTTTAACCGGTTTTAATTAAAACTTTGCTAAAAGTTAAAACATCTTGACATGATTTATTTATTTATTTTTAAAAAAATGTTGTAGTTTGTTCTGCTTAATATGTTGTTTATAGGTACTCGTATTTTATCTAGTTCTGTCTGTAAGGATTAAAAAAGCATACATAATAAGATGAATAAGATGCCTAAGTCATTGAAAAGCGACCTCCGTCGCTTTAATACTTATTTATTTATTTAGGATCACCAAAGAATTTCGATCGTATTAAAGATGCTATCGAGCGGAATAAGGGCTCTAAGGTTTTTGCAAGAGACCTAAATATTGGGTGGGCAGAGCCAGCTCACGAAACCGAACACCGACGATGGTAGAATCGTGTCCACCAAACCGGAGCTTTTGAGGGAGATCGAGAGGTTCTATGAGCATTAATACACGTCAACCAGTAAACCCGTTGCGAATCTAGCAAAATTACCACAGTGTCTCAAAACGAAACCAGTGTGTGTTGCCAGTTGCCATGGCTCTGAGACGTGGTCGTTCTCAATGGGCCTCATCAGAAGGCTTAAAGTCACCCAAAGGGCAATGGAGAGGGCTATTATGCTCGGAGTTACATTGCGCGATAGGATCAGAAATGAAGACATCCCCAGGAGAACCAAGGTTACAGACATAGCCCGAAGGATTGCTTAAGTGGTAGTGAGCAGAACACATTGCTCGTAGAACGGATGCTCGATGGGGCCAAGAAGTTCTGGAGTGGCGACTTTGAACCAGAAGACGCAGCGTTAGAAGGCCTCCCTCTTGGTAGAGCGATGACCTTGTCAGGGCTGCGGGCATCCGCTGGATGCGAGACGCACGGGACCGATCGATGTGACGACACTTGGGGGTGGCCTATGTCCAGCAGTGGACGTCCTTCAGCTGAAATGATGATCAAAACAGATAGATGTAGACTGGTGCAATGACTGGTCGATGTATCTATATAGGTACCTACGATATTACGTTCGACATGTTTAGTTCACAGTTTTAGAATCTTAAAATATTTCATAATCTAACGATTTTTACAATTATTCGATTTTAACCTTTTTTTAAAAACTGTAGGCGGAGGCATTGTATAATTAGGTACATTAAAAACGGGTGGGTGAAAACTACAAAGTGATACATTGAAACATTTGTCACATTAACCGACTGTATTGGTTATTATTAAGAATGATGTCATATCTAATAAAGGAGATTTAACACACAGACTGTCACAGACGTTATCGCGACGTTGTCAAGCAGTGCGTGGCGCAGCTGGTAGCCGGTAGCCGCGCGTGGGCGCGGGTGATCCCTTGAGTTGGCTCAGTATGGACATATTGTTTTTACGAGAATTATTTTCAAATATTTACCAAACTGACTCAACACAGGACTCCGGAGAAGTCCAATAGTTCACAGCGCGGTAATTAATGTTAATCTTCTTAATCTTAAGGATTCAACTGACTAAAGAGCTCCGTACTTATAAAAAAACCGGCCAAGTGCGAGTCGGACTCGCGCACGAAGGGTTCCGTACTTGGTAAATTGCGGTTTACGATTTATGACGTATTAAAAAAAAACTACTTACTAGATCTCGTTCAAACCAATTTTCGCTGGTAGTTTACATAGTAATGTACATCATATATTTTTTTTAGTTTTATCATTCTCTTATTTTAGAAGTTACAGGGGGGGGGGGGGACACATTTTACCACTTTGGCAGAGTCTCTCGCGCAAACTATTCAGTTTAGAAATAAATGATATTAGAAACCTCAATATCATTTTTGAAGACCTATCCATAGATACCCCACACGTATGGGTCTGATGAAAAAAAATATTTTTAGTTTTAGTTTCAAGTATGGGAACCCCCAAAATTTATTGTTTTATTTTTATTTTTGTGTAAAAATCTTAATGCGGTTCACAGATTCCATCTACTTACCAAGTTTCAACAGCATAGTTCTTATAGTTTCGGAATAAAGTGGCTGTGACATACGGACGGACAGACAGACAGACAGACAGACAGACAGACAGACAGACAGACATGACGAATCTATAAGGGTTCCGTATTTTGCCATTTGGCTACGGAACCCTAAAAAAACCGGCCCGGTGCGTGTCGGACTTCGCACATTTGGTGTTCCGTACCAAACCGCAAAATCAAGTTGGTTGTAATAGGAAAAAAACCCGTCAAGTGCGAGTCGGACTCGCGCACGAAGGGTTCCGTACCATTATCTCAAAAAACGGCAAAAATATCACGTTTTTTTGTATGGGAGCCCACCTTAAATATTTATTTTATTATGTTTTTAGTATTTGTTGTTATAGCGGCAACAGAAATACATCATCTGTGAAAATTTCAACTGTCTAGCTATCACGGTTCATGAGATACAGCCTGGTGACAGACAGACAGACAGACGGACCGCGGCATCTTAGTAATAGGGTCCCGTTTTTACCCTTTGGGTACGGAACCCTAATTAGGGCATTTCAAAGAAAAATCTGATTTATCAATATATTGGTAATTGTTAGTAATATATACGTAAAAATAAATATTATCACCAAATTTCAAGTTCATAGGTCAATGACAAGTTAAAACGCATGGAAACAAAATTAAAAAAAAAAAGAAACTGAATTTGGTGGCTTCTCATTCCTTTTTTTTTCCCAATATTTTTTAAAACAAAATATACATTATTTATCTACTCATCAAGCTCTAAATAACGATACCGCACTCGATGGGGAAGGTTTTTTTTTTTTCGCGCCCCTCTTTGTCTGTTTAGGAGCCCCCTTAAAACATTAAATCATATCTTTTGACAATTTGTATGGCTTCGGATCAACAAGATGCCTATACTGTAAATATTTGAAGACTAGCTCCAACCGTTGACTGTAAAAACCTGTGTGACAGACGACGGACAGACAGACAGACCTTTTTCCTACTCCTCCATTATTATTTTCTGATTAATTTCGTTGCGGGATCCAAGATAGCTAAATTCATTCTCCGGGACTTCGTCGAGCTTCATTGTCTCGGAGCTTTTCTTTTGGTTGCCACTGTTGATTCTGGCTTTCAGGAGTTGCAGTTGGGAATAGTGCGGTGGGATGGTCCCAGTTAAACAAAGAAGATACGTGAATGATAACAAAACCCTAAAAAGGTTGATTTAGCTATTATTGTACGTAACAGAGCCGCAATGCAGTAAATACGAAAATACATCAATAAACGCTTTAAACGGCCAATTTCTAGATATTAATCACGTGTTTTATGGTTCCGTCGCGTTCCTCAAAAGGGAAAAAAAAATACAAAATCAAAAAAACCACCCACTTCTAAATAAAAAGGTGTCATTGAGATAATATGTACTACGTACGTAGGTGTTTCGGTTTTCGTTTCTTAGTTTTTTGCATTGAGGTTTTTTCACAAAAACTGTCTACAATTTTACTGACAGAAAAATCGGTGAACATATTTACACACAAAAAAGTCGGTCTGTCTGTCAAGACCCTTTTTGGATCAGTGGGTCGTCTTAGGGGCGGAGTTTTGTTTAAATCGATGGAACATAATTAATTGTTTTATTTATAAATATTATTTTTTGTAATGCTGAGCCACCTGTCGGTTCGCTAGCTTAGTTCTTGTGGTTGTGTAAGGTGCTGGCGGTGTTTACATGGTGTGCGGGTGTCGGTGTGGGGGTACTGACATGCGCCAGGTGGCTCGCGCGCTGCGGCTCCTTGAGCGCCGGCAGCGCCGACACCAGCACAGAGCGCGAGCGCGTCACCGAGCGCGCCAGCTTCGCGAACTTCGACAGCCCTGCGCACACACACACACAGCGGTCAGCACAGTAGCGGGACACGTACGGGGCTACGAGCCGTGCGTCGTCAGATACTCGCCTCCCTTGGGGTCGTCGGCGTCGATGGGCTGCTTAAGCGCCGTGATGTCGCGGAACGTGAGCAGGAACAGCACCACCAGCTCGCGCTCGTTGCGGATGGGCGCCACGTGCACCAGCAGCCACAGTGGCGTGCGGTTCTTCTTGTACAGCAGGATCTCGAACTGGTCGGCGAGGTGGTGGTCGAGCGAGCGGTCCACGCGCTCCACCGCCTCCTTCTCCGTCAGCTCGCCGTACATCCATGTGCACCTGCAACACGCGCGTGCGTGGGTTCTCTATTAGTACGGTACATATTAATATTTTAATTGCCTCTTGACCTTCATCTTGCCTTGGCAAATTAAAAAGTTTCACGAAACATCATCATAATTATTTCTGTTGATATGTAGGTACCTACTTACTTATATGTATGTGTACCTATGCTTTGTTTGAGATCTAATTTCTTAAAAGAGAGACTTTCCAAAAAGGAGGAGGTTCTATGTTCCACATAATGTTTTTTTTGTAAATTATAATTTTAGAGGTTTTAGAGTTAAGTCTGCTATAGTTGAAGGGGCTTGGCTGAGTCGGCTCTATTTGAGATCTGAGGCCTAAGTGCGAGTTTGTACTCACGCCCACTCGTGATAACGTAAACGATCTCATATGTCAAAATGTATACAAAAAAATAGGTTTCTCCTTACCGTCACCCGACGGGCGCTTATCCAGTTTCAATACAAATTGATGTTTATGTTAACGCGATTGAGCGTAAGTAAAAACTCGCACTAAGGCCTCTGATAAGTATGATATTAACAGTGAAAGCATTATGTGCTTGTGAGTCTTGGCAACTTAACTCACATGAAATGTTTTTGGTGGGATCCCAATTATCTATGAATAAGTATGTACATTGGTTCTTGCTTTAGTGGTCGGTCTTCCATTCCCTGGCTCGTAAAAGAGATCACAGATGCGATGCATACCTGCAAGACTTCTGCATAACGTCGGAGCGGTTGTAGCCGCTCATCTTGGTGAACGTCTCGTTGCAGTAGACGATGGGGTAGTCCACGATCTGCGCGTTGGCCAGCAGGAAGCTGCTGTCTGCTGCAGGGAAGCACATGTTACAGACACACGCATGCACCAGGCGCCAGATGCACACACACACTGTACATTAGGCGGGGGACACTCACGCTGCGAGGATGAGCGGCGGATGATGTTCTCGAGGAAGGTGTTCTGCGGGGCCACGAGCCCCCGGCGCCCGCCCGGCATGCCGCCGCGCGCCGCGCGCCGCTAGCGCCCTCTGCGGCGTGTGCCGGCCGTCACATACCGCGCCTGCGAGTGCAACCACCCACACCGTGAACACAGCTACTGTAACCTATATTGAAGCTGGATATCCACTAACATATCCTGCTGCAGCTGCGCACCTGTGTGCTCGCGTCCTACCGTACCTACGAACGTCGTACGTCGTACCTCAAAATGTCTACACATATAGTGGATGCGTGCCGTCTTATTTAGATTTTGGTATTTATTATAATATTTATAAGTCTATTGATTTAGAAATTATTTATGTATTTTATTAGTTGGTTTATGAATATCCAATTTTAATAATTATCTACTTATTTAATTTAATTTGTACCTACACCTACCACTACCACTGTTTTGTCCTTTTTAACCCGAAGGTTGACTGGTTGAGAATGCCATGCTACATTAAGTCCGCTTATGTATCACCATTGTATACATGAAGTTTAAAGAAATGAACCATAGAAAATAATCTTTTCTTTTGGAAAAAGGACGCAATCACAGATGCACGGAGCAAAGCTGGTGCGCGAGCATAATATAGCCAATGAGTATGTACTTATAAAATGTACTATGTGATATATTGGTACCAGCTTCGAAGTTCATGTTCCCGCGATTCCGCCGAAGCGTTATTCATGAGGACACGCGCCCGCGCCCGCGGCGAGGTCGTGGGCTCATCGAGCGCACATCCCCAAATATGAACATGAATAAAACAGTAAATTTCACCACTGCATTCAATAATAAAAATCTGAATGATTAGCGGCCCATCCACTAACGGTTATTCCTTTCGGGATCTACAATCCAAAATGAATGAATGCCAGTGGATTTGCAAGAGCGAGAAAAAATGACGGTATTACTATCCCGCCTTCCCTACGACGCGCGACGCGTCGCGAGGACGCCGAGGACGGATCAAGTTAGTACCCGTTTAATAGTCCAGCGTGAATGAGCGCATGTTTGCAATCAATTCGTTTTCGTACAACAGGAAAAGTAAGAATAAGAAAGCTGACTGAACAACACCATACGTATCCTCCGACTGCACAGCATGATTTTCTTCTTGTATAAGTAAGTCTTTTTAGTTCGATTACGTATTTTATTTATGTTGTTTGCTTACAATCTATCTCAGTGAGGCATTATTATTATAATTATTATAAATTTTAAGTGGACGTGGAGCCTTCGCTTTGTCGGTAGGCCACCGCTTGTATCCTTTTTTATCAGGGTCATACAATATATCGCCCATTCTCTGATTAACCCTGAGGGGGTTAAATTCACCGTGCGCTTGGTAGGCGTCTCCAGGGGTTCAAGATCTTCTATTTCTAATTTTGCAATGTTTTGCAACATTTTGGTGTTAAGGATACACTAGTCGAAAATTCTTCCATACAAACGTAGTCTAGAGATTACTCCACTGTTTGACGTTGTATGTTTAAAATAAAAAATGATATCAATTTGTTTCATCATTACCTAGTCCTGTATGTAAGCAAAAATGTAAAAAAATAATATATATGAAAGTTATGAGCGTCGAAAGTTCCACATTTTAACACTGATTTTAACGCATCTTTGGGCGGAAATAAATACCATAAGAAGAAGAAAAATTGCAAAACAACAATTCACCAAACCGTCGAGGTCTCCAACCCAGTTGTCTCTGGGTGGAAGGAAATACGGCTCGGCGACCACATCCACGTGAATCGACCACTCTGCCATGCTCTGGAGCATGAGATCCTGAGCTCTGGCAGAGTGGTTGATATTGCCCTGGACGAAATGGTAAAGCGCCATTATGCGCAATCCATTCCCTCCACACTATTCCTAGGCCGGAAGTCGGCCGAAGGGCAGCCAGGTTGACGGGGGGGTAAAAAGCCCCCGGCAACCTTGGCCCTCCTTCTCCAAGTCAAAGAATCCTATCTCAACGTTACTAATAACAATGTTACGAGTATCATTGTTTACATTTGTAAAGGGATCTTATAGCACCACCGAAGGCACGCGCGGAGCGCCGGCGTCGACCACTCAGATTACAAGTTTGGAACGCGAGCGGCCCATATACTATGACACCGTCGGCAAAATGCAAGTAGTGCACGATGAATGGATACTTATGACGTACTACAACCTAATAAACTATTGGGAAGGGGCTCGTCGTACTCAAACTTACTTCGAGAACATCAAGAACTTATGCCATAATAGGGTAGACTGGGTACGGTTGTGCCAGGGTGCGGTTGTGACAATCGCAATATTAGCGAAACTATAAGGAATACGCGGAATGGTGTAAGGGGAGGGAGGGCAGCATTCGAGTCTGAACGTGATTGACAATGTTGCGTTAGCCGACGCGCGACGACGTTGACGTTAGCAGAGGGTCTCTTCACTTTTGACAGACAAAAGTAAGTATTTTTTTTCGATTTATTTTAATGATTGTTGTTATATGTGTACAGATACCGTAATGAGTGTTTTATTTTGTTTAAACTTAAACTTTAGTGGTTTAAAAGCAGTGCTTACTTTGTACGTACGTTATTTTATATTGCCATAGTGAATATTTTTTTGCGAAGGATTGCTTTGGGTACGATTGTGACAATTTTTTTGGGTACGGTTGTGACAAAATGAATGATGTTTTCTTGAAACAAATGTTTTATTTCTGTTTTTAGATGCCATGGAAACGCTTGACGAAGACTAAAAGAGGTCGATGTTATATAGGAAAATATGAACAAGCTTATATAGAAGTGAAACGGCAACGTGGCTTGCGGCAAGTGGAAGCTCTTACTTCAGCTGAAAGAGGCACATTGGTCACAGTTATAATTGCAGTAAATGCCTTAGGCAATTCTATTCCTCCTTTATTAATATTGCCTCGGGTTCGTCATCATGATCATTTTGTTAGAGACGCGCCTGTAGGATCGATTGGAACAAGTTATAAGCAACCAGACTGTTATATTAAGATTTGTTATAATAGCTATAGATGCTACAGTGCTATATTACATATATACATTAAATGTCATTTTAAGTTAAAACGTAAACGTATTTTTTTCAAGTGAAATAAAAGTGATTGATGACAATTTTGGCGTATTTTTTAACTTGTCACTACTGACCCCAACCACTGTCACAACCGCCCTTGGGATGTGGTCGGTTGTGACATTTTCTCTTTTTTTTCTAACTTGCTCCTACGAGTTAACCACAATGCTTAGCAATACTATTTTAATATTTATACGTAGTCAAATATACTCTTCACAGTAAAAAACGTCTTATAAACATCTAACTACCACACTAACAAAATTATTGGCCGTCAAATGAAAATTGTCACAACCGTACCCAGTCTACCCTATGTATCTACAACACTGCATATCAACCATGGAACAATTAAATCACGAAGTAGAACTTCTAAACTACTACAACTCTATACTTATAAATCCCCAAAAACACCTGAGCAACAGTAAGAAACGGGGTCTAGTCGACGGAGTCGGCTACACAGCTAACAGTCTGTTTGGAATATTGTACCAACACAACGCTAAAAACAAAACTAAGAGTCAACCTGAAGATATTGAACTTCAAGTTTTCCGCAAAACAGAGTGCCAGCAGCATGAACAACAAAGGACTTGTGGCGGGAGCTTCAACCTGTGAACAGGAACAGTGCCTTTCTTTATTGATTAATTACTTAACTAACCTTACGACGAATTTTCCTTTCTCTTCTTGTTTGTTACTCCTTTTGGGTTGCCAAGATGTACAGTCTAAAACTGTACATATGTTGCTGTCGCGGTGACATGCACCTTACGCGCGTCATTCCATTAATATTATAAAAATACTTGTAACACATTAAATCGACGAGTACGATAACTGCTACGCGGTGACTAACATTAGAGAAAGGAATCGTCAACAGTATTACTTGTAAACACAAAAATACGTAATAAACCTCACGGAAACTGAGTGATCTTTTCTCTTCGTGCTTCAACCTCAACAACAACAACTCTGCAAGTGTACGAACCGTACACCTTATGTAAAAGTAAAACCAAGTCGGTAGTTAACTCATCGTAACAGACGTTTGCGCTGAGTTAAGGTCCGTTTATATCATGTTTTAACATACATACAAATAGAATAGAAAAGATACAAAAAAAGTTTTTAAAATCACTTAACTATCGCAATAATATTTACGACGCTTCATATGAAGATGCATTGCGTAGGCATAAACTTACAAGTCTATGTAACAGACGTAATATGTTTGATATTATTCAATTATTCAAAATTTTAAACTCATTGACCGATTCGCCATCATTACTTGGTAAACTATCACTAAAAGCGCACGCTCGCCTACCAGTACGCCCCTCACGTACAACACCACTTTTTGTTCCTCCTCGACTAAATAAAACATACACTCGTAACTCATTTATATACCGTTCCACTAACAACTATAATAGAGAACTTACAGACATAGATCTTTTTAACATTTCTCTTAGTAGCCTTAAACAAAAACTTAAAAGTAGATATATTACCTATGTACGGGCAATAGCTCCGCACACTGAGATGTAGAATGTAGATGGACGAATCACACGGGATGTGTACAGGAAATAAAATCACTGCTATGTGTCCGTTAATGATTGACAGTTTATTAGGCAAAACAATAAATTATATAATACCTAAAGTAGGTGAGTTGTGGCGGGCGTAATAGCCTAGTCAGCGAATGTACATAAATAATCGGTGAATTAGCGACTGCTTGTTCAGGTAAAAACTAAAACAAGTTATATCATGTGGCGATGCTCGTACATCCTGCCAACTATAAAAGTACAAAATATAACAAGTAAAATAGAGTATCCAAAGTAAGTAAAGTATGTAAAGAAAGTTATTAGACTGTTCTGCGTTCGCCGCTAACTGATATTGGCGACGTTTCGCGATCCACCGTGTTGCTGATAGAACGATGCCCGATGACCTCTTCTAGTGTCT
This sequence comes from Orthosia gothica, assembly GCA_949775005.1. Lineage (NCBI taxonomy): Eukaryota > Metazoa > Arthropoda > Insecta > Lepidoptera > Noctuidae > Orthosia > Orthosia gothica. The sequence goes on from OX459044.1 coordinate 33,941,703, forward strand.
GTGGATCTGCCTTTGTTTGTCTTTCCCTAGGGATATGACTTGGTACCATCTCAATCTCTTCCTTGTGCGCCTGCGTTACTCTTAAGCTTCCTTGAGGTAAACGGACGCAGCGTGCTTTTATTTGAAAGTATACCCATATGCTGAATATTATTGCACAGGTTATCATAAAACCATACAGGACGTAGTGATGCTGCTCCGCCTCCACGGAATTGACCATTTGGATGTCCTGTTGTTTTTTTAACCAGCTCAATTTTTCTCTTAAGATCCTTTAGTTCTTCTTCATGTGTTTCCATTTCCATGTTAGTTATGTTTGTAATTTGACTATTGCTTGTTAATAGTTCGTTAATGTTTATCTCTGGTATGTAGATCTCTTGCTCATTGCCTAATTCCATTGTGCTTTGCATATTGTAGTGCGAATGAATTAGGTGTCTATCGCCGCGCATTATGCAACCTGTCGCTAAAGTGATTATGCCTGTATTTTGTAGTGTCTGTGACGTAATTCCAGCTGGACAGAATATGCGCATAGCGCATTCCTCGCAACCCGTAAATAGCCAAGCCCCCTTACTGTGTAGCTTTTTCCATTCATTGTTGCAACTTGATACCTCAGTGCGGCAATTTGATATTCCTCGATTGTTAATTATGTCTGCTTCACACATTTTTGTGGCTGTTTTTATTCCATATATAGGTAAGTCAAGGTTACATAGCAACAGCTGATTTGTGTTTACTTGTGTGGATATAGTCAAGTAGGCTATATTTCGTTGACAAAGTCCGTGTAGTTGCTGGACGTATTGTTCAACGGCAGAAACGCTTTTCCAGTAAGTCGACATATTGTAGTACAGTACCAGTCTCCATTCATCTTGTATTATCTGTAAGTCGGCGGCTTTATCAAAGTATACAAGACGGGTAGGGTCTAGGGCTGTTACATTGACGAGTTGTTGTGTGGACGGTGTCACACACGTAACCATGAGTACTAGTAACGTGCTTAGGTACTTGAGGACGTTACAGCTGGAAACACCCTTCCGTTCCTGTTTAGAGCTCATCCGACGTTGTCGTTGTAATGTTGAGGAAGTCGCCTCTGGTTGTTTATTGTCCGAGGGTTGCATTGATTCGTTTTCGGTATTATTCCCTGTTTCGATGGGTAACCGGGGCAATTTTGTTACGGGTCTCTTCATTATGTTGGATTTAGTTTTGAGCGTGACGACTCGTACTAAATTATCTGGTCCAGGGTGCGTCTCTATAACTCGCCCTAATAACCATCGGGCTGGAGCTACTTGTTCTTCCTTTATAAGGACGACATCATCCACTGCAATGTTGTGTGTTGGGGTTTGCCATTTTCCTCGTAATTGTAACGTTTGCAGGTAATCGTTGGACCATTTCCTCCAAAATTCCTTGTACATGTTTTCTGTCAAGCGCCATCGTAACGTTAACTGGCTGTTATCGCCCTCTGATGTCATCGGAGGTGCCAGTACCGGTCCACCGACTAAAAAGTGGCCTGGTGTCAGGTAATCGATGTCGTCGAGGTCATTTGCTAGAGCGACTAATGGCCTCGAGTTGAGACAGGCTTCAATTTGTACTAGCAAGGTAGTAAACTCTTCGTACGTAAGCTTTTGTTCACCAAGAACGCGTTTAAGATGGTGTTTCATGCTCTTTACTGCAGCTTCCCATAATCCTCCCGCTGTTGGCCAAGATGGTGCGTTAAAGTGCCATTCAATGCCACTCTCGGAAGTGCTGTTGATCAGGTCGTCGTTGACGAGAAGTTGCATTGCCTCCTGGCGTTCTTTGGCTAGTGCTCTTGCTGCTCCGACAAAGTTCGTTCCGTTGTCACTATAGATATGTTTCGGCGTTCCTCGTCGAGAGCATAGCCGCTTCAATGCTGCGAGGAATGTTGCAGTGCTGAGGTCGGACACCAGTTCAAGATGGATGGCTTTTGTGCATAGGCAAATGAAGATCGCGATGTAGGCCTTAACTGTTTTAATGCCGCGACCTTTGTTAGCCTTTATTTCAACGTGCCCCGTGAAATCCACGCCTGTGTGTGTGAATGGCCGTGAAGGTGTAACTCGAGGTGTTGGTAAGTCTGCCATTTGTTGATTGCTGCGTTGCGTTTTATAGCGATGACAGGTGACACATTTGTTTAGTTGCTTCTTGATTGTTTTCATGCCGCCTAGTATCCAATACTTGTTACGAAGGTGTCCCAATGTAAGCCTGGCACCGCCGTGGAGAGTATTCATGTGGGCTTGGTCAATCAAGAGTTCTGATAGCTTGTGGTTGTTTGGTAAAATTATTGGATGTTTTTGTGAGTCGTTTAACTTGGCATGTTCAAGTCTTCCTCTCACTCGAAGGATGCCGTGGTCGTCTAGCATTGGGCTCAGACTCAACAGTTTGCTTGTGGCCCGTACCTTGTTATGTTTGTGTAGGTGCGCTATTTCATCGCCAAAGGTATTGTTCTGTACAGTTTTCACAAGCAGGTTCGAGTTTGCACTATGTCTTCTGTAGTTAAGTGCGACCTACGGTTGGCTCTTGTTGCGTCACGCGAGTTATTTATAAATCGTATAAGCCAGCTGATGACTCGGGTTGCATAAGTCATTGAGCTGTATTTTTGCAGTAGTTGCTCGATGAGTGGCGCGTGTTTTGCTTGTATTGCGCAAGTTTGACCTCGTTTCCTTTTCTCTTCATTCGTTGTAAAAATACCTTGTAGGGGTATGTTGTTGTTTTGAAGCCAAGAAGGGCCTTTCCACCAGAGTTCGTGACCTATTAAGTCTGATGGTGAGATTCCTCTGCTTGCGCAGTCCGCAGGGTTATCTTCGGACTTGACATGTTTCCAGGAGTTGGATGGAGTTATTTTCGTTATCTGTGTGACTCTGTTGGCTACGAAACTCTTCCAGCGACCCACGTCACCATTTAGCCAGCCAAGTACCACCATGGAGTCTGTCCAGCAATGTATGGTGACTGTCTGTGAGTTCATCGAGGTTTCCACTTTTTCGATCAGTCGTGCTAGCAGTACTGCACCACATAACTCCAGTCGTGGCAAGGAAATTGGGTTTTTCTGTGGGGCTAATTTTGTTTTAGCTGCTACTAGCCTGATCACCTGTTGACCTTCTTTGTCCGTGGACTTGCAATATATGACGCATCCGTAGGCTCTTTCAGATGCATCACAGAAGCCATGTAGTTCGAAGGGTTGTTGAGTGTAGCCGACCCAGCGTGGTATGGATATGTCGTGAATGTGCGCGAGCTGATTGCGGAATTGCTCCCATTCTTGCTGTCTATTTGTTGGGAGTTGATCATCCCAGCTCGTTGTTGTCGACCATGCATGTTGAAAGATTAGCTTGGCTTTCACTGTAACTGGTGATACCCAGCCAAGTGGATCATACAGTTTTGATATATCCGACAGTAGTGTGCGTTTTGTGTTGACATCACGTTTGTTGCAGAGTGATATTTGTTTGTATGTAAATTGATCCGTGGGCGGGTTCCAAGTGATGCCTAGCGTTTTGTTTGTGTCTGCGTCCTTGAAGTCGAACATTTTCTGACTTATCAATTCATCTGACAAGCCTTCGAGTAGGCGCGTTTTGTTGCTAGCCCACTTTCGTAAGTTGAACCCACCACCTTTCAGCATTGTTATTAGTTCATGTTGAGCTTTCTGTGCTGTTATGAAGTCGTGACATCCGCCTAGTAAGTCGTCCATGTATAGTTGGTTGGAGAGAATAGCCGCCGCCAAAGGGTACTGCGCGCCGTCATCCTTGACTAATTGCTTTATGGTTCGCATTGCAAGGAAGGGTGCGGACTTGGTGCCATATGTTACTGTTGTCAGTTGTATCTCTTGTAACGGTTCTGTGACTGAATCCCTCCACACGATTTTTTGCAAGTGTTGGTCTTTTTCCTGAATACGTATTTGTCGGTAGAATTTCTCGATATCCGCTGTATACACGTATTCAAATGCCCTCCATTGTAGAATCATCGCTTGTAAGTCTTGTTGTAAGTTAGGCCCGCATTCCATCAATTGGTTTAGACTGTGTCCCGTGCTGGTGGTTGCTGATGCATTGAAAACCACTCGGAGCTTGGTTGTCGTTGAGTCCGGTCTCATTACTCCATGATGGGGCAGGAAAAAGCTCGGTGTGTCCGGCTCTGTGCACTTTTTCATATGTTGTAAAGCTTTGTATTCGTCGATGAAAGCCTTTTAACTTGAAGCGAGGTTTTCGTCTCTAGCCCAACGTTTTTCCAACTGCTTGAATTGCGCGACTGCTTGAGGCTTTGATCGTCCCAAATTTTGTTCGAAGTTGGTCTTCATGGGGATTCTAACTTCGTATCGCCCGTCTTCAAGTCTTTTTGTTGTGTCAGTATACAGCCTCTCACAGTACTCCTCCTCAACACTCGTGGACTTGTCGTCTGACGTTATGTCTTCAATTTCCCAAAAACGAGAGATATCGTTAGTATCTACCACGACATGACAATTGAAGGTATTTGTGTTTCCAACTAATACCCAGCCGAGTTTAGTTTGTTGTGCTATAGGTGCGTATATGTTTCCTCGAATTATGCTGCTCATCACTATATCGCCGTATACTCCGGCATCAAGTAAAATGTCAATCGGCCTCGATAAGTTGAATTGTGGGTCAGCCAGGTTAATATTTTCTATGTGAGGCCAATCCTGTTTTTCGAAGGAGTAGTTAGGTAGGTTGTTGAGTAGTTTGGCCATTACTAGCGCCGGCGTTGAAAACTCGTAATCTCCGTAAAGGGACTTACAGTCCAACTGAACGGTTCCGTTGCTCTGGCTGGAAAATGTTCCGATTCCCGACACGGTTGAGTTGTGGTTGCGTCGCGGAAGGCCAAGTCGTTGCACAGCCGATTCTGTTATAAGGTTCAGTTGGGAACCTTGGTCTAGAAGACATCGGAGTACGGTGTAGGTTCCATCTGCGGCTTTGACTTTAAGTTGTACTGTCGCTAGAAGAACTTCGTTAAAATTTCCTGACACGTGATTAGTTTTTCGCTGCGAGTTGCGGTCAGTCACGTTGTCGGTCAGTTGACTTGACGACAGTGTCGCTGACGTAGTATCACGTGTTAGGTCATGTAGCGTTGTGTGGTGTGCGCCGTTACACACCTTGCATCTTTTTTGCGAGTTGCATTTCTTTCCGTTGTGCGGATACATGCAGTTTTTGCAAACGTTCAATTGCTCAATTGTCCTAATTTTTATGTCTGGCGTCATCTCTTGAAACGCTTTACAGTGGAGCAAAATGTGACTTGCTTTGCATACAGGACAATTCCTGTCGGAGCTTGTATGGTTTGCTTTGGGGTAGCGTCTGTATCTGTTGTACGCATCCCTTTGTGCTGCTGTAGTCGAGCTGCCTGTGTTTGCATCTGTTTGCTTATTCGGCTTGCTTGTTTTCTTCACCACTGATTCTAGCGCCGTGAACTTCCCTTCGATGAACTGGATGAATTCTTTGAAATTGGGAAGCCCTCTTGGACTTTTCCTCGCCTCCATGTAATCAGAGTAGGTCTGTGTGTCCAGTTTTCCGGCCAGAATGTGCACCAAAATCGGGTCCCATGATGTCGTGTCGATGCCCAAGTTACGCAACGCGTGCACGGTTTCAAGACTGGTGTCGTGTAGGCGCTTCAAGTCGTAAGCGTTTTGATGTTGAATCGTATGTTGACTCATCAAAACTTGCATTTGTTTGGTGAAGAGAAGCTGTAAGTTATTGTACCTATGGTGGAGGATTTCCCAGCAGGAGTCGTAGTTGCTTTCGGAAACAGTCAAATGTTGCACAAGGCGTTCAGCCTCCCCTTTCAGCTTCCCTTTCAGGTGCTGCATCTTCTGCCCCTTCGAGAGGGACGGGTTGTTGTGAATGGCCGCAACATATAGATCGAAGAATGTCGGCCATTGTGTGTAATTACCAGAGAATGTTGGTATTTCGATCCTCGGTGCATTGTCCCGTTGTTGGACAGCGAGGTTAAGCTTGCGGTTAAGATCTCGCTTTGTGCACTCGTACGTTTCTTCATACTTCGAAAACTCAAGCTCGTAGTTAACGTCGCTACCGACGAGAATGTTGTCAAGCTGCCAGTGTACTTCGTCAATCACCCTCCATCGAGATTCGAGGGTCCGGAGCTTGTCTTCTATATCCCATTTCTCAATAATCTCAGCAGTGCACAAGTTGCTGGTGAACCGGGAGAAGGCTCTGAAGTTCGTTGCTTGCTGAGTTTTGAGCTCGTCTGATTTTGAAAAGACTCCAGTGTTTTTGCTCTCTTCACCTTGGTAGCACGCGGGTTCCGCAGTGCTGGTAGACCATGCTTGCAGCTTATGTTGTATACTTGAGTATTCCGCCTTGACTCTATCGTACACCTTTGTACTGTAGTATACATCGGTCCGGTCCGTGGCGCCCTGTAACACGCCATGGTTCATCTCGAACTCGTTCCAGTGCGCCTGGAGGGTATCCAGTCTACCCCGGATGTATGTTGTGGTTTTGCGGTCAGGGCCATCTTTGCCGAAGCTGACACCAATTTTCCGAATGCCCTCTGCGATGATACTCTGCCGCTTGAGAAGTTCTTGTTGTCTAGCGTCCATAATTGTTATACGGGTATGTATGCGTATTGTTGACGGACGTTAGACCTGTTGACTTCACTGTTGAATTTGTTGTGTATTGTTGTTCCCGAACCACCAAATGTTGATGTTTCCTGTGGCAATCGCCGTCCGAAGGAATCTCTGTACGATATTGTGCGCCTTCTCAATCTGACTGGGGCGATCCGCTTGTGGAAGACCAGTCAAACCGATTCGCTATCGTCAGTAGAAACACTTCGTACCTGTGCGACTTGCAGGACTGTTTGTTCCAGTAGTGGCGATCCGGCTCGAAGGACCAAAAATGTACGGGCAATAGCTCCGCACACTGAGATGTAGAATGTAGATGGACGAATCACACGGGATGTGTACAGGAAATAAAATCACTGCTATGTGTCCGTTAATGATTGACAGTTTATTAGGCAAAACAATAAATTATATAATACCTAAAGTAGGTGAGTTGTGGCGGGCGTAATAGCCTAGTCAGCGAATGTACATAAATAATCGGTGAATTAGCGACTGCTTGTTCAGGTAAAAACTAAAACAAGTTATATCATGTGGCGATGCTCGTACAACCTAATTAAAACTTACCTTTTTTTTTTACTTTGTATACCTTCACTTCACTGTGTAAACTGATAATGATGTTTCATTGAACTTATGTTCTGATACAAAAATGAATAGGTATTTCTTGCACGTCTCTCTATGTTAAGAGATTATAGTAACTTATTTTTACCATTATTTCACATTGTCGGCACTAAAGGTCTTTTGTAAGTAACCAGTTTTCTGAATTATTGTATTGATTGTATATGACTGTTTGATGCCAAAATAAAATAAAATAAAATATCTACAGACATTGAGCGTGCCAGACACAAAATAATATTCTTTTATACAGTGTCTATTAACGTATTTACATCTATCGTTACAAGGCCGCGCAGACTCCAACAGACACGGGCCGTGCGCGGCCAGTGTTCGCGGAAAGAATATTTTGTATGTACGTGTCTGTGGCTACCTGCCGGGCAGACTGAATAGAGCATCGGAACCGTGCAGACGTCTTTTAATTTTCTTTTCTTGAGCATAGGATGTACGGCCATGCGTTTTGCTCTTATTTTGATTTACCCTGCTCTTCCTCTTCTAGCAACAATGAAATTATGAATAAACCTTCCACAGAAAAGTGTCTGAACATTGTGAAAGCTGTTCATAAACTGTTTACAGAACGGCCCTGACGCTGACAACGGTGTTTGTCGATCTCTGACACGGCACGCTCAGATTTAAATAAACGGTGTCTGTCGGTGTCTGCCCCGGAACGTGTCTGACACGCTCACCCCCAGTTTCCCAGCTCAAAATTGTCGGAGAATTAATTTGACAAATTGTCAAGCACGCGTTATCTCCTGTGATTGGCTGTTGAAAATTCATTTAACCAATCACATCAGATAACAAGTGCTTGACAATTTGTCACATTAATTCTCCGATAATTTTAAGCTGGGAAACTGGGGGTCAATGTCTATAGATTTAAACGGACCTTTAGCAGTCACCGTCAACATGCGTCGTATTGCAACTATGCATTTACCGGAAATTAGAGATATTTATTTTTCTTTGTATTGTATTCAGTCTTGCATCAGCCACCAGCTAAATATCCTGTATTTTTATAATTAAAGTAATACGTAAAAAAAAATTTAACCAAATCCCCGACCGCCGAAACATAACTGTCGCAGTCGGTAGGATCGCGACGTTCTAAGATTGAATCCAACTCTTTATCTTAAGAATGACCGTTCTTAAATCGTTCCTTCGTGGTCTACAAAGAACTTATCGTGCGGTCGGACACCTCTACGGTCACTGGGATAATTTGCCGGCGAATCAGAGAAAGCTGCGTTGGAGGAGACTCGACTCGACAGGACATGCAGTGGCTGCTTTGGTAAGTGCTCTTGTTTTACCAAGTGTCCCTGCTCCATTTCCTGCCTTATTTTAATTTGTGTATTTTATGTTAATCTATGTGTGTCTATCTCTAAGCTAAAATCGCAGTTGGCAGTCACAAAATTATAATTACTATCCCACGAGTAAATTCCAATCCTCTTACTAATAAACGCGGAATAAAGTTATACCAGGTATAACTAAGGTATACCCATACATTTTCATAGGTTTATACCTGGTATAACTTTATTCTGCGTTTATTTGTAAGAGGGCAAGTGTTTAATTTGACACCTCTATTGTTTCGCGTCGAGCGCCACTAGGTAGACAAGCTACAGAAAAATAATGTCGCTCAGGGATTATGATGCCAACTCTAAACCTTACAAACTAATCGCAGATTTAATGCCTAGATTTGATGGCAATCCTAAATTACTTTTTATTATATTAGGGAAGTAGAAAACTTATTACTGTTAACTTCCGAGGCAGATCGTTCGCACCCAGCATTCGTCTGCTTAATTAAAAGCAGGCTCAGTGGTCTAGCCATAGACGCAATAGCGTACGAAGGCCACTTAGAATTATGGCTAACAATTAAGAACGTGTTAATTAGGCGCCTTGGTGAACCACGAAACGAAATACAAGTAATGCAGGAGTTAACGCGAGTGAGCAAGTCTAAGGCAGAAGACGCTGAAAGCTTCGGCAAACTCCTCCGCAATCTGTTATTCTATACTCTGTATTCCGTAGGAGAACATGGGAATAAAACGTATTACGAAAAGATGGCTAAAGAACATTATATAAACCAGCTAGACTTCCACGTCTCGTTGGGCGTTTGAATCGCCACCGGAACACCGGACACCTTCGAAGCATCCATCATAGCGGCTAGACAAGAAGAAGCTAGGCTTTCATATAATAGAGCTAATTACAGTAATAATCCTTTAACGTCACAAGCAAAGCCAAAGGAGTTATCTAAACAATACATACATACATACATAAACTCACGCCTTTTTCCCATGGGGGTAGGCAGAAACTACAGAACGCCACCTGCTACGATCCTTACATACTTCTTTTGCTTCACACACATTCATACATCTAGTCATACACACACGCCGGTTATGGGTACTGCGCACTTGGCCTTTAGCGTGTGCTTCACCTTCGACCACATCATCACTTAACATCAGGCGAGATAGTGGTCAAACGCGAACTTAAAACAAAAAAATAAATTTAAAAAAAAAACACTTATAAGGTCTATATTAGCTTTCTAGGGCGTCCCCTCCCGGCGTTTCCATTCACGTCTGCCTTGTAAATACCTTTCGTTAGTCGCCTTTCATTCATCCTCTCAACATGGCCAAACCATCTTTACATACTCTTTTCAATTTTAGTCACTACATCTTCTTTTAAACCACAACGTTGTCTTATTACCTCATTCCTCAATCTATCATTTAAGGTTACACCACACATACTCCGCAAGGAGCGCATTTCTACTGCATTAATCCTACTTTCATGTCTTTTTAGCTATACCCAACCTTCACTTCCATACATAAGTGTAGGCACCAGCACGCTGTTGTGAACGGCGAGTCGAGCTTCCGGAGACATCGACTTGCTGGTCACAACTGCATGTATAGCACCATTCACTTTATTCCCTGCATTCACTCTCCTTTCCACATCCTCTTTAATCTTTCCATCCCTTGTGAACACACTTCCCAGATATACAAACTCGTTCACTTGCTCCACACTCTTATCATTTATTTTCACTTCACACTTCGATACATCGTCTTCTCTTTCAAAAACCATTACCTTGGTCTTGTTCACATTTATACTCATCCCTTTTAACTTATAAGCTTCATTAATCACAGTCACCATGTCTTGCAACTGTTCTGCTGACGATGCAAGTAGAACTTGATCATCTGCATAGAGAAGGCATTTGACAGGCAACTCATTCATTCTCAATCCGCACTCATGCTCTTTCAAACCTATCAGACAACTATCCATGTACAAGTTGAACAGCCACGGTGACGCAACACAGCCCTGTCTAACACCCCTTGAGATAGTAAACCAGTTCGTATACGCCCCATTAATCCTAACACAAGTACTGGAATCCCTATATAGAGATTTCAGTGCCCGTACCAAGCACCAGTCCACACCGTACCCGGATAGCGTCGACCAAAGTTCATCCCTCCACACACTGTCATAGGCCTTCTCCAAGTCCACGAAAGCACAGTAGACTTTTTTATGCTTTGCCAGATGTTTTTCAGCTATGCTTTTCAAGGAGAAGATCTGATCCATACAGCCCATTCCCTCTCTAAATCCTGCTTGCACGTCCCATAATTGTTCATCCGTCACTTTTACCACTCTATTTATTAAAACTTTCGCATATAATTTGCCGACAACACTCAAAAGACTAATGCCGCTTGCCGCCCGCCCGCTAATTATCTAAACAACCAAGCAATAATAATCCCATCCGTAATACAGTAATCCCGTTTGCACCTGGCTTTGTTATTCCCTCACAAAACTTTTCACCTCAACAAAATTATAGGACTCCCAAACAGCGTCAACAATGGGTACAATCTGTTTTGTCCTGGAAGGCCAAACCAGCATCTGGTAACTCTAGACCAAATGCTTCAAATAACTTTAGGAATCACCCTAACATTCCAAAACCATCGGTCCCGACGCCAGTATCATCGGACGTCACAATGCTTACGGCAAAAAACCCACAGTTCGCTCAGCAGTTGTTCTACATTCCAATTCAGATGGCTACTCAAGATCAACCAGGATCCAGCGACATGGAGCTCTGTAACACTATCACAGACGGTAACGGCATAGCACTTGAGCCGAATGTAACCATGGACGAACAAGAAGTAAGTTGTGACCAGGATTTTACCTTGGACACCAACCGAGACAACCAGACTTAGTTTCAATCAATTTCCAGACCAAGAAATATTTACCGTAAATAATACTACCAGAGTTTGACGATAAGTTTCTTTTAGATACAGGGGCCAGTCATTCAACTATAGCAACTGACATAGTTGCAGGCACCATATGTGAGTACTGTGTAGAAACAGAAACCTTTCAAATTAATACGGCACACAGTTCATCAGTTCACGACAAGGTAGTGTACCTTCCCTTACCTCCCGCATTTATTAGTGATATAACACATAAGTAGGTAACATTGATTTAAATAACAATGTGTTACGCACATCTACGGCGGAAAACCAAAACACTTTAGTTCTCCACCCCAAAAGATAAGTATCGAACCTAGATGCGAAAAGATAGTCAAAGTATAAACCAACTACTTAGATGGACAAGATCTTCACGACGATTTAAACTGGTCAGATGATTTAATGTCCCCAGCAGCTATAGTTAACGTCACAGACGGTTCTTTTAAAACATCGTTTTTTAATCATAGCGATCAAGAAAAATGTATCCTGCTTAACCCGTCAATTGATTAGAGACATTTTCCGATGCCAATAAAAATGATGGTCACGATATTAAACGAAAAACTTCAGTAAATCCGTACAGATCACATGAACGAAGAAGAAAAGCGCGAAATAACCCGGTTATGTTATCAGTATAGAGACTTGTTCTGTGCAGAAGATATACTACTCACTTTTTCATACGCTTTTAAACACGAGCTCAGATTAAGCGATAATACACCAGTTTTTGTACGTAGTTACAGACAAGCTCCCCAACAACGCGAAGAAATTCGTAAACAAGTGGATAAGCTCCTTCAGCAAGGTATCGTGCGAAAGAGCATATCTCCTTGGTCATGTCTCGTGCAAATCGTACCCAAAAAGCCCGATTCCTCAGGCAACGTCAAATGGAGACTCGTAATTGATTACAGACGACTTAATGACCGAATCATTGAAGGTGAATACCCTTTACCAAATATACACGACATTTTAGTTAGATTAGAACGAGCTTCACAACCCTAGACCTTGCTAACGGTTTTCACCAAGTGGAAATGCACCTTAACGATACTGAAAAAACCGCATTCACCACTGAATGAGGCCACTATGAGTTCCTTAGAATGCCCTTTGGGCTCAAAAATGCACCAAGTACATTTCAACGACTAATGGATCATATAATAAGAGGCATAGATAATGTTTACACATATTTAGATGACGTAATAATAATATCTACGTCATTGCAACAAAACATAGAAAAATTAAAATAAGTATTCGATCGATTCAAAACACATAATCTAAGGATCCAGTTAGATAAATCACAGTTCCTACAAAAACAGGTCAACTTCTTAGGACATGAACTAACACATGAAGGTTTAAAACCCAAACAAAGACAAGATTAAAGCCGTATTTAACTTCCGCTTACCCAAGACCCAGAAGGAAATAAAAGCCTTCCTAGGTTTAGTCGGATATTACAGAAAATACGTAAAAGATTTCGCTAAACTTACTAAACCAATGACTCTTTGCCTTAGAGCGCACCGAGCATTTGGCGGTAATCGATTTTAGGTATTCTATGCGCTCCGTGTGTGTGCGTAAGGACGGAACCACACTTACGTGGCGTGGCGTGTCGTGGCGCCTTCTGACGCAGTTGATTGGTTAAAATCTTGTTGCACTATGACGTAGGCTGGAACAGAGTCGTTTGATTGGTGGATACCGGACCACGCCACGACACGTAAGTGTGGTTCCGACTTAAGGCATAGACGCGCGCGATGGTCCGCGCGCCGGACGACTAGTTCACTAGTTCGGTGCTACCAAGCAGGAGCGGATTTAAGGAGGGGGGGACACGGAGGCACATGCTCCCCCGAGACGGTATTTTGTGTACTGTGGAGATTATATCACAGTCCATACTTAGAAGCAAATCAAATTATTAGAGTTGTTAAAATATATGAATTAAATAACAGAAAGAACGACGTGAAGCTCTTGCCTTTCATAAACCTTCCTATACATACTTGAGCTTTTTCCATTAACGTCAACGCTCTGAATCCTATTACTCAAGTAAGAAGTAAGAAGATCCAGAGCGCTGTGCCGGATCCCGTAGTGGCGGCGTTTCCTGATTAGCGTTTCATGAAGAACACAAATGCCTTGGACAAATAACAAAAGATGCCCAGGGCATCGCACTTATCTTCCCATGCATTATAAATATGTGCTAAAAGCTCAACGCATCAGTAGTTGAACGACCCCTTGTAAAACCGAACTGTTTGCTATGTAATAATTAATGTTTATTAAAAAATCTTTTCAATTGCTCTAAAATTAATTTCTCAAATATTTTACTAAAAGTAGGTAGTACTGAAATAGGTCTATAATTTGTAGGGTCTGATGTAATACCTGATTTAAACAAAGGTATTAATTTCAGGAAACTCCCCACAGTCGATACAATTATTAAAGATAATAGCTAAACTAGTTGCGACAATGTCAATAATAGATAATAGTAGCAACTTCTACAGAATGACCCCATAGATCTGCAGTCTTTTTAACATTTAAAGTGTGAAAGGTTTTAATTATGTCTCTACAAGTAATATATGGCTAAAACCATGTCTCCCATCCACATCCTATTCCTTGCCGGGGTTTCAACTGATAAGAAATGATCGTGCGCGTGGCGGTGGAGGTGGTGTTGCTATTTACCTTCACCCACACATTCCTTTTTCAATTATTGATATGTCAGCACAGCCTCCCCCGTCAAACGCGGTCGAGCATCTCTTTGTAGAAGTCACCCTGAACCTTACAAAAATCCTTCTAGGTGTTTATTACAGCCCTTCATCTCGAATAAATTTCTTCTCTTCTTTTGAAACCATCCTAGAAAACCTGTTGCCTTCTTACAGTCATACAATCATTATGGGGGACTTCAACACTTGCTTATTGAAGAATGATTCCCGCTCCTCTTCTCTTCAATCAGTCCTTCAATCTTTAAACCTATCCTTGCTTCCTTTAAGTGCCACACACCATTTTCCGAATTGTAACCCGTCACTCTTAGACCTTGTTATTGTTTCCTCTTTACAACAAGTCGGCAAGCACGGCCAGTTCCCTGCTGACATGTTTTCCTATCATGACCTCATTTTCCTCTCATACAAAGTTCGACCTCCTAAGCCAAAACCTAAGATTCTCCTGCAGCGCAATTTTAGTGGAATGAATACAGATAATCTCCGAAGGGATGCCAGTAACATTGACTGGGAACCCCTGGTCAGCCTTGAGTCAATTGATGACAAAGTGAACGTCTTGACGGACAACCTTTTGCAGCTGTATGATGTTCACGCTCCCATACGTGCAATAAAAATTAAACATCTTCCGGCGCCATGGCTAACAGCTGACATTAAAGAATTAATCCACAGAAAAGCTGTTACCAAAACCAAATTTAAATGTCGTCCCTCGTCACCGAACCGGGAGAAACTTTAAGACGCACGAAATCGCTGCAATAAGGCGTGTAGAGACGCCCAACGACGCCATATCCACACCTCAGTTGAAAATGGAGACCCAGCTAAAGTCTGGAAATTTCTTAAATCCATAGGAGTTGGAAAATCTCGCCAAGAATCGATTCCTAAAGACCTTGATCTTGATCAACTGAATCAGCACTTCTCGTCTTCGTCCTCATGTAATAGGACCTTGAAAGCAACTACTTTGAACTATCTTTCAAACCTTCCAACTCCGGATCATTCCCCATTTATTTTTAGTCAATTCTCTGATTGTGATGTTAAGAAGAGCATAGTGTCAATTACCTCTAACGCAGTTGGCAGTGATTGTGTCAGTCGAAAAATGATACTCCCTGTCCTCGACGAAATCCTTCCTGTCCTATGCTATATCCTGAACTACTCAATATCACATGGGGTCTTTCCATCAGCTTGGAAAGAGGCCAAAATCACTCCTTTACCCAAAAAGGCTAATCCTACTTCCTTTTGCGAATACCGTCCTATCTCCATCTTGCCTTTCCTCTCAAAAGTCCTTGAACGCCTTGTCCACAATCAGCTTAGTGCTTTTCTTTGTAAGAATAGTCTGCTGAATCCCTTTCAATCCGGATTTCGTCCTGGTCACAGCACAGCTACTGCCTTGGTGAACGTTACGGACGACATACGGCTAGGCATGGAGCGAGGACAACTGACGGTTCTTTGCTTGCTAGATTTTAGTAATGCATTTAATACTGTCGATTTCGATATCCTGCTTGGCATACTTCGCTCGCTTAACATATCTCCAACGGCGATTGACTGGTTTTGTAGTTACCTGTATGGCCGCCGGCAACGTATATGCATAGAAGAATCTAACTCTTCTTGGTGTTATACAACTGCCGGTGTACCTCAGGGTGGCGTTTTATCTCCTTTACTCTTCGCAATATTTATAAATGCTATCTCCAAAAAACTTCTCTCCTCTTACCACCTTTATGCAGACGATTTACAAATCTACAATCAAGCTGCCCTTGCAGAGTTAGCTGAAGCAATTAATGCAATAAATAAGGATTTGACTACAATATGTGAATGGAGTGAGGCAAATGGGCTTCAGGTAAATCCGTCGAAGACCCAGGTCATAGTTGTTGGCAGCTCTAGGATGATTCCAAAAGTAAATTGGACACAACTTCCTCTGGTACAATTTAACGGAACTACTATTCCAATATGTGAGAAGGTTAAGAACCTTGGGGTTTGGATCGACAGATATCTGTCTTGGGGTCCGCAGCTTCAGGACGTAAGCCGCAAAATTTTTGCATCTGCCAGGTCCCTTAGACGATTGCGAAACTTTCTTCCCACTGCCACTAAAATTGCGCTTTCACAGTCCCTTCTGCTTCCTATCCTTGACTATGCTGATGTCAGTTATCTCGATCTCACCCAGGCACAACTTGATAAACTTGAGCGTCTTCAAAACCTTTGCATAAGATTTATATTTGGCCTGCGCAAATATGATCACATTTCTGAATTTCGGACAAAGCTCAAGTGGCTTCGCATACGTCTTCGCCGGGATTCTCATATTTTATTTCTGCTTTACAGTATTCTATACAATCCTACAACCCCCTCTTATCTCAAAGAACGTTTCAAGTTCCTTCATGACACACATAACAGATATCTTAGGTCATCGGAAAACTTGGGACTAGAGATGCCGATGCATTCCACCAGCTTTTACGACAAATCTTTTACGGTTCAAGCGGTGCGGTTGTGGAATGCTTTGCCCGAGTCAATAAGGCGTGCTCAATCTCTGCCCATTTTTAAAACTATGGTGAATAATCACTACCTCTCTCTTTAATAGTTGTTTTTCTTGATTTCATAGTTTTGTTCCATACTTGTTACTGTATATATTTGTCTATATAGTATGTATATATATGTATTAATTTTCTATATAAATAGTACACCAAACTTACCTACAGTACTGTCTTTCCTTTCATTTTTAAAATCCATCCAAAGGTTGTCTTGAAAAGATCGCTTTTAGCGATAAGGCCGCCCATTGTGTCACCCAGTGTAATGTTTTCTTCGTCTATATTTTCTGTAACTTATATGGTGTACATAATAAAGAGTATTCTATTCTATTCTATTCTATGTTCAAAAAGAAATTCTGAATCGCAAACATAAACATTTTCTGATAGCAAAGACTCAGCAACAGAAGGTGATGGTTTAGGGATTTAGTAGTTGAAATGGGAATATCTGAAAATAAATTTTCAAAGGCCACTGCGACTTGTGACTATGATTTTATGATGTTTTTATTAATAGACAGGCTGTAACTGTAAATACTGACTATTTCGGTTACCAGATCTTCCCGTTTCAATATTAATAATATTCCAAGTCGTTTTAATAAAATTACTACCTTTTTTAATCTTCAAACTCAAATAACGCGACTTGGCCAAACAACAAACTTTTTTAAATAATTTGAATAATTTCTAACATATAAATTAAATTCAGCAGTGTTTACATTAGTCCTTTCACTGTACAGCTCATAAAGCCGTGTTCTACTTTTATGAATACCAATGGTCCAATGGCCAATCACCGAATGCTGTGTTACTAATAACGGAGATAGTCTTGGGAATAATGGTTGAATTAAATTGTTTACAGTATATACTAAAAAAATCATCATATGGGTGATTATGATCACCATGAATTGACAAAATTGGTAATTTATTAATGAGTTTAGCCTTAAAAGCTACCAAACGACTTGCAGTTTTGGGGTTAACAAACTTTTTTTTTAACTTTGCCCCACTCTAGGAATTTCTTCCTGTATCGTGGGTGCATTTAAAAACATTTAAACTCACATACACAAGACACCCAGATCCGGAACAACTATCTGTAGGCCATACAAATATTTGTTTCGTGCAGGAATCGAACCCGCGACACGCAGCGCAGCAGCCACTCAAGCATTTAAAATTGTTTTTCTCGAACCCTTTCTATTCTTTGTTTTGTTTACTTTATTCCCCATTTAAAATTAAGTTAGGTATTTAATACGAAATTCCTTGTTACGTTTTTAAAACCGTACGTTTGCGCAAGCGACATATGCTCCCCGTCCAACGGCCAAAGCGGTACTAAAGCCGAGGATATGGGGGAAGAGAGGCGGCTCTAGTTAGAATGGGCGGAACGCGCGCCAACTTAGGTATTTCCTTCATATTATTAAAACCAATATACATTTTGAAAATCTAAGACCTTATACGTTATAGAAAACATGTAGTTTTGTTATTATTTAAAAGCTGATGACCATCTGTGAAGTTTATACGCCGTACCAAGGATTTATTTTCTTTTTTAGAGATTTTTTTGGATTTTTTTCTATATAGGGAAATAGAAGTAATCGTGTTTCTAAAACCTATGATTTATAGAGTAAATCCTTAAGTATTTTACATATTAATTTCAAAGCAAAAGGCCAAGTTATAACGATGCAGGAAGGGATCATACGAACAGAATTATTTCGAAATAACGTATCGTTTCCTCGGTGGGCTCTTAGTAAAGTCATACACTCCCCGGATTTCTTAGAAGCTTTCAAAAAGTGCAATCAAATTTTAACTAACGCTGCAATACTACAGTACCTTAATTTTGATGAGCCCTTCATCATCACCACCGATGCTTCAGACGTAGTATTAGGTGCGGTATTATCCCAAGGAATAGTAGGATCCGACAAACCGCTAGCCTTTGCATCCTGGACATTATCAAACACCGAATCGCGTTACTCTACAATAGAAAAGGAACTACTCGCCATATTATGGTCAATAAAATACTTTAGGCCCTATCTTTATGGTAGAAAAATTATCATCTACACGGACCACAGGCCTCTCACCTGGCTGAAGTCAGTAAAAGACCCTAATTCTAAATGAACTAGATAGCGTTTAAAACTCTCAGAATACGATTACAAAGTTGTATATAAGAAAGGCCGCCAAAACACTAATGCAGACGCTCTATCACGTATTAAAATCTGCCATGGCAGCGTCGACTCTTTAGTTGTTAATTTAGACGATAACGAAGACGATGTGATCATTAATAGAATATTCGAAAACGCGCGTAGGGAAGCCGAAAATCAAACAGATACAGTAGCACCCATTGAAAATATACAATTACTAACCCCAAGTATTCCCGAATCTAATATAGGTACAGATAGCTTGAGTGAAGTGTCAGCTGAACGAGTGTCTACAAGACATACACAGCCTGACAACGAAAATAAAGGTATTCCCATCATAGCAGACGCAATTGATAGGCAGTTAAAACAGTTCCACCTTAGGTCAACACCCGGTTCTATGTATAGAGTAGATAACAGATCCACTAAATCAAAAGTAGTTATGAAAGATGTCATTATTCCAGTAAATAACACAGAGTCCGAGATAATTAGATTTCTTAAAGAGCACACCATTGCTGATTGTATATGCCATTATTACTTTCATAATGAAGAATTATGCCATGCGTTTTCTAGAGTTTACACAACAATATTTAATGACAGAGGTCGTAAGCTACTTAAATACACAACACGCGTAACTGTAGTAGAAAACAAACCGGAACAACAAGAGTTGATTAAGAAACATCACGAAGGTAAGACTGTTCATCGTGGTATTCAGGAGACGTACAAACAGTTGCACATAAATTACTATTGGCCAAACATGCTTTTCACCATTCAAAGATTCTTTAATCAATGCGACAACTGTTTGAAATCTAAATACGAGCGCAACCCTCTTGAACCACCTTTAGCTATAACCGATACCCCTCGTAAACCGATGGAACATATATTTATGGACCTATATACACAACCGGAGGTGTAACGTTCCTCACAGTCGTTGATCATTTCTCTAAATACGCCCAGGCAGTCCAACTAACAGCTGCATGCAGTAGTGTCCATATAGCTGAAGCATTGCTAAACGTTTTCTCGGTGTTAGGTTTACCGAATAAGATAACCACAGATTCAGACACTAAATTCGACAACGATGTTATTAAAGAAATTTGCGCACTACATAACATCCACGTACACTTCACGACACCCTATAACCCTAACTCTAATTCCCCTATTAAACGTTTACACTCTACCCTAGCCGAAATAATTAGGATACAAAGAATGACTAACAAAGATGACTCAATACAACTAATTATGAAGTACTCTATAATAGCGTACAACAACGCTATCCACCATATCAACAGATTATACACCTCATGAGTTATTATCCGGACACAAAACATCCAGAAACCCACTAGAATTATACTACCCAAAATAATTTTACCAGGACTATATTATTAAGCATCGTGCCAATGCAGAGGCAGTTCAAGAGTGCATCGCTGCACACATGTCTAAAAACAAGGAGCAGGTGATTGCTAAACGTAACCAAGAAGCAAATGAAATTAAATTCAAGATAGGTGAAACTATCTATAACCACTGAACTGTGGCGGCCTTTTTTGTCATTTTGACGGAAACGTGACGGTTCGGCAGGGCGCGATGGCGCGAAATGCCCGCGCGCGACTAAAACGCCGTTATCTCGAAAGTTTTGTATGGGAACCCTACATGAAACTTATGTTGTTAAAATCGAAATGAAATAAGCGATATTTCAAATGGTTTATTTCAGTTTGGACTTGTTAAATATTGGTAAATAAATTGTAAAGTCAGCAGAAGCGAAATTTGCCCAGGTTTATTTTACGAAAGTAGTTAGAAAAAACCGGCCAAGTGCGAGTCGGACTCGCGCACGAATGGTTCCGTACTTGGTAAATTGTGGTTTACGATTTACGACGTATTAAAAAAAAACTACTTACTAGATCTTGTTCAAACGAATTTTCGGTGGTAGTTTACATGGTAATGTACATCATATATATTTTTTTAGTTTTATCATTCTCTTATTTTAGAAGTTCCAGGGGGGGGGGACACATTTTACCACTTTGGAAGTGTCTCTTGCGCAAACTATTCAGTTTAGAAAACGTAACCTCAATATAATTTTTGAAGACCTATCCATAGATACCCCACACGTATGGGTTTGATGGAAAAATATTTTTTTAGTTTCAGTTTCAAGTATGGGGACCCCCAAAATTTATTGTTTTTTTTCTATTTTTGAGTGAAAATCTTAATGCGGTTCACATAATACATCTACTTACCAAGTTTCAACAGCATAGTTCTTATAGTTTCGGAAAAAAGTAGCTGTGACATACGGACGAACAGACAGACAGACAGACAGACATGACGAATCTATAAGGGTTCCGTTTTTTGCCATTTGGCTACGGAACCCTAAAAAGAAAGTAAACCATTATTATGTTTTTTTTTAAGTCAAAGTCAAAGATTTATTTGCAGATAAATATGGTTACAAAAGATCTTACAATGGTAGTATAATAGTAGCCTAACATATTTAATCATAGCATAATGACATGCAAATTTTTTGTAAGTATACAATTAGGTCATTTAAATTTAAATTGAAGGAATTCTTTTAATGTATAAAAGGAATTCTCTATTATAGGTCTACCAGAATCTCATGGCAAATGTGGAAATAAAAATTTGTTGTGTGCAATACTGGGGAAATTGGATTAAACGATCTTGATACTGTTTAATTTTTATTTATGTCTTTAGTATTAATGAACATGAGGTACCTATATTATAGTAGTCACAGCGGATCTTTGTGCCTTTGAACTTGGTCCTGCCAACCATTGCGTAAGAAACAGTTTATCATCGAGTATACTGCTTTATAGAGTAAGCGAGATAGGACGATGTGACATACATAAGCGAGTGAAAGAGACAGTTATACAATGCTATCTTCACCTTCAACATTGACACAATAATAGCTACTGCTCGGGGTCTTGCAACCAATTCAGAGACACAAAGATCCGCTGTGAGTATTATAGGTATGTGTATGAATAATGTTGTTTTAAATCGGGTCCTAACATAGGAAAAATAAAAATCATTTGAATATTAATTTATGTACTAATTTATTATATATCATTTAAATCATACTAATAACTTAAAACCTCATTCAGAACTAGAAAACTAGAATACGATTCCATGAACACCACTGGCATTTCAAAAACTTGTATCTTTGTAGTTTTATGTCATCTCTCTCCAACAAAATGGTTCTTTTTCATTGGCATTTAACATATTCAAAACCAATCTCTTTATGTTTAAAGTCTGGAAAAATAATAAAATGTATCATGTTACTTATAGTCATTCATCATCATCAATCTATATATACTTTTTTTATGTAAGTTTTATGGCCTGGTTGCTAGGACCTTTTAGCCACGTCTTTGGAAAGAGTTTTGGATCTTATATTTATTCTTTAGTATGCATTAGAATGCGGATGTAACAGATTCTAATGTTTTTTGGAGTATTTGGCAGCAAATTGTATCGAGTCAGTCTGCCCAGTAAGCTTTGCAGAGGCAGTCAAACTACAATAAAATACTCCGCTCCACTATCCCGAGATCGCTTCTCTCAATGATTTTACAAATTGTCCAGTTGCGTAGACAGTTGAGACACAAAACTACACCAATAATATATCACAATATTCACTAGGAATCAATTTGCTAATAATATTAACAGCCACTGAACTTCACTCGACAAAATCCCGCCAAAAACTCCCGTCTATATACACGTCCCACTGCAGGGCGCAGATTTTTACTTAATATTTTACTTACGTCAAAGATTCTCAATCTCCGTTAAAATCAATATCTTGTCGAAGAATTAGTAACAGTTACATTACTGTTGCCATTTTCTTCCGGCCATCATTCGATGTGCCCTATGTATTAACCATATAATAGTAATGGAAATAAATACAAATTAAGTAAGAAAAAACCGGCCAAGTGCGAGTCGTACTCGCGCACGAAGGGTTCCGTACCATTATCGCAAAACAACGGCTCAAAAATCACGTTTGTTGTATGGGAGCCCCACTTAAATATTTATTTTATTATGTTTTTAGTATTTGTTGTTATAGCGGCAACAGAAATACATCATCTGTGAAAATTTCAACTGTCTAGCTATCATGGTTCATGAGATAGAGCCTGGTGACAGACAGACAGACAGACAGACAGACAGACAGACAGACGGACCGCGGAGTCTCAGCAATAGGGTCCCGTTTTTACCCTTTGGGTACGGAACCCTAAAAATGTAAAATAAACTAAAAGTATCAAAACAAGTCAGTCCAACTTACCGGTCCACTCTACGACGCACTTTAAAATCAAAGATTGAGTTTGATTTACGCCTTCTTCTTCCCTTATTTTATGATACACATTGAACACAATATGTCTCGCTTGAGATCGAAGTGGGTTTTTCGACATTTTCACAAAAATAACAAATTTTCAAGATAATATCAAAAAAATTCAGCAGCGGTTGACACATCAAGTACTTTGATTTGACAGGTGACAATTGACATTGCCATATGAAAATCACAATTTAAAAAAAATATAAAATGCCATGAGATTCTGGTAGACCTATAACCACCTGCACAAAGCCCTTCTGAAGCGGACCATTGGAAGTTCTTAAATTTCGTTAGGAATCTTGTTGTAGATCTCAATACACATAGGATAGCAACTTCGCCTATATAGCTACGTTTTCATTCTAGGAGTAATTAATCTATTAGGATATCTAGTCCTGAATTTACATTTATCTCCCAGTTTTTCAAACATCTCCGGGTGAGATTTTGTGAATTTACATATTTCTTCAATATAAATACCAGTCAATGTAAGTATTCTCAGTTTCTTAAACAGTGGTTTACAGGATGTAAGTGGTTCTACATTACATATCGCACGTATACACCTCTTTTGCGCGATGAAAGCTCTTTCGATATGCACCGAGTTTCCCCATACCAATATACCGTAACGCAGTATTGACCCAACATATGCATGATAAGCCTGTAATGTGGCTTGTCTACTTATTAGTTTAGATATACGCCATAGAACATAAGCAGACTTACTGAGTTTACCACAAATCTTATCAATATGATTAATTTAGGAACACCTCTCGTCTAGATCTATCCCAAGAAAAGTCATAGTATCTGATTGCTGTATTAGTTTATCTTTATAAGTAATGTTTAAATCGATTTTATTCCAGTTTTTGTTATGAAATTGTACAAATTTGGTTTTATCTATGTTAGGTTTAGGTTATTCTATTCCATCCAAGTTATTACTTTGCTTACGGTACTTTTTATTTCCTCATTATAGTTTTCTTTAGTTTTTTAGGGATTATTACAGCCACATCGTCTGCAAAGAGTATGCAAGGATGTTCAGTAACTTCTGTCAGGTCATTGATATAAATAAGAAAAAGTGGGGGGCCTAAAATACTGCCCTGTGGAACACCTGAGCAATTGTAGCCTAATTTGGATTTAAATGTGAGTTCGCCGTTTTGAGTTGGTTTATCCACAGTAATTTCTACAAATTGCGATCTGTTTGCAAGGTAACTTTTTAACCATGTGTTTGCTTTACCGCGTATTCCATATCTATCACATTTTTTTAGTAGTAGCTCGTGCGATACAAAGTCAAAGGCTTTTGACATGTCAAAAAATAAAACAGTTGTCGGGATTTTCTGGTCAATATTTTTAATAACTAGGTTAATTAAATTAAATGCCGCTGTGGTTGTCGATTTCCTTTTTGGGAAACCATGCTGTTCATGTTTCTAAATTTGGAACTTATCGATAAAATTTATTAATCGCGCATGCATGACTTTTTCGTAAACTTTCGCTAATACAGGCAAGAGGGCTATCGGTCTGTAATTATCAACAAGTTTTTTATTACCTTTTTTATGTATTGGTTTAATAGCTGTCATTTTCAATTTCTCAGGAAACACTCCCGTGAATAATTATAAGTCTATTAGATGTACAAGTACCGGAGTAATAATAGGGCCTATATATTTTAAAATGTTTGTAGGTATTTGATCATAACCTGTTGAATTTGTATCCCTGAGTGTTTTTAATACTTTTTGTTTTTCGTCATCATTAGTGGGCATTAAAAACATACTAGAATTTACAGGATTAATGTCATAATTATTGGTGTATAAGTCAAAATCGTTGTTCGTCAAATTGATAAAATAGTCATTTACATAATTGGCAATGTCCGTGGTGCTTGTTAGCGGCCCGGTTTCAGTATATATTTCCTTAATATTTGATCATTTACTTTATATTATTACACCCTATTTTATATAAATCAATCATTCAGTTTCTTTTTGTTAATGTATTTTATGGTGTACAATAAAGCATATAATAAATAAATAAATAATAAATAAATTAGATCATACCTCCCCATATTTTTTTTTTAATAACACAAGCTTTCAAAATTACGCCTCATGTCGTTGATCCCGCCACCGATATAAAAATTAGGTGCCTAAAGTAGCGAGCGCAGCTGTCTGAGTGGTTATAAGTCATCCTACCATACAAGATCAAACACCTTCACCGCAAATAACGTGGCTGAAATAACTACTACGGAGATCTGATCTTGTTGCAGGACCTTCATCGCAGGGGCCGTCGTGCTCAACACAACAGCAACCGTAACCCTTACCCAAGTAGGTAACGACAATGGTAACCTCCTCCTTAAACAAGGTCAACTCCTTAAACAAGACAACTACTTTAAACTTAGCTGCGTCTTCATGGTCGAGATTACCTGTGATAGACTTAACGACAGTACCTAATCCATCTATAAGACCGCGTCGCTTTCTAACTTGCGGCGTTAAAAACTTAATCTGTTAATTTTATTCTCGAAATCCCCTCAATTACCTCAAAAACCTACGACCTTATCCATCTCTATTCTATCCCAAATAAAAGTAACCTTAATATCATCCCAAAATCAAAATACCTAGCACTTAGTAACTATGAGTACGCTGGCCTGGAAGAAGATTGTCAGCCACTGACCGACAACACCCAGCTCTGCAAGCTTTTCGACACCAGAAGAATTGAAGACACAGATGACTGCATACTATCACTTATCCAGCATCGCCCAGTAAATTGCACCCACGCTAAGATTAATTTAAGAAGAGGAAATGTTCAGAAGATCAGAGACAACAACTGGCTACTTGTCCACAGAGAAGAAGAAGTCACCAAAACACTATGCAACACCAAGACAGATTACATGAAGCTGTCTGGCATTCATCTCGTTACACTAACGGAAGACTGCCAGATGAACATCATGAACAAGACACTGCGGTCTCACACTGACTCGGTCGTCATCAACGAGGTCATACCATTACCGGAGCAGCATCAAGTCTCAGAACAATCAATATAATACGAACTCCAATTAGAAGACATCTCACTAGACAGCAGTCACGAACTTATCAACAGAGCAGGTGACATCTCCGTTCCAGAAGAAGATAATTGGTCAATTGTAGCATCTACACCTAGCTGGAGCACAATCATCCTATATATCCTACTGGTCAAAGCAGCATCCTGGAAGCTGTATCAATGGCAAACAAAGAACATTCCGGAGGAAACCAAGGGCAGCGTGGACGCCGCCAGAAGCAAGAGTTGCTTCTATCTTATGAAGGGAGGAGTTAACTCATCGTAACAGACGTTTACGCTGAGTTAGCAGTCACCGTCAACATGCGTCGTATTGCAAGTATGCATTTACCGGAAATTAGAGAGAATTATTTTTCTTTGTATTATATTCAGTCTTGCATCACCACCAGCCAACCACCAGCCAAATATCCTGTATTTTATAATTAAATTAATTGTGTAATAAATAAATATTTTTTTAACCAAATCCCCGACCGTCGAAACATAACTCGGTTCATGTGTTTGTTTGTTTTTTTATTTATTTTTTTGATTAGAGGCTTGCGCTTGACTGACTATCTAATCTGATGGTAAGCGATAATTTGGTCGACGATAAAGCACGCTTGCCTAGAAGAAACGTATTCACTCTTGACTTGAAGACACCCAAATTGTAGCTATCAGGAAATACGCAGACTCCGGCAGGGAATTCCAATCCTTTGCTGTGCGCTTAATAAAAGTATTCCCAAAACGTTTCGTGCGTATGGGTGGGATGTCCACCATGTGCCGACGATAATATTACGACGAACGTATTAAAAAAAGTTCAACATATTATTTGCTATCCACTAGCTTTTTTAATAAAGTTATGTTTCGAAGCAGAAGTCTTCCCACATAAATACAAAATTTCCATTATTAAACCATGTGTACAGTCTAAAACTGTAAATATTTTGATGACGCGGTGCCATGCACCATACATGCGTCATTTCAATAATATTATAAACTAGCTGACCACCGCGGCTTCGCTCCCGTCAACAGGCTACCTACCTACCCTACCTACCCTACCTACCCTACCTACCCTACCTACCCTACCTACCCTACCTACCCTACCTACCCTACCTACCCTACCTACCCTACCTACCCTACCTACCCTACCTACCCTACCTACCCTACCTACCCTACCTACCCTACCTACCCTACCTACCCTACCTACCCTACCTACCCTACCTACCCTACCTACCCTACCTACCCTACCTACCCTACCTACCCTACCTACCCTACCTACCCTACCTACCCTACCTACCCTACCTACCCTACCTACCCTACCTACCCTACCTACCCTACCTACCCTACCTACCCTACCTACCCTACCTACCCTACCTACCCTACCTACCCTACCTACCCTACCTACCCTACCTACCCTACCTACCCTACCTACCCTACCTACCCTACCTACCCTACCTACCTACCTACCCTACCTACCCTACCTACCCTACCTACCCTACCTACCCTACCTACCCTACCTACCCTACCTACCCTACCTACCCTACCTACCCTACCTACCCCTACCTACCCTACCCTACCTACCCTACCTACCCTACCTACCCTACCTACCCTACCTACCCTACCTACCCTACCTACCCTACCTACCCTACCTACCCTACCTACCCTACCTACCCTACCTACCCTACCTACCCTACCTACCCTACCTACCCTACCTACCCTACCTACCCTACCTACCCTACCTACCCTACCTACCCTACCTACCCTACCTACCCTACCTACCCTACCTACCCTACCTACCCTACCTACCCTACCTACCCTACCTACCCTACCTACCCTACCTACCCTACCTACCCTACCTACCCTACCTACCCTACCTACCCTACCTACCCTACCTACCCTACCTACCCTACCTACCCTACCTACCCTATCTACCCTACCTACCCTACCTACCCTACCTACCCTACCTACCCTACCTACTCTACCTACCCTACCTACCCTAACTACCCTACCTACCCTACCTACCCTACCTACCCTACCTACCCTACCTACCCTACCTATCCTACCTACCCTACCTACCCTACCTACCCTACCTACCCTACCTACACTACCTACCCTACCTACCCTACCTACACTACCTACACTACCTACCCTACCTACCCTACCTACCCTACCCTACCAACCCTACCCTACCCTACCTACCCCACTTTACCTACCCTATCCTACCTACCCTACCCTACCTACCCTACCTACCCTACCCTACCTACCCTACCTACCCTACCTACCCTACCTACCCTACCTACCCTACCTACCCTACCTACCCTACCCTACCTACCCTACCCTACCCTACCCTACCTACCCTACCTACCCTACCCTACCTACCCTACCCTACCTACCCTACCCTACCTACCCTACCCTACCTAACCTACCCTACCTACCCTACCCTACCTACCCTACCCTACCTACCCTACCCTACCTACCCTACCCTACCTACCCTACCCTACCTACCCTACCCTACCTACCCTACCCTACCTACCCTACCTACCCTACCTACCCTACCTACCCTACCTACCCTACCTACCCTACCTACCCTACCTACCCTACCTACCCTACCTACCCTACCTACCCTACCTACCCTACCTACCCTACCTACCCTACCTACCCTACCTACCCTACCTACCCTACCTACCCTACCTACCCTACCTACCCTACCTACCCTACCTACCCTACCTACCCTACCTACCCTACCTACCCTACCTACCCTACCTACCCTACCTACCCTACCTACCCTACCTACCCTACCTACCCTACCTACCCTACCTACCCTACCTACCCTACCTACCCTACCTACCCTACCTACCCTACCTACCCTACCTACCCTACCTACCCTACCTACCCTACCTACCCTACCTACCCTACCTACCCTACCTACCCTACCTACCCTACCTACCCTACCTACCCTACCTACCCTACCTACCCTACCTACCCTACCTACCCTACCTACCCTACCTACCCTACCTACCCTACCTACCCTACCTACCCTACCTACCCTACCTACCCTACCTACCCTACCTACCCTACCTACCCTACCTACCCTACCTACCCTACCTACCCTACCTACCCTACCTACCCTACCTACCTACCCTACCTACCCTACCTACCCTACCTACCCTACCTACCCTACCTACCCTACCTACCCTACCTACCCTGCCTACCCTACCTACCCTACCTACCCTACCTACCCTACCTACCCTACCTACCCTACCTACCCTACCTACCTTACCTACCCTACCCTACCTACCCTACCCTACCTACCCTACCTACCCTACCCTGCCTACCCTACCCTACCTACCCTACCCTACCTACCCTACCCTACCTACCCTACCTACCCTACCTACCCTACCCTACCCTACCTACCCTACCCTACCTACCCTACCTACCCTACCTACCCTACCTACCCTACCTACCCTATCTACCCTACCTACCCTACCCTACCCTACCTACCCTTGAACTACTACCTAACCTTTGAATAGTATAAGGGGAATAAATAGTAAAGTAGATTTAGAAGAATTAATTGTAAATTACAGAGACAGTATTTTAAAAGCATTCTATTCCCAAGACTAGTATTAAAAGTAAAATCACTTGTCCGTGGTGGTCCGAGGAGCTCACTGTGAAGAAGAAGCAGTTTACCAGACTGAAGAACCGCATCCGCAATGCCGCGCCGGTCCGGCGAGCGATGATCGTAGACGAGTACCTGAAGGCCAAAGAAGAGTACGAGATGCTAGCGAAGAGCGCCCAATTCGCAAGTTGGAAGGAGTTCTGCCGGAAACAGGATCGGGAAGGGGTCTGGGAGGGAATCTTCAGGGTGATTGGTAGGACCGCCAGAAGACAGGAGGAACTGACCCTACGCAGCGATGGTGTATTCCTCAACCCAAGTGAATCGGCCGCCCTACTCGCAGAAACGTTCTACCCCGAAGACAGAGTAGACCAGGACAACGCTGACCACAGGCGAATTAGAGAAGCAGCCAGTCGAGTAAATGAGTGGGTTCATGATGAATATTATGACCCGCCATTTACCGCGCTGGAGCTGAAGACCGCCGTGGCAGGTTTCAATCCCAAAAAGGCACCAGGAGGGGATGGACTGACGTCTGATATCTGCAGTCGAGCGATCCACCAGGACCTGGATGCGTTCCTTGCCCTCTACAATAAGTGCCTTGAATTGGCACACTTCCCGAACATCTGGAAGGAGGCCACAGTCGTGGTTCTCAGAAAGCTGGGCAAGGACGATTACCTAAACCCCAAGGCATACAGACCAATAGGTCTACTGCCGGTTCTGGGGAAGATCCTGGAGAGGATGGTAGTAGCGCGTTTAAAATGGCAGCTTGTACCGCGGTTTAGTACTCGCCAGTTTGGTTTTATGCCCCAAAGAAGCACTGAGGACGCCCTCTATAAGCTAGTGAAGCACGTACAGGACAAGTTGAGGCTGAAGAAGCTAATTGTCCTGGTGTCACTGGATATAGAGGGGGCCTTCGATAGTGCTTGGTGGCCAGCCATCAAGGTCAGACTGGCTGAGGAAAAGTGCCCGGTGAACATAAGAAGGCTGCTAGATAGCTATCTCGACAGTAGGAAAGTCAAGGTTCGTTACGCTGGGGAGGAATGCACGCGAGTGACTAGCAAGGGCTGTGTTCAAGGGTCAATAGGTGGTCCCATCCTGTGGAATCTCATTCTAGACCCACTATTGCAGGAATTGGAACAGCGCGGAATCTTCGGGCAGGCGTTCGCCGATGATATAGTCTTAGTTCTGGATGGGGACTCAGCGACCGAAGTTTCAACATCTGCCAATGCAGCCCTCGCCCATGTTCAGAGTTGGGGCGTCAGAAACAAGCTGAGGTTCGCACCGCACAAAACCTGTGCGATGGTCGTAACCAACAAGCGCAAGTATGATACCCCAAGGCTAAGCATGGCCGGGGTCGACATTGGTATGGTTAAGAAGATGAAGTTGTTGGGTCTAACCATAGACGAGAAGCTCACCTTCAACGAGCACACCGCGAACGTCTGCAGGAGGGCAGCTAACATTTATAAACAGCTGTCCCGCGCCGCTAAAGTGAGTTGGGGATTGGACGCACAGATCATACACACAATCTACACTGCGATGATTGAGCCCATAATAACGTACGCGGCCGCAGCCTGGGCTCCCGCTACGAAGAAGCTGGGAATACGGAAGAAGCTAGGCTCGGTCCAACGAGGATTCGTCCAGAAGATCTGTAAATCTTACCGTACTGTCTCCCTGAACTCGGCACTGGTACTGTCCGGTGCTACTGTGCGGATACTACCTCTAGATCTGCGCATACAGGAGGCAGCCGCCCTGTATGAAGCGAGGAGAGGGCCATCCCGGTTTGTGCCAGGAGATAGGGAGATCGAAAGTGCTGTAAGGTTTGCAGAGGCTCCTCATCCAGCTACACAAATGCCCCTGGAGTTCATGTGCCTGGCAGACCAACAGTTGCTAGATAGCAACAATGTGCAGGCGGTGCGGATCTTCACCGACGGCAGCAAGATTGAGGGGAAGGTCGGAGCCGCATTATCCATTTGGGATAATGAAGGCGAAGTCCGGAATCTCAAACTTAGCTTAGCCGCGTACTGCACAGTCTACCAGGCGGAACTCCTGGCCATCTGCAAAGCGACGGACGTGATCCTCACGCGGCAAGAGACGAGCTATGGCTTGTACAGTGACTCAATGTCAGCATTGCAGACGCTTGCAGGCCATGGCTCTCTCCATCCCCTGGCGGTTCAAGCGCGCGCCAATTTGGCTCAAGCCCTGCGCCAGAGCAAAGTTGTGTCTTTGTTCTGGATCAGGCCCACGCGGGCCTGCCGGGGAATGAGCGAGCGGACGAGCTGGCAAAGAAGGCAGCATTGTCGTTGCGGAGGAAGCCGGACCACGACCAATGTCCGGTGTCATTTATCAAGCGACAGATCCGTTTGGAATCGCTTGATGAATGGAACCGAAGATATGTGTCGGGCGAGACAGCCTCTGTGACGAAAATGTTTCTTCCGGATGCCATAGCGGCTTTCCGTATTATAAAACAGGTGCGGCCCACAGGCGTTCTCACGCAGGTTTTGACGGGGCACGGCGGGTTCTCTGAATACTTGAATCGCTTCAAGTGTAAGGAGAGCCCATCGTGCGTCTGCGATCCAGGCGTGGCAGAGACTGTCCAGCACATACTTGTAGATTGTCCGTTATTTATCAGGGAACGCTATCAACTCGAATGTGAGCTGGACAGGAGACTGACGAAGGAGAGCCTGCATGGGCTCATGACTAAGCAACACAGGGAAAAGTTCCTAGTGTACTGTGTTAATGTGGCCTCCACCGTCATTGCATGAAACCGAAGCTGAAGCGGCACTATGCTTCACTAGTATTATAAGAATATTTTGTAAGAAGCATAGAATAGCACGCACAAAACTGCAATGATGAACTGTGCACTGGGGTAGTACCTAAGAACAGATTGTCTGTATGGTGAAAAGCACTGTTGTGCTTCTCATCCCTATTTGTAAGGCACTATTAATAAAATTTTGATCTTTCCCCTGTGATATATTTTCTGACTGTGATAAATAGCACTTTTGCATATTGTATTTATAAACAGCACTTCTCGCACATTTGTAATTTTCTGTAACCTTGTATATTAGCACTTTTTGTCTTTTGACCCAAATTTTAAATAAATAAAGCTGCCTTTACATAATTAAAGAAAGTGGGAGTCCCACCCACCGTATACAAGAGATGTAAGCAAGAAGAACAATTAGTATGAAGAATGAAAGTACGAGAGGCATGAAAGAGGAATGTAATGAAAGGATTTGCACAGAATAGGCGCCAACTTTGTTGAGCGGGATTAGTATTAAATAAAAAAAAAATAAAAAAAAAAAAATACCCTACCTACCCTACCCTACCTACCCTACCCTACCTACCCTACCTACCCTACCCTACCTACCCTACCCTACCTACCCTACCCTACCTACCCTACCCTACCTACCCTACCCTACCTACCCTACCCTACCTACCCTACCCTACCTACCCTACCCTACCTACCCTACCCTACCTACCCTACCCTACCTACCCTACCCTACCTACCCTACCCTACCTACCCTACCCTACCTACCCTACCCTACCTACCCTACCCTACCTACCCTACCCTACCTACCCTACCTACCCTACCTACCCTACCCTACCTACCCTACCCTACCTACCCTACCCTACCTACCCTACCCTACCTACCCTACCCTACCTACCCTACCCTACCTACCCTACCCTACCCTACCTACCCTACCCTACCTACCCTACCCTACCTACCCTACCCTACCTACCCTACCCTACCTACCCTACCCTACCTACCCTACCCTACCTACCCTACCCTATCTACCTACTAACTTGTTGAACTATTTATTTGAATAAGAAATAATATACTACTATACGAATGCAACCAACTTTTGTTTCTACCGGCAGCGTTGATCTAATTAAAATTTAGAACATAAAAGTTGCTATTGTGAGTCAACTTTAAAAGATAGACATATGGTGTCACGGACTTTTTTTTTGAACTTTTAAAGAGAAACAATTCCATCATACATGATATTTGCGTAACTTAAACCATTTACGCAGCGCACGCAATGGAAGCTCTCAAAAAGGATTTTTTTTTCCCGTTTTTGTAACATTTTTCATTTATGCTCCGCTCCTATTGGTTGTAGTGTGATGTTATATAGCCTATAACCTTCCTCGATAAATGGACTATCCAACACAAAAATAAAATTTCAATTCCAACCAGTAGTTCCTAAGATTAGCGCGTTCAAACAAACAAACAAACAAACTCTTCAGCTTTATAGTATAGAAGAAGAATACAATACACATGTAACACATTAAATCGACGAGTACGATAACTGCTACGCGGTAACAAACATTAGAGAAAGGAATCGTCAACAGTATTACTTGTAAACACAAAAATACGTAATAAACCTAACGGAAACTGAGTGGTCTTTTCTCTTCGTGCTTCAACCTCAACCACAACCAAGTGAGTGCACGAACCGTACATTTTTTGGTCCTTCGAGCCGGATGTGTGTGACCGTCGTCAATGGCTAGTTGCTTCAATGTTCGCCTAGCTAGCCATGGTGCGCATTTGGTCCCGTAGGTTACTGTGCAGAGCTGGTAATCGCGAACATGGTCCCCTAGTACTCATCGCAGATGGTACTTTTTAGACTTCACGGCCTTTCAAAGACTATGTACGAGGCTTGGCACCCCCAAACACATATACTCTGACTGTGCTGTGGTACAAACTTCATCGGCGCTGCAAAGGTGCTTCGTCAAGAATTCGAAGAGTTTAAACAACTACTGAAACCAGATCTCTTCCACTGGCCAAATTGGAGGTGGAGTGGCATTTCAACGCCCCCGCCTGGCCAAATGCTGGCAGTCTGTAGGAAGCTGCCGTCAAGTCTATGAAGCACCATCTTCGACGAGTACTAGGGGACCAATAACTAACATACGAAGAGTTCATAACGATTTTAGCAAAAATAGAAGCCCTCATGAATTCCAGACCTCTGTGCCCGCTAACTGAAGATCGAGAAGAGTTCTGCAACTGCCTTCCAACATTTCCTTACAGGGAGCCCAATATTGTCCATGCCACTTTCGGATTACAGTGACGTAAATTACATTGATTTACGCCGTAGGTGGCAGCTTACCGAGCATATGTTTCAACAATATTGGAAAAGCTGGTCAAACGATTACCTTACCAAGTCACTCTACAAACACGTAGTAAGTGGAAAAAGCCTTCTAGAAACGTCAATGAAGGCGATGTAGTACTGGTGAAAGAAAACAATCTACCGCCGATAAAATGGGCCCTAGGTCGGATTTTGGAGACTTATCCAGGATCTGATGGATATTTTCGAAGAACTACTGTTAAAACTCAAGCAGGAATCATAAAGCGCCCAATAACAAAAGTGTCGCCATTACCACTGAACTCTGAAACTGAGGACACCAAAGAAAACGAAATGAAAAATAAGCCTCCACAGAATTCGAAAAATGAACGGCGGAAGAAGTCAAAGAATCCTTTCTCAACGTTACTAATAACAACGTTATCATTGTTTACATTTGTAACGGGATCTTGTACCGCCACCCAAGGCTAGCGCGGTGCGCCGGCGTCGACCACTCAGATTACAAGTTTGGAAAGCGAGCGGCCCATATACTATGACATCGTCGGCAAAATGCAAGTAGTGCGCGATTAATGGATACTAATGATGCACTACAACCTTACAAACTATTGGGAAGCGACTCATCGTTTTCAAACTTACTTCGAGAATATCAAGAACTTATGCCATAAAACGAATCTACAACACTGAAGATCAACCATGGAACAATTATATATATCACGAAATAGAACTTCTAAACTACTACAACTCTATTCTTATAAATCCCCCCAAAAACCTGAGCAACAGGAAGAAATGGGGTTTAGTCGAGGGAGTCAGCTATATAGCTAATAGTATGTTTGGAATATTAGACCAACAATTCGTTAAGAACAAAACTACGAGTCAACCTGCAGATATTGAACTTCAAGTTTTTCGCAAAACTGAGTACCAGCAGCAGGAAACCGTCGCAGCACAAACAACAAAGGACTTGCGGCGGAAGCCTCAATCTGGGAACAGGAACAGCGCCTTTCAATTTGATCGATTAATTACTTAACTAACTTTATGACGACTTTTCCTTTCTCTTCTTGTTTGTATCTCCTTTTGGGTTGCCAAGATGTACAGTCTAAAACTGTACATATTTGGCTGACGCGGTGCCATGCACCATACGTGCGTCATTTCAATAATATTATAAATACACATGTAACACATTAAATCGACGAGTACGATAACTGCTACGCGGTGACTAACATTAGAGAAAGGAATCGTGAACAGTATTACTTGTAAACACAAAAATACGTAATAAACCTCACGGAAACTGACGTGATCTTTTCTCTTCGTGCTTTAACCTCAACAACAACAACTCTGCAAGTGTACGAACCGTAAACTATTGATTCAGAAAGGAGAGAAGACTTTACTTAAAAATTATCGACCAGTGGCATTAATATCCACCAATATTCTCTAAAGTCATAGAAAAAATAATACATTCCAGATTGTACAATTTCCTAGAAAATAAAAATGTGCTGGCCAATGAACAAAAAGGTTTTAGAAGAAACCACAGTCAATTAATATTGCTATATATATGATATTCTTAAAAAAATATGTCAAGGGTAGATAGCAAAACACCTATTTGTTCTGTTTATTTGGACATGACGAAGGCATTAGACTACGTTGATCACACAATACTTATCGACAAATTAGAAATATATGGAATACGCGGCAAATGTCTAATCTTATTACACCATATTTAAGCAACCGGCAACAATACACTGAAATTACAAAAATTAACATTCAAACCAAGCGTAAAATCAAATGTCGGTCAACTTTTAGAATGGTAAAGTACGTTGTACATCAAGGGAGCGTATTAGGGCCCCCACTATTTCTGGTATATATAAATGACCTGCCAAAAAACATCAACCATCCAACAGTACTATTTGCAGATGATAACACGATAATGATAAAAAATAAATAAGTGGTACACTAAAGCAAACAATAGATTGGTTAGTAGCGAATAACTTGAAAATTAATCTAGATAAAACTAATATAATGCACTTTAAGCAGCGACAACTACATAACCTTCCGGATATTGGTCACAGTGGAAAGCCAGAGACAAAAACTGATCGTACAAATTTTTTGGGACTAGTGATAGATAGTAAACTCACATGGAAGCTACATGTTGAAGAGATTTATAGAAGGTTAAACAGTTTTGCTTTCGCTCTTCATAAATTAACTAAATTTGTAATTCGTGAAACCGTACTAATTGCCTATCATAGCTACGTAGAGTCAGCTCGAAGATACGGAGTATTTTTTTGTGGAAACTCAACAGACAAGAATTATGTTTTCATCGCACACAAAAGTGCTTTTTTATTAACTTTTGGCTCGCGTTTGACCACTATCTCGCCTGATGTTAAGCGATAATGTGGTCTACGTCTTCTGTGAAGCACTCTTGCCTAGAAGAAACCTATTCACTCTTGACTTAAAGACCCCAAGGTTGTAGCTATCAGGGAACAAAGACTCTGGAAGGGAATACCACTCCTTAGCTGTACGCACAATTAAACTATTAGCAAAACGCTTTGTGTGTGTGGGAGAGATGTCTACTATGTACCGATGGCGCATGGCCGTACGTCTTGTAGTCCGATGATGGAAAGGGCTAGGCGGAATCAAATTGTGCAGTTCCGTCGCACACTCCTCGAAATGTAACCGATAAAAAACCGACAGGCTTGCAACGCGCGGCGTCGATGTTCGAAGCTCTGGAGCTTTGAGGCGACCAGTGCATCGTTGCCAAAAAATTGTCTCTTAGTATTAATATACTTAACAGTAATTAAATTCTCTTCAACCTTTTGTTTTATAAAATTATATTTTACTAGCTGTTCCCCGCGGCTTCGCTCCCGTGGACCACCCTACAGGACCCATTTTCGGGATTAAAAAATAGCCTATGTCACTCAGGAATAATGTAGCTTTCTATTGGTGAAAGAATTTTTAAAATCGGTCCAGTAGTTTCGGAGTCTATTCGGTACAAACAAACAAACAAAAAAATCTTTCCTCTTTATAATATTGGTATAGATTACATGCTTTAATATTTTTTGATCAGGATTCTTTATGGCTTTAATAGTTCTTTGGTTATCTTCAAAATTACAAATTTATTTACTTTTATACCAGGCCCCTCAGAAAGTATTGCGAAAAAAAGTTTTTATATATGGGAGACTGGCCAGTTATAATGTTTTTCGAAAATATGATTATTTATAAGTAAAAATAAGTAAGTTCCAATTTCAAAATTTCCCTCCACATTTTTTGCGAGTTAATTCAAAGTATTGTGTCTCACTGAAATATGGATCTGCGCCGGGAACATTTTAGAGCTATGATTTTATACGATTTCAAGTGTCGCCTGAAACCGGATGAATCGTACGATAGACTTCAAATGGCATTCATGGATGAAGGCCCTTCCAAGGCAACCGTGTATCGTTGGTATAACGAATTCAAGCGCGGTCGACCAACTTTGGGGGATGACGAAAGAAGCGGTCGCCCTTTGACGGCTGTTACCGAAGAAAACGTGCTAGCAGTGAAAAATTTAATCCAAGACAATAGGCGAATTACATATCAGGAGATTCAACACATATTGAAGATTGGATCGGGAAGCGTTCACGAGATTCTACACAGCCATCTTCGCGTGAGGAGGATAGTATCACGCTGGGTGCCGCACAACCTCACCGATGCTCAGAAGCAGGCCTGGGTGGAATGGTGCCGTGATATGCTTAACAAATTTGAAGCAGGCTCGTCTCGGCGTGTTTACGACATCGTTACAGGTGATGAGTCCTGGATTTATCAATACGACCCAGAAACCAAGCGCCAGTCGACTGTTTGGGTGTTTCAAAATGAGCCAACGCCTACCAAAGTGAAGCGATCTAGAAGCGGGGTTAAGATTTTGATCGCTAGCTTTTTTAATTTGACTGGCCACTTGGTATCAATTCCCTTACGGGATCAAAGAAGCATTAATGCCGAATGGTATACTACCAAATGTTTGCCAGAAGTTTTCTCTGTAATAAGCAACAAGCGACCAAACACAGGGCTCCGCGGGCTACTGCTCCACCACGACAATGCACCTGCGCACACCGCACTCAAAACGAGGGACTTCCTGGACAGCACGCCAGTCAAACTCCTGGGTCACCCTCCTTACAGCCCTGATCTAGCACCGTGTGACTTCTTTTTATTCCCAAAAATAAAAAATCAGCTCAAAGGGATACAATTTTCGTCGCCGGAAGATGCGCTGGCTGCGTTCGAGCAGGCTGTAAACGAGGTGTCTGCGGCGGACTGGAAAAAGTGTTTTGAAAACTGGTTTAGGCGCATGAATCTTTGTATAGAGGCTGGTGGAAAGTACTTTGAAAAGATTTAATAAAAATATATGTACGTATAGAACATTTTTTTTTAGTTTCGCAAAACTTTCTGAGTGTCCCACGTATTTAAATCATCAAGTAACTTAATCATCCAACATGTTTCTATTATACATTGACATAAGGTTACAAACTCTGCCTCCGTTGTGCATTAGTTTAATCAAATATCCAGATGTAGATTTTGTATCTGAATCCCTATCCCAATCATCATCAGCATAAGCTAATAAAGGCATGCTAGAATTATTCTTTGTATACAATAAAGAAACACTTACAGTTTTATTAACATAACATAACAATCGTTTTAAACTTCTGCACAAATCAGCACTTGGTTTTGATTGAAATCTACTTAAATAATAAACAGATGTTGTTAAATCAGGTCTGGAACCCACAGTTACATACATAAGTGAACCTATCGAAGACACAACATTGCTTTTCTAAAGATAAATCAATTTCTGAATTTTCATCATATTTAAAATTAGCATCCATCAGCGTGTCACACCCCTCACAATCCTGCATGTTATAACGTTTTAAAATATTAGACAAACAGTTTGATTGGTCAATAGAAATTCCTTCAGATGTGCTTTTAATAGAAAATCCAAAATACATTAGGTTATTATTACCCAAATCTTTCATTCTAAATTTAGTTTTAAGGAAACTTAAAACATTAGTAATATCTCTCAGACTTGAATCAAAAATTAACAAATCGTCGACATATAAAAGTAAGTGTAATTCCCCTTTACTATACAAGCAATAGTCATTATTTGATCTCTTAAAACCGTAAGATGTGATAGTCTCGTCAAATTTTTCATACCAGTACTTTGGTCATTTCTTTAGGCCATATAAGGACTTTTTCAACTTGAGTACGGACCCTGACTTAATATTTATACCTTCTGGTGGTTTGAGATACACCTCTTCGTTCTATACGTCCATATAAAAATGCTCCTTTCACATCCATCTGACTGATATTGTAATTTCTGTTGACAGCTACTGATAAAAGAGTTCTTAAAGTTTGCATTCTTAATACTGGAGAGTATACATCTTCAAACTGACCTTCTTGTTGAAACCCTCTCACTACTAATCTTGCTTTGCATATACTTTGCGATCCTGTATTCTTCTTAGTAAAGATCCATTTTCCATCTAACACTTTCTGGTTTTCTGGTCTTTGGGTTATCTCAAAAGTTTCACTTTCTTCTAATACTTTAAATTCTTCTTTTACAGCTATCATCCATTCCTTCTCATCTTGTCTTTCTTTTACATCTTCATAAGTGACTGGTATGTTGTCCTCATCACAAAATAAGACAAAATCTGCATTACCGTCATCTTCAAAATTCATAACGTAGTCATCTTGCCATGTTGGTTTCTTAGATGGTCTTCTTTCTCTTCCTGTTTCTTGACCTTCTAAGTTTCCTTTTTCTATTTCAGCTGCACCTTCCTTTTCCATACCTCTTCCTTTTTCTGGGTTTCTTTCATATTCTCTTTCTTCAATATTTTCCTTATTCCTTTTATTTGTCAATTCCTTTTCAAAGTTTTCTGTGTCTTCATTATCATCAAATCTAGGTAAATAAACATTATTTTCAGTTGCCTTTCTTCTCTCATCGAAAACAACATTTCTTGCAATTACGACTGATCCAGTTTCTTCATCATAGAGTTTAATGAGTTTCAATGGAATATCCTATCAT
Organism: Orthosia gothica; assembly: GCA_949775005.1. Lineage (NCBI taxonomy): Eukaryota > Metazoa > Arthropoda > Insecta > Lepidoptera > Noctuidae > Orthosia > Orthosia gothica. Next base: position 33,982,403 of record OX459044.1, read on the forward strand.
TATCATTTTCTTACCTTTATCATCCAGCTTTTTTCATAATTCTTTAGGTATATGATTGTATGCAGTACATCCAAAAATTCTTAAATTTGACACATTGGGCTTCCTGTTTGCCCATAGTTCACTAGGAGTTTGCTCTCTTCCTGAAACTGGGCTTCGGTTAGCCACATAAGCTGAGAATAATACCGTTTCACCCCAAAATTACTTTTTCAATACAGAATCAATTAACATTGTCCGTGCCTTGTCCATCAGTGTTCTATTCATGCGTTCGGCCACGCCATTAATTTCTGGGTTATATGATACTGTATGTTGCATGACTATGCCATTCCTATTACAAAAGTCTTTAAATCATTAGAGAGATATTCGTGACCATTGTCTAATCGCAATTTATAAAGATTAATATTAAAATGATTAGTTACCAAATAGTAATATTGTTTAAATTTATCAAAAACCGCAGATTTATTTTCCATTAAATAAACCATTGTAAAGTGTGTGTAATCATCAATGAATCTTCCAAAACAATTTTTATCTTCATATGTACTTGGAGAGATCGGCCCACAAACATCAATGTGTACAAGTTCTAAAGGTCGTCTAGCTCTACAACCTGGTTTATTAAATGGCTGTCTACAATTTTTACTTAATACACATGGTTCACACAAGTCATTTTCTATAGTTTTATTTTTAACCATATTTTTCATAACTAATAAATTTAAGTTTGATTTATCTAAATGGCCAAATCTCCTATGCCATAATCAGTTTCATCTTGTTTTGTTTTACAAGTAAAATGACATGTTTTTACATTACTTTTAAGGTGTACAGTATATAATGTTTTATTTTTATTTCCAATTAATAACAAATAGTCTTGTGTGTACACTTTCACTTGTCCCTGACAAAAAATCACTTTTGCACTTTCCCTTTTGGATACACTTAACCATTTTTTCTTAATTCTGGTACGTACAAGACATTATTTATATTATACTGGTGTTCCCTTTTACCTACTGTGCTTATTAATTTTAAATTACCAACTCCCGTGGCTTCTAAATTTACACCATTCTTAGCTGAAGATGTTTTAATTGGAACTTTTAATTCAATATATTCTACAAAATGTTCTTTTGTATTTATTAAATGATTGGTACATCCAGAATCTATGCAAAAGTCTAAATAGTTATTGTTATCATAAGATATATTACCTTGTGGTGAATTGCTCAAGAATGCATTATACTCATAACCTGCCAAGTTTGCATCATTTTGTCCCCTGGTCCATTTGACTCCTCGGTTCCCATATCCTCGTCCTGGTCTGCGCACATTTCTCCAATTGTTTTCTCGTCCATGTTGCCTTGTGTCATGATCTTGTCTAGTATTGTATTCTGGTCCTGTATTGCCTTGACTTGGCAACACTGCTTGACGTCCTTGTCCTCGTCCAGCATGGTATCCACCACGACCTCTATTCATATGACACTGGAACTTTTTGTGGCCGGGTTTTCCACAAACGTAGCAATTGAATGCCGCTTGCGACTGGGAGTCTGGTTTTGTATTACACCCTTGGCGCCTCTCGTCCTCTGCCAATAACCTTCTCTTTGTGAATGTGTAATTAAGGTCACTTTGGGTTTCGAGAGATGTTATTACCATGTTGTAACTTTCTGGTAATGACAATAACAAATAGTTTATTCTTTCTTCTTCCGATAATTTGACATCAGCTCCTTCTAACTCATTGAATATTCCTTCTATTTTAAATATGTGGTCTTGAAGGGCCTTCTTTTCATCGTGTTTTATTTCAGATAACTTTCGCCTTAAAAGCAAAGTCCCAACAGTACTCTTTTTCATAAAATGTTCCTCCAAGCTTTTCCACATAAGGTATGCAGAATTTTTCCTCACATAGTCGATGTGGGAGTCCGCCACACCGGCAATTAGTAGGGCTTGCGACCTTGACTTAGTTTTTGAATTTTCAGCTTTACCAACGTACTCTTCACTTTGTATTGCTGCTAAACATTCGTTTTCCTTGAGAATACTTTTAATGCGGAACGCCTACGTCGTGAAATTTTTCACAGAATGGTTAGATTTTATACTTTGTAGACTCCATCTTACATTTCTTCTAAAGGTTCTATCGAGTTTTAATTCCGTGATCATATCATAAATACTTTTTCTTTCACTTTGGTTGAAAGAAAAAGTATTTATGTTTTTTTTTAAGTATTTATGTATTTACTGGGCCGATAACTATTATTACTGGAGATGAATATTATGATTCCAAACCACTTTGGTCTTCTTATAGGATTTATTTATAACACACATTTTAGTTTTACAGCCATTGTTGACAGACAAACATAGACACAGAGCATAGACCAAGCCGAGGAATGCATGGGTTGCCACCTCAATATATTTTTTGCAAAAAAGTTTTTATATATTATTAAGCATGTTTTATTGTTATATTTTAAATTTAGTCAATTTATTGTTACATAATCACGGTTTTAAATTTTTGAATGCCTATTAATTACAATCTTTTTTTAATTTTAATTGATTTGTGTAATTTTTGTATGCAATTAACGGCTGGTTGTAGCGAACTTAAATTTGTACCATTTTACATCCACTGTACCTATGACTCACAAATAAAGATTTCTGATTCTGATTGTACCTACTCTTCTTTATTTCGTCATTTACCTTCTCTAAAATCAGATATTCCTAGGTATATATTTTATCATTTAAAAAAAAAGTTAAATCAAAAAGTCAGGGGGTTTTTTGATTTTTTGATTTAACTTTTTTTATTTATAACTTTTTGCTATTTCTGTTTCGAATTAGGTACATTTAAACATATAAGTGTAATATGTTTTTGAAATCACCTCTTCAAGCCCTTTATTTTGATACCACACTGATGGGTGTGGACAAAAAAAAATTTGGGCGCCCACAATGTGGCACCCAAAAGCCGACATTTTTCTATTTTCCAATTTTAATGTAGCCAGTGACACTTGCAGGGTTAAAACGAATCGATGGACGTAAGAACCATCAAAATCGGCCAACGCGTTTTGTCTCTAGAACGCCATATAGGAACAAACATACATACATACATACTTACATACATAGACAAAAACACATTACCCTCCTTCGGCAGTCGGGTAAAAAGGAAATACACTTGCCAACTGTTAACGTAAGTAAGTTGGCAGGAGTCGTTAGATGCGCAGAAGTCGTTTTTTAGGTATCTTTGGTAGGGAAGCGGGGCGTAACGGGGGTAACGTTTAGATCTGTTCCGAGCGCGCGATTGGTTGGTCAGTTGACACAAGAATCAACTGACCAATCGTATCGCGACCCCGTTCCTTTTGCTCTATATGGTGGTTGGTCAGTTCGCGAAATATGAAATTTTGTACACGTGTTTAAGAAGCCCACATAGAATAACATATGCGAATATTGTGCCAACAATAAAACATACCAACATACGTATCGAATTGATTACTACCGTTTTTTTGGAGTCGGTAAAATTGTCAGGCAGTATCTGGGTATTTATAGTTGAGTGATTGATTATAATACCTACCTGGGTATTTAACTGTCCGGAAAATAAACTTAAATATTTTCATCTTCTGTAATAGTTATAATTGGGCAAGCAAGATAAATTGCCATTTGCTTTTCAGACGAGAGCCTGCACAGCACCAAATTCCATATCAACTGCATTGTCTACCGTGGCGGCGTAGGCGTGGAACAAGTGAACAAAAGGTTAAGTTACGAACGATAGCCCCGACCCCCCGATACATAATACAATTAACAGTTTAGCGGAGGTGAGTGGGTGACTGTGAGCTGCGAGACGTCGCCGCTGTCCACTTAATTAACTTGTACCTGCCGAGTGCCGAGTGACACTCACAATCCTCCCAATAACAAATACACTGCTCGTTTATTCAATTAAATCGGCACATTCCTATATTGGTGTGCTGTCCTACATACAATGAGTAAGAGGAGAGGTTAGGTGATGCAAAAAAATACAATTAGTTAGTTGGGTAGAATACACATCTTGTTTACGAGTACCTACCTACGAGCAAAACAGCAATGTTGTATATTGATACGCCATGTTAACAAACGGTTTACAACGTTGCTGTTATTTGTGTCATCATTAATTTATGAACATTTCATTATAATGTACCTCCTCAAATATTGGACCAATTTAAAAGATATTCCATAAACTGAAAAAGAAAGATATATACTGTGCCCCTATGTTTTGTGGAGTTACCGTCTGAACCGAAATTACGCAAATAAAAGAAAACTTAATGCATATACCAATACGCATTGCAAACTCCTACAACTAGTAAACTTAAATCAAACCGCGATCAATTATCAAAACTAAACCCGACCAGTACAAATGAAGTAATAAAAATACTAAATCAGGTAAAAACAAACACTAGTTCTGGTTTAGATGGGATAAACACGAAAAGTATAAAATGTGTTAAAGATTTAATGGCAAAAAACCTAACCAATTGCATCAATAAATGCTTAAACGAAGGATATTTTCCTAATTCTCTTAAACGTGCTAAACTAAGTCCCATATTTAAATCGGGAAGCAAAATGGATCCAAGTAATTATAGACCTATTAGCGTTCTACCAGTACTATCTAAAGTTTATGAAAAAGTTATATATAACCGTCTAAACCAATTTCTAACTGACACGGACTTCCTATTCAAAAAGCAGTACGGTTTCAGACCAAAGTCCAATACCGTCTCTGCGACTGTTGACATAGAGGCAAATATAAGGATCAATATCGATAATCGAAAAATAGGCCTAGGAATCTTCATTGATTTAAAAAAGGCATCTGATACCGGCAGCCATGAAATACTCTTACAAAAACTGAAAGATATGGGTCTTACAGATACAGCGTACGATATTTTCAAATCATATCTTACAAATACGACCCAAATTGTTAAAATTGGTAACCATCAAAGCACACCAAGACTTATGACATGTGGCGTGCCCCAAGGCTCAATTTTGGGCTCATTACTATTCTTAAATTATATAAATAGTATACACGAGATTGGGCTAAAGGGAGAAATTACTCTGTACGCTGACGATACCAACCTGTTCTATTATGGTGACTCGATAAATGTGGTTATGAATGAAGCACAACTTGATTTGGACATCTTACACACTTGGCTCCAGTCAAATTTGTTGACCATAAATGCCTTAAAAACAAATTATGTAATTTTCACTCCCAAAAACAAAAAAATTGGTACCTATAGTCCATTAACAATTAATGGTGAAATAATAAACAAAATAAACTCAGAAAAATATCTGGGCCTACTTCTTGACAGTCGACTTACATGGAAGCCACATATCGAAAAAATTCAAAGTTAACTACTGTCCCTATCAGGTGTCCTTCAGCCCATATCGCGATGCTTGCCCAGACACGTGCGGTATACAATCTATAATTCTTTGATCAAGCCTCATCTGGATTACTTAATTGAAGTATGGGGATCAGCAGCTAAAAGCAACTTAAATAAACTACAGAGATCACAAAATAAATAAATTAAAACGTTATTTCGATATGATTACCTAACACCGACCATAAAAATTTATAAGGAAACTGGACTAATGAATTTATCGCAAACCTATAAATACAACACCTGCATCCTGATTAGAAAAATTGTAACAAAGGATATTCACTCACAAATAACATTTACCAAAAATATAGACCACCACAAATTTAATACTAGACATGCAAATAATATGCGTTTGAAACCGCCTAGAACTAACTACGGAAAACAAAGCATTCTGTACGAAGGAGCCCAGAATTATAATAAATTACCTAAAGACACAAAAGAGGCTAAAAGCTTATCAACCTTTAAGAAACTGTTAAAATGCCACATCTTGAAGGATCTTTCATTAATGGAACAATATGGATAAATTTAATATACTAGCACTACGAAAACTAACCTTAAGCTAAATAACCTACACCCGCTTATTCCCCCATGAAAAGCACTATTTCATTTGTGAAATCCTAAAACAATGTATAAAACTGATCAATTCTGCTTATTCAAACGCACTGTGCCATAGGCCTTAACAAACAAGTCACTATACACAATCTCCACTAACATTTTTAACATCTACCCTACTATAAACGCTAATCGGTTATTTTGTTTACTTATTATTGTATTTTCTCTGTAAGTGATTAATGTAATCTTTTGAAAAAATAAATGTATTAAACCGTAATACCTACAAGCGAATATTTAAATTAACTAAACGTGCTCAAAACACATTTAAAATCAAATCGACAGTCAATAAATAAAAAACCAACATGGGAGATCATAAATCAGTCAAAACCAAAATTGCCTAGTAAAACAATAGCTAACATTAAAATGGATAATAAGAATGTAACAGATCCCCGTGATATAGCTAATATTTTTAACGACCTTTTCATTGACAAAATTAAGCCTGTTTTTAATATCGATATACAAGTCACCTCAAACTATCCAAATAAATCGATGTTTATGGCACCTAGCCACGAAGACAACATAAAACAGATAATCAAATCCTTAAAAAATACTAAGAGCGTAGGACGTGACGTGGATATACCCACATAAATAGTAAAATATGTGTCAGACTACATTAGCGGTCATTTAAGTTACATAATTAATCTATACATAACGCGAAGTATATTATATCCGACCGAACTCAAGACTGCTGTAGTGAAACCACTGCACAAAAAAAAAACTACTTACTAGATCTCGTTCAAACCAATTTTCGCTGGTAGTTTACATAGTAATGTACATCATATATTTTTTTTAGTTTTATCATTCTCTTATTTTAGAAGTTACAGGGGGGGGGACACACATTTTACCACTTTGGCAGAGTCTCTCGCGCAAACTATTCAGTTTAGAAATAAATGATATTAGAAACCTCAATATCATTTTTGAAGACCTATCCATAGATACCCCACACGTATGGGTCTGATGAAAAAAAATATTTTAGTTTTAGTTTCAAGTATGGGAACCCCGAAAATTTATTGTTTTATTTTTATTTTTGTGTAAAAATCTTAATGCGGTTCACAGACTCCATCTACTTACCAAGTTTCAACAGCATAGTTCTTATAGTTTCGGAATAAAGTGGCTGTGACATACGGACGGACAGACAGACAGACAGACAGACAGACAGACAGACAGACAGACAGACATGACGAATCTATAAGGGTTCCGTATTTTGCCATTTGGCTACGGAACCCTAAAAACGATAAAGATAAAGCGGAGTCATACAGGCCTATTGCACTTGTTCCTTTATTTTCAAAGGTACTTGAAAAATATATGTATGAACAAAGTTATAAATATTTTGTCAAACAAGACATCTTGATTATTCTTGACGGAAGAACAAAAATACTTCAGAAAAAACAAAACCATTAATAAATGACTTCTTGAATAAAGTATTCGCAAATTTTGACCGAAATATACCTGTATGTTCCATCTACTGTGATACGACTGAAGCCTTTGACTACTTAGACAACAATATTCTGCTAAATAAATTATACGCTTACGGAATAAGAGTCAATATCCTACAGCTTATCGAGTCATATCAAAAAAATGTGGAAATTACACAAGTAGATCCAAAAAACTAAATGGTAAATCGGTCGCGTCATTCACATATGGTGTGCCACAAGGCAGCGTGCTTAGAAGGTGAAGGTGCTCTATCATCATCATCATCATTCATCATCATCATTTCAGCCGAAAGACGTCCACAGCTGGACATAGTGTACTGTATCACACTCGTGATACAGTTTTATACTAGTACGAGGGGATAGGGCGAATCACTCCAAAGGCAACCAAGCCATTTTTACAATCTAATTTTCATATTATCCAACTGTTGAACTGCCTAAATTTTATTGTCAAAATTACTTTAAACGATTTTGTCTATTTTTGTGTTTATTGTTAAGTTACTCTGTATGGTTGTCTCTTATTCATGAATAAATAAATAGGCCTCCCCCAGGCGTCGCCACATTGACCGATCCCGTGCGTCTCGCATCCAGCGCCTTCCCGCAACCTTAACCAGGTCATCGGTCCACCTAGTGGGAGGCCTTCCAACGTATCGTCTTCCGGTTCGCGGTCGCCATTCCAGAACTTTTCGGCCCCATCGGCCATCCGTTTTGCGAGCAATGTGCCCTGCCCACTGCCACTTAAGTTTGCGAGAGAAGCCGCGGGGGTCAGCTAGTACTCTATATAAATGACCTGCCAAAAGTGACAAAATATCAGATAACACTTTGTGCCGACCACAGCACCGTTACCATTGACTGTAAAGACAAACATAATTATGACAAGGATACATTTTTTTATAGTTTCTTTGCCCCTTACTAGGAATTTATTCCTGTATCGTGAGTGCGTTTACAAATATATAAACTCACAGACACAACACCCAGAATGGGAACAACTATCTGTAGGTCAAACAAATATTTGTTCTGTGCGGGAATCGAACCCGCGACACGCAGCGCAGCAGTCAATCGCTCAACCACTGTGCCAGCCGTGCGCGTGCATTACTAATACTATACACTCAATAATAGAATGGCTAAATAACAAAAATCTTAAAATAAATAGTAATAGAGAAGACCAAATTAATGACATTCAACCAACGCAAAAAAAAAATACTATGAATATTCATTACGGGAACAACAAAATAAATCAAATTAAACACAACCAAATTCCTTGGCTTAACCATAGACCAACGACTAGATTGGAAGGCACACACGATAGATTTGGCAAAGAGACTTAGCAAATCCGCAGGCTTATTACGTATGAAACAGCAATTAACAATATTTGCGCAGAGATTATACAATCAACGCGCGAATATCGCTTTACGTCAAAAATTGGAAGGCATATTTTTGCGAAAAAATTGCTCTTCAATCGCGAATCCGCATTATATATGAGCATATAGAGCCACACCATAATAATTTTACGACAGCACTGCTAACAATAAAAATCTATTAACTGAAATGTGCATTTATCGCAAGGTGATCGAGTCATTTTCGTATTACGTATGGTTTTTGACAGCAGAGCGACAGCGATCGGCGAGCAAATGTGGCTGTCAAATTGCGATTACTTTTTCCCTTGTTGTTGGTCGATTGCCAATCGCTCGCTGATGGCTGAGTAGGTACAGAAGTTTTTGAGTTTTTGGCGGCTTTTTTCGTATGTTATTTTGTGGCTACTTTAATTATCCGCAAATTAGAATAATAATATAAAAATAAATATTGAAATAACAAATTCCTAGTGAATATTGTAAATGTAAATGACAAATTGGTGTTGTTTTGAGTCTCTAATGTCTACGCAACTGGACTATTTGTTGAATCATTGAAACAGAAGTGATCACGGTAAAGTGGAGGATTTTTTTATATACAGTATAAAAAAATTCTGTGTTGGCTACCTCAGCGAAGCTTATATGTTTACTACTAAATACTTACATACACATGAGAATGTGATAAGTCCGCAATAAGTATATTCTATTATATATTTTTTTATATGGCAAACACCGATATCGACTATTCTGCCAATGTCTAAATTAAATTTGAAAAATCTTTTTTACGTTTCTTAGCACAAATACGAGATAATGTAGTCTACTAAGTGATGTTCTCATGCGTTATCGATTCAATTTTTAAAACAATCGACAATTCGAAGAAATTTTAATTGATTTTACACATTGACATACATGTAAATGTACCTATTTTTCTGTTTCTTCTTCTTGTTTGTATATTATGTGTGTGCATAAATGGTTAAATAATAAATAAATAAAATGCAAATATCAAATTTTCACTGCCATATTTACTTATTACAAATTCTTTACATCTGCGAATATTAATTTATCGGAATATTGGAGCTAAATAGTAATTAAATTGACTATTGTAAAAAAACAGCCTCCACGAAGTGTTGCTCTTTCATAAGCTGGTTAATTCATCAAAGTTTACATTTTATAAATCATCGGACAGATAGACTTGACTTAAAGGCCTCAGTGCCTTTAAGCCAAGTCTTTTTTTTTCAAGCCAGGTCACTAAATTGATCGCGCAATAATTGTACAATTATTGCTACTTGCTGTTCCTTACGTAATAAGCCCACCGCTTATGCTTTATACATATATACTTGCGCCAGTTATAGGAACTGACGCTATTATAAGTTTTTAAACTGTCATGGTCACTAACACTAACATTAACATTCGAAATATCCCGTTTCGAACTTCGATCAAGAATACACCTAGATTGAGGATCCCATACAAAACTTATCTTTAAAACTGACGCCAATTGTGTTTAGGTAATTCTAAGAATTCTACTTGGAATAAATATACATTAATGTAAATTCAACCTTAAACGCAATGTTTAAAGTTGCATTCACAAAACGATGGATAAAAAGCAATAAAAAATTTATGAGCTCAATAAAAATTTAGTCTTACACGCAAGTGTTAAAGTCTAAATCACAATGTGCCAAAAAAAAACAATTCGAAATTCGAATTTTTAAATTTATGTTTCAGCTTGGACAAGGAATGAGTGGAGTCGAAACGTTCAATTATTTTTTTTATATCATCGATCTATAAAAATACTAGATTAAGACGGTACCCTGACCAAAAAATCGGCATGAGATATGAGCGTTCCTATTGGTCTAGCGGCACTGGTGGCGCATGAATTACAGTAGTGAATACGCCCAGATTTTAGAATAAAATCTTTATAAAATCGAATTTTGGTCTTTTGAAAAAAATAATTTTACAAAAATGTTCGTTATTAAATTGTCTATCCATTAGTGTTAGTACAAAAAATAATCAATGATCACTTTACGAGGAGATGCATAATATCAATAATTATTTCTCATTTTTATGTTTTATTGGAAGTAGATTAGTGAAATATATACAACATTAAAAAAAAAACTAAATCTACCATTTTAGAATCAATATTATGTAGAAATTTAATGTATTTTTATTAATTGATATTTCTTTTTAAATAACGAGTAGATAGCTCCTAAAAACAGCACAAAAAACGGCTTGCGCGGCGTTTTGCTCGGGGTACCGCCTTAAGAATCAGGAACGAAAATAAGTAGCTCAAATGGCCACACACACTTACCTACCTATCTTTCTATATTATAAAAATCAATTGCTGTTCGTTGGTCTCGCTAAAACTCAAAAACGGCTGGATCGATTTGAATAATTATTTTTTTGTTTTGTTCGCTCGAATACTAATAAAAAATTGGGCCCAATTTTTCGGCGCGTATTTGTGGCCCAATTTTTCGGCCCGTTTTTTAAGCGCTGAACGGGAATCTAGGGATATTCTTGATCGTAAGTTTCGAATGTTAATGTTACTGACGCTATTGTTACAGCATACCATGGCATGACTGGTTAAATATTAAGATACGGTATTATATTTTGGGGCAACTCAACCAACTTCTTTTCGTTACGTTATCAATATCTATATATATAAAAATCAATGCCACTTTTCGTTGTTATTTTATAACTTAAGAACGGGCTCACCTATACAAATCAAATTTTAGGCTTTATTCGGATTATTTAGCAGATGGTATAGGTGAAGAAAAAAAAAATATGAAACTTAGGGTAGGGTAGGGTAGGGTATTGTAGGTTAGGGTAGTGTAGGGTAGGGTAGTGTAGGGTAGGGTAGTGTAGGGTCGGGTAGGGTAGGGTAGTGTAGGGTAGGGTAGGTAGTGTAAGGTAGGGTAGGTAGGGTAGATAAATGTTTGGTGTTTTAATGGCAAAACAAAGTTTGCCGGGTCAGCTTGTATATATATATTTATATAGGTATGTATTATAATGTGTATAAGATATATATGTAAAATATATATTTACGCGGCTTATTATTGTTATTTTTTGTTTTGTTGTTGGTATTCCACGGTTTAAACAATGCACCTGCCACGTTATCTCTTCACTACCCATGGTTGACTGGTAGAGAATGTTTAAGGCATTAAGTCCGCCATTGTACCTTCGTGCATGAAGTTTAAATAAATAAATAAACCAATACGGAGATAATATTTAAAACCCAAAAAAAATGCATGAGAGCAATGTAAATGTAGTGTGGAGCAAAGTTTTATTTAAAAGAAAAAAAAGAAATTATGTTTAGTTATTTTGCGCTGTTTAAATAAAATAAGTCTTGAATTCTATTGAAATGTTTTGGTTGTTTCGGAAGTTTGTATTAAAACTAATATTAATTACTGTTAAATTAATACCATAAAACATGTTGATTTTATGTGGATTTTCTGAATATGTTTACATTTTTAGTTTGTTATAATTTTTGATATTTTTCATTGTAAGTAGCTCAATGCTGACTTCCGGACAAAATGTCGTGTTTATTTTCCATTGGCTGATGCTGGTCTTTTTAAATCGGTGTCAACGAGGAAAGGACAGCCAATCAATCATCATTGAGCTATAAAAGATTGTGAGATCATGAGAGCCAGAAAAATTGGAGATGTTCTGTAAAGCCGATAACAAAGTATTACAATTATTTGATGAAGTACAGTCTTTGATTTCTTATATCTGGAAGTTTTTAACAAATCAGAAGTGGGATAGCACCAAGGAATTCTGGTGTATCGCTACCACCTTGGTGTGATCATACGCCCACAATAAGGTATATTAAAAGTCAATTTGATTATTTAATGTGAATTTTATTTGTGTCTATTTTCTTTTTCTGTATATAATATCTATCTGTATAATATATGGCATGTACGGGTATGCATTTGTGCACGCATGTACATAATTTGTGCATGGGTGGCTTCCCGTCAATATGGACACACGACACATACTGTGACAGTTCGATTTCAATAAAAATAATGCCGATAAATAGGTACGTTGTTTAGGTTTCTTATATTTTGAATAGTAATAGTCATGGTATTAGGAAAATACCAAATAACTAGACTAGATGCAGATATGATCAATGAAGCAAAAGCAGTATGTAAGGACTGTAGCCGGCTGCGTTCTGTTGATTTTGCCTAACGCCAAGGTGAAAAATGTGTTTAAGTACGTGTACCAAACAACAGTTATTCATTTTGAATTATTGTATACTTGTAAATTGAATTGAGAAATTGAGATAGCTTGAACTTTATGCCGCGTATAGACAATTTTGAAACAAAGAAGTATAGCACACAAAAGAAACCAGATACTCGTTGTTCAAATTATTCCAGATGGAATAGACGGAGGACGCATGAAGATGCCTAACGATCAGTCCGAGAGAAGACGGAGGTCGGCAGGGAAGCATTCCAGTGTGGTGCTGGGACAATTCTCGAGTTGCAGCCGATCCCGGACTCGTGGTCGAGGCTCGGGGCAAAGTCGGCGCTCGTCAGCAGCCCCCTCGCAGCGGTGGTCGAGGCTCGAAGCGAAGTCGGCGTTCGTCAGCAGCCCCTCCGCAGCAGTGTTCGAGGTTCGAGGCGGAGTCGGCGCTCGTCAGCACCCCCGCAGCAGTGGTCGTGACTCCGAGCGGTGCAGATCCAGAAGATCACCTTCAAGGGTGGTGTTGCAGGCAAGAAGGAGGAGGGAGGACGGTCATGAGGGGCCATTAGAGGGCAACGGATTCACAGGTTACAGATACCTCGCGTAGAAAACATTAGACTAGAGATTTGCGAGTTTTATTTTTAGATCGTATAGTCCAGTTCGTTCTTAGAATAGAATAGAATAGTTCTTTATTTGCACAGAAAGTAGGTACAAGTTTATCATGTCAAGATGAATTTCAGTTAATAATTTGAAATAGGCGATACAATAAACAATGTCAATTTTAATAAAATGGGATTACAAATTCGTCATGTTTTAGGTCAATACAGTGAAACAATAAATAAATAAAAAAATATAAAGTATAAGTCAGGAAATCTGTCAATCTTGTACTAATGAAAGATTTCTGTATGTGAGCCCACTGCATTCATCTGCCGATATAGTAATAATTATTATTTACTCAAATGAATCAAAGAGTCTTTACAATCGATATAAGCTGTAAATTCACATACTTAAGAATGATTTGCGCATAATAATGTAGATCGAAAGTTTGGTCCTAAATTGAAAACTACACAATGGTTACTTGGTTGAATAAAGTTAAAGAATGCTCAGAGATCTATGGGTGGGACAGTAAACGGATTGCCCACTACGTTCTACCTAAGCTAGTCGGTACTGTGAAAATGTGGTAAAAAGCTAGCTAGCTTGGGACGAATGGGTTGAAACATAAATCTGCTTTTCCGTCTTACGAAATCTATGACCATTTACTTACGTACATTTAATGTTTGTTAAATAGCTAAGTTTGGCGATGGTATAGAAGAGTATTATTAGGATATGATAATAGCTTTGTATCGGGGTGGTATAGTAGGTGGGAACGCTATTGATTGCATTGTTTATGGAGTAGAGGATAGATTAGTTCGGCACGGGGCAGAGGCAATTTTGAGGAAGCTGAAAAATTGTTTGGTTGTCTAAGGGATGTCAAATGTGACAGATTAGATAAGTTTTCGTACGTTAGAACGTTCAGTAAGTGAAATGCGTAAACTTGTAAAATTTATTTGGACAGACTCTTGAGGTGTTGTAACTGTCGCGAAACGAGTCATGTAGTATTAGCATGTAAAAAGCCTATCGTTAAGTGTAAACGCATTGGTCATGAAGATTCTAAATGCAGTAAGAGTGTTTGGGTAAGTGTGCCGAAGTTAAGACTTTATGACTGGTTAACAGCGCGGGCTAGAGACAAGACGACAAATTTATCAAGAGTATACATGTTAATAATGCACTTTTGATAGGGTGCGTAGATTTTGGTAGTCAGTGTACCTTGGTAAAAGAATCTGCTATGAAAGGAGTTGTTCCACGCAAAATGGAAAGTAAATAATTTGCCTACTCTCAAAAGCTTTGGTAGTACAATCGTGAGCGTTTTAGGTAAAACTAAGATTTCGTTAGTGATTGATAACGTTGAGATCAATGTCACTGAAATTTGTTCTAAGTTATGATATCTGTTGGATAGACTGCTACTGAGCAACCTCACATATGGGTGTTTAAATATTATACAAAATTTGTTGACTTATGAGAGATACATAAGAGTGAAGTCATTAAGCGCGAGAAGGTTTATAAAGTAAATGAGGACGGAATAAGATACGTGGTGTTAAAGGGCTGTAGGTGGCAGGTTCTCCAGAAAAGTTGCGACGAAATAGGCCACGTTTGATAAAACATTAGTTAAAATTAAACAACATTATTGGCTGCCTCGCATGCGAAAGTTTACCAGGAATTATATAAATTCGTATTTGGATTTAGAATGTGCTCTCAATAAATTATCAGCGTGAAAGAAGTAAGACCTCCTCTGCAACCTATTCCTAAGAAAATTGCACTCTTTCACATCATACATATGAACTATGTCTGTACATTTGTAAAATCAAAAAGAAAGAATTCTTACATTTAGGTGATTGTAGAGTATTTTTATTTGAGGCGGTTAAGAGCCACTTGCGCGTTCCTGGTTTATCCTAAAAACCCCTTGTTAAGAACTAGTTCAGGGTTAATCAGATAAATCGTCTTGCTCCACCAAGACTTAGAAGTAAATCTAGAGTTAAACTTATAAATTTACTTAAATATTTAACCCGCCGTTGTAGGAGACTTAAGTCGCTAAGTCCTGGGTTAGTGTAAGAATTGTCAGAATAGAACAAGTAACTTGAAAACATGATTTTTTTTTGTTTATATTTTAATGTGTTTGGTTTCAAATGAGAGGTAAGTATTAATGTGGAACTGTTTTGACCGTTTAAATAATGTAAATTTTTATGCGGTGTACAATAAAGTTTATAATAAACTAGCTGACCCCCGCGGCTTCGCTCCCTTCAAAATTATCACTCGGGAATAATGTAGCTTTCCATAGGTGAAAGAATTTTTAAAATCGGTCCAGTAGTTTCGGAGCCTATTCGGTACAAACATACAAACAAACAAAAAAATCTTTCCTCTTTTTAATATTGGTATAGATAAATCGGTCCACGCGTTAACGAGATATTCGTTAATCAGTGTAAGGGAAATATTGTTTTCTGATGACAAAGAAAATGTTCTATGACATTTCTATATTTTGTGACTTTGTCACATAGAATTAAAATATCACCAGATGTGAAATTAGGGGCACGAAAACGCGATTGCTTCAGATTTCTTTCCTATTGAATAAAAAAAAAAAATTTTGCCGAAAACAAATAAATTGTGATGACTAATGGCGTCGGTGAACGAATGATGCAAATTTTTATAAAATACGATTAAAATGAAAAATCATCTTAAAATTCAAAGACCAGAAAGTATTACGTATCGTAGTGTAGTGAAATAAAAGGGACACACATACAGTTTCGTTCATAGATTTATGCATTTCTTTTTGGTCAGATTATATTTCAGGGCCGTACAGAGTAACTAAAGTTTTGAACCACGATAGGTATTATGATGGGTTGTAGATATTTACTAGAAAAGGGACGTCAAAGTATATAGGTGTATTTTCTGTTGATAAAATACATCCTTGCCTTTGTTTCAATAACAAAGATAGCGAATAGCCTACTAGCGAAACCGATGATGATTTAAATAATGATTTAGATAATTTATTTTGCAAATAATATTTATTTGTGTGTCTGGAAATTAATGAAGTACATATTTTATCATGCAGATTACTTTTTTTTGAGTAAAAATATTACATAACCATTTATGTAAAATAAATGTGATCAGATATCATACTAGATGGAGAATAATGTTTGAGTTTATCCAATTTTCATAATTAGCTAAATAGTATGAATTACACAAATTGTTGATCATGCTTGATTGATTGTTGTTGTTGTTAATTGTTGGTTGTTGTTGTTGTTGGTGTTTGTTTGTTGTTGTTGTTGAGCTATTATTCGCTATGAGCGACCAAGTTTTTTTTATGGTTAACCTACACTGCTATGAGCGTGTAGTTAACTATTATTTCGCTATGAGCGACCCTGTTTTTATGGTTATTCTACACTACTGCTATGAGCGTAAGGTGTAGATAACTATTATTCGCTATGAGCGACCAAGTTTTTATGGTTAACCTACACTGCTATGAGCGTGTAGTTAACTACTATTTCGCTATGAGCGACCCTATTTTTATGGTTATTCTACACTACTGCTATGAGCGTAAGGTGTAGATAACTATTATTCGCTATGAGCGACCAAGTTTTTATGGTTAACCTACACTGCTATGAGCGTGTAGTTAACTACTATTTCGCTATGAGCGACCCTATTTTTATGGTTATTCTACACTGCTATGAGCATAAGGTGTTGATAACTACTATTCGCTATGAGCGACCATGTTTTTTTTAGTTCATCTATGATTCTATAAGTGTTGGTGTAGTTTTTCTTTTTTTTAATTAAACTGTTATGAGCCTGAAGGTAGATAACTACCTTTTAGTGCAATGTACAATTAAGTAGCTATGAGCGAACATAAGTTTTGAAGTGCAAAGTGCACAATCATTGAAATAAGTCTTATATTTTATGATTCTGAAAAATGAAGTTTTTGAAATACTCTATATACACAATTCATATAAACAGTACTTGATTTGTGTGTAGTTTCTATTAACGAAATTTGTATTTTATAAAATACATTTTTGATTTCAATCACTCAGTTAAAATTGTTGTCTTGTGTTTATTTTGAATAAAATCAGAATTTACTTTTAAAAAATGTCATTCGCGGGGACGCGAAATTTATCAGGATGGACGAATGTTAGCTTCCTGAAAATTCATGTTCTAATTTAAAATAAATATTGCACATATGTTTAGTTACTTTGCGCTGTTTAAATAAAATAAGTCTTGAATTCTATTGAAATGTTTTGGTTGTTTCGGAAGTTTGTATTAAAACTAATATTAATTACTGTTAAATTAATACCATAAAACATGTTGATTTTATGTGGATTTTCTGAATATGTTTACATTTTTAGTTTGTTATAATTTTTGATATTTTTCATTGTAAGTAGCTCAATGCTGACTTCCGGACAAAATGTCGTGTTTATTTTCCATTGGCTGATGCTGGTCTTTTTAAATCGGTGTCAACGAGGAAAGGACAGCCAATCAATCATCATTGAGCTATAAAAGATTGTGAGATCATGAGAGCCAGAAAAATTGGAGATGTTCTGTAAAGCCGATAACAAAGTATTACAATTATTTGATGAAGTACAGTCTTTGATTTCTTATATCTGGAAGTTTTTAACAATATGTTATGCTCGAGACAGTCCAAAACAAAAAGACACCAATGCGTAATAGTGTTTTTTGCAGGCACCTCTTATTTCTGATCACATATCAGAAACAATTAATCTTTTGAAAAGGCCTTATATAAGAAGTTTCTTTTATGTCGGTAAATCCTATTATAATGTTTCTTAATTTCTGATGGAAAAAATAGTGTTTTAGTCAATGTGGTTGTTCCGTTATTATTATTATATATTTGTTTTTGAATTATTGACATTTCTGAGTATTTATATTTTACTACAATTTGTTTTGACATCTTATTTTATATCTTCGACTGCATTTTTTAAATTAATATTGACCACTCTGTATTATTGTATAAGGACAATGGCAGAAGCCCATACATTGTTTTAGCTGAGATTAAATTCCTACGATTTTTTTTTTTTTTCAATTTGTAGTTTTTATTTTTAACTAACTTAGTACATCATTTCAAATACTTAATTAAAAATAACTACCTATATATACACTTAAATAAAAATAAAATAAAACTACGAATAAAAGGGCGGGGGTCATAGGGCGTCATAAAATTCGTCCACATCGCTGTCAACGTGAAAAGTGCCCAGAACGCTGGCAGCATTGCCACGTTGGATGGCAATGCTGATTCTCTGGCCAAGGAAAAGCCCAGCCCTCTGGTCACGTGAAGAGTCGACTAACCGTTTGCTTACGTCTCGAAATACTCGAAGAGCACTCGGACCCCATGGACCTAATGTTTCAACCCCAAACGGCTCAAATATATAACTTCCAATAAGGTTGTTGTATTTGCGCCGTTTGAGGTTTTCTGCACCAGCAGCAGCTGCCCCAGCACAGCCCGCCGTGCTAAGAAGATGGGATGGCGCAAGGGTGTCGACACATGTTGCATCCCACACCAGATATTTTTCATTTAATGACGTAGGAATTGGAAGGTGGGTCCTTCCAATTCCTACGTCATTAAATGAAAAATATCTGGTTTAACTCAGGGTCATGTTCTGTATTAGTTTGTGTAAAAATGTTTGAGAAAGCCGAGAGTAATAGATATTCAGTCATGAACTTTTGTAGGTTAAGTCAGGGTGACTTTTATTGATGTGTTAATAGATAATACTATTCAATTTCTTGGAAGTAAAAGGGCAATATCGCATTAGTATTTCCCTTACCTAGCTAAATCTGCATGAAATTTAGAATATACTCTTTGGAAAGAGTATATTTATTTATCTTTTGACGTGTATCAAAAGGTCGTCACAAACAACCAAGCTATATAGACTTGGATATGCATGCATGGAACACCTACACTTAGACATAAACTGTATTGTTAATTAATTTACTCTTTATTTATAATAACAAATACGAAGTGTAAAATGGCAACACAAATGAAAGTTAACGAAACAATCAAATTACTTTCATTTTAATGTTTTTTTTAAATTCTTGGTTAACCCAGTAAATGTTAAACTTTGAAAAAACGTAAACAGTTAATGGAATTTGTATCATATATAACTCACTTTCAGACGCTCAAAGTTTAAGTCAGCTAAAAATATCGCCATTGTTCTTTGTGTTTTGTAGTGGATTGATTATTATTTGACATTTAACATTTGATACTTAATTAATTGACATGTACTGTCAATTAGTTAAGAATTTAATTATTGAAATTATGGAGATGCTTTTAATTGTTAATTTATTATGATGTTAATTCGGAAATGTGTATCTGTGTATTCTGGCACTTTTCTAGTTCTATTGGTAATAATTTTATTATAACAGTAATCAACTATAATGGATATTGCAAATCATATTTGTACGCCTCATGGCAAATATAGATAGTCTCTTTAATGTTGTAACACCTCACACACTGCTGTGTTACCTATGTTTTACAAATAAAGTTCTGATTCAGGCTCTAAGTAGGTAAGGGCCCTAATTTGGAAAGGGTCCGTTTTCCTCATTAACCGTTGCAGCGGCATTGTATGCGGACGAAAATAGAGTCTTTGTCAGTCAGTCACACAGGTGCTTACTGCTTATATCAGCCACCGACACCGCTAAAGTTAACGATTTGAGGAATATAGCAATGCTCGTCTGCTAGCATAGCTAGAGAAATAAATGAAATATCTTATCTGCAACAGGCGCACCATGGGGCTAGATCAAAAGAGGAGAAAACATTATACAAACAATTCCTTTACGTTTTGGTAGGTACGCAGAGGCGAGGAGGGGGCGACGAAATTTACCAACAATATCTCCGAAGTTTGTTCAAAACACAAAATCTGAATTTAATTGAGCTGGTTGGTTATATGTTAATTAAGTATTGTACAAGATAAATTTAATAAAAAAATCTCTGAGGCTTGAGGCGTAGTAGGACACGCTTCGCAGGCAATCCATCAAAACACGTTATAACCATTATAACACGATATCTTGCGCGAAAATATATTACCACGATTCATAGTGTAAAACGCGCGTTTTTCCATCAGGGGTTAAAATTGCATGTAACTAGCACAATTCTGAAAACCCTCACACATAAGTTAGTGTAAGTTATGCGCTCTCAAGTCCCAAACAATGAAAAATTTAACATTAGGACGAAAGTATAGGGAGAACGCAATCCTCGGAGAGCGAATGCGTTTCGGAATTTATTCACTTTACCTTATTTTTTTTTTTTATTTTTTTTAATATCCTAAGAAACAATCACAAAAAATCAAAAAACAAAACAATCAAAACAATCATCAATCATTCCTTTACCTTATTTGGTTTATAATTCCCGTCTGTAACTGTTCCCCTGCAGGGTAGAGGCCTCTTCTCATGCAGAGAAGGCACGAGCACTGATCACCACGTGCGCTCAATGCGGGGGCGATTTCAAACTTACATTAACTGTAAGTCGCAGGTTTTATTACGATGTTTTCCTTCACCGTTGTCAAGTATACTTGCCCGGCTTTGAACCCATGACCTCTATCACGAGTAGCGAGCTCTTTAGCCACTGGGCCACCACGAAATTCTTGTTTGAAAAAGAACATTATATATTTGGTTTGAAAAAGAAAAATTAGACCCTGATTAACAAAACAAAGTTTTGCTTACCTATGCATGAGTGCGGCAGACCGCCTCGCGCCTGCTTCAACAGTGTATCAAGTGCACTCATTAACATAAGTATATCAATCTGTTAACGGCGACGTTATGTTTTTGTGACAAAATAAACCCTAGAAAACCCTAACCTCTTAAGCCTCAAGCTTCGACGACGGCCATGCGAATGCAACAACTCCTTGAAGTTGCCAAAGAAGCGGCCGTAACCATCACTAGCAACTACAACTCGAGCCTCTCCTGTGTTTACCACTTCTGTCACTGTGTCTGTCGGCCTGTGTGTGTACCTTCTGAATGTTCTGTTTGTAGCTCATGCCAGAACGTACAACGTGGTGTGTGCTCAGAATGCTGCATGCAGGTAAACATTAGGACTCAATGAATCTCTTCAATTCCCTAGCTCCATCGTTTTTAATTCGCTGCTACACCGAGCTAGCGCCGTCGAGTCTTGCATTACTTAAGTAATTAATTATGTAGTTGCTCTGGTAAATGTTGGCTGACAACTACCAAGATTACCTACTGCAATTTAGCTGCAAGAATACCTTCTAGGTATTTATTGTGGGAACAAAAAATCTATATAAGTAGGTACGTAGTTAGGAAGGTATTATTAAAAAAAGAGGAGCAAACAACTTTAAGCACGTACACAACGGCGTCGGTAGCAGACGAGATCGATATTATTGTTTACGTGTTCGAGTGACCATCCAGCAGTCGCGAGCGGCCGCAGCACGGCTGACCGCCGCGGCGCAGCGGCCCCTGGGCCCGCAGCCACACGGCGCTAATCCAGTTAGAGGCCCGAGCCGTCTCACCGACGTCACTCGGCACCGGCACCGTGCACCGCACTCGCGATCGAACACTGCACACCGCACGGGCTCGCTCGGCGCCTCTCGCAGACGGCTCGGCGCGGCCGGCAGCGCTCGCGGCGCCTACCTCGCGCTCCGGCGGCGCATCGGCCGGCCCGGCAGCACTCACTAGCCTCAGCTGCTCCGTGTTGGCTCAGGATTCAGGACGATCTACAAGGGATCATGTTTATCTCGGTCGCGTGCGGCGTGGAGGGCGCGAGGGCGCGGAGGGCGAGGGGCGCGGGGCGGGCGTGTGTGTCGGCGGCGGCGCGGCGTTGCTCACTGCCGCACGGGGCGCGCGGCGGCGCGGCTGCGCGGGACTCGCGCACGCGCGGCGGCTCTCTGTAGCCGCTCGGCGCTCGGCCGCGTTACGTAAGGTGGCGGCGGGTGCTGCGACCCCTCGCTGGCGTGCTCGCGAGGCCGCAGTGTCCGCCATATAGGTACGTTACTGACACGAAATCACGAGACCTACCCTTTAATTTTAATGAATCGTATGAACACGACTGCCTCCATGCAGATGACCTACTTAATCTATCGTCTGCGATTTTGCGGGCCGATGCCAATGTTTTCAACCTCTTCAAAAATAAGGTCAAATTCATATTTTTATTTATGAATTTAACTACCATACGAGTAACTATAGTACATTCACTTTAGTTATGTAACATCGAAAGCTCACTGTTCGATACTTAACTTTGCTAAATTAGTATTAACCCCTTGTATGCCACTAATTAGCGAAACAAATGAAAAGTCATTGTATCTCGCATAGTTCCAGGTTCGAGATATGTAATGTATATTATTATATCATACTATATGTATATTATACGAGGGGTTAAACTTGCAACCAGCACCGCGACCGAAGCCCATGTCTGTCCTAGGTAGATTAAGGTTCACACTTTTATTTCAATTTGTAGAGCGTAGCAGTACCTATTAAAAACAGATTTAATCACTTAATAACACTAACTCAAGATCAGTGTGGCTTTGTAGATGCAATTCAGACAGGTTGAATAATGTTAAAAAAAGGTGAGTCAAATCGTATAAATCTGCTTAAGATTTTTATTGATCTAGATAAATGATAAATGATTTTATTTCTGTAAGTTGGTTTTTACAAACTCTTTTACATGTCGATCATATTTTTTAAAACTAGATGAGGTCGGCGTTTCCTATCTGACTACTCTGAGAAGAAAGGCCGAAACAAACTCAGAGGTCACAGTATCTTTTAAAGTCCTGACAAAATCTTGTAGAGATCATGTGAAGACCATGTAGACAGATGTCTGAAATGGTCTTTTGAGGAAAGAACCAGCCAGATTGAGTGGACCTGTCCAGTCAGTGCACGCATTTGTCAATAACCGAGCAGCTAAACTAAGAATTTAAGGAGCTCAACGATTCGACGAACAATACCAAAGAAAGGACATTCGGGTAGGCCGCATAAACTACTCAAACTGCCAGACCATGATTAAAAACTAAGATAAAATAAAAAACAAAAAAAAGATCCACATAGTCTTCACATTCACAATAATTAAAATAAAATAATATAATACTTTAAAAAGTAAATATTATTGTCATTGCAAGAAAACAAAAAAAAAAACCAACAAAATATCAAAATTAAAAACAAAATTCATGGTGCCATATATAAAAATCAAAATTAATTGGAGCAGCTCAATCCCAAGCCTTTTTGTCCTCAACGTAATCTTTAATAGTATAAAACGCTTTCTGGCACAACTTACGTTTAATGAAAGATTTGAATTTATTAAGACTTAGATCTTGTACGTGGCTTGGAAGCTTATTATAAAAGCGTACACATTGACATCTAAACGAGCCACCTATCTTCTTGAGCCTTGTTGTAGGTACTACAAATTTGTGTTTGTTCCTAGTATTTATGTTATGGATGTCACTGTATTTTTTATTTTTATGGGCATATAACAGATTTTCATAAATATACTGAGAGGGCACAGTCATTACATTAATCTCCTTAAATTTCTCTATGAGAGAGTGTCTCGGGCTTAATTTATAAATTGATCGAACAGCTCTTTTCTGCAAAACAAAGATAGTCTGGATATCGGCGGCATTTCCCCACAACAGAATACCGTACGACATTACACTATGAAAATAGCTAAAGTATACTAAACGGGCTGTCTCTATGTCACTTAAATTACGAATTTTTCTAACAGCATATGCTGCGGAGCTTAGCTTCTTTGACAATTTATCTATATGTGGGCCCCACTGAAGCTTAGCATCCAAAGTTAAGCCTAAAAATACTGTGCTATTTTCATGATTCAATTCTTCGCCCTTTATCAACACATCAGTTTTCACCTGCCTAACGTGAGGTAGGGTAAACTTAATGCATTTGTTTTTTTTTTCATTAAGGAGTAAATTGTTAACATTGAACCAGTGAACTACTTTTGAGATCGCGCTATTTACTTCGTCAGTAATCATCTGCAAACAACACTATATCATGATTATCCTTTATGTGGTAAGGCTAGTCATTAATATAAATAAGAAACAAGAAAGGACCAAGAATTGAGCCCTGCGGGACTCCCATTGTTACTATATATTCGGGTGATCTTTTTCCATTAACGTCAACAGTCTGAATCCTATTACTCAAGTAAGAAGTAAGAAGATCCAGAGCGCTGTTCCGGATCCCGTAGTGGCGGAGTTTCCTGATTAGCGTTTCATGAAGAACACAAATGCCTTGGACAAATCACAAAAGATGCCCAGGGCATCGCACTTATCTTCCCATGCATTATAAATATGTCCTAAAAGCTCAACACCCGCATCAGTAGTTGAACGACCCCTTGTAAAACCGAACTGTTTGCTATGTAATAATTTATGCTTATTAAAAAATCTTTGCAATTGCTCTAAAATTAATTTCTCAAATATTTTACTAAAAGTAGGTAGTACTGAAATATGTCTATAATTTTTAGGGTCTGATGTACTACCTGATTTAAACACAGGTATTATTTTACTATTCTTCATTAGGTCAGGAAACTCCCCACAGTCGATACATTATTAAAGATAATAGCGAAAGATAATAGAGAAAGCTTTCAACCACATACCACGAGATCTGGCAGCCGTATTGCGTAAGTGCGCAAAGAGTTTAAAACTCTATCCAACCGACCAAATCAACCAATCACATGCGAGATGAATGACGCGATGTGGATTTCCGTTTTGTGTGATTTGCCGATTTAGTCGGTTGGATAGAGTTTAAACTCTTTGCGCACTTACGCAATACGGCTGCTGATCTGGGATGCTCTCAGACAAGAAATAGTGCCTGAATATTCTGTGAACCTCATTCAAGACGTGTACGAATCCTTTACCACACAGGTTCTAAGCCCAGCCCTTAAGTGAAAAGTATGCACTGTTTTCCGGAGTGCATCAGGGTCCTACTCCTCTTAGCTCACTACTATTCAACACCACAATGTACTTTTTAACGAAACAAAACGTATCTTGTGGATGGCTCATAGTGCGAACATTTCGATACTGCAGAAGCACAAAGTTGAAGAAAGATCAAGATTATCGAATGGCTGCCTCCGCAAGATATCTTGACACGCGGCAGCGTGTCAAGCCAAGTTTAAGCAAAAAAGGAACTGGTGACTCA
This sequence comes from Orthosia gothica, assembly GCA_949775005.1. NCBI lineage: Eukaryota > Metazoa > Arthropoda > Insecta > Lepidoptera > Noctuidae > Orthosia > Orthosia gothica. The sequence goes on from OX459044.1 coordinate 34,007,999, forward strand.
GCAGCTGTGTGTAATATTACACGAACCATTTGGAGCCACTTTTGTCATCTTTATACACACACACAAAATACCGTATCTTAATATACACATGTTTTAACAAATAAATCATCTTTATCTTTATCTAATAACTCAAAATCTATTTAACATAAACACATGAAATTTAAGTAGTAACATATTTCTTTTTATCAAAAGAAGTATGTAAGGATCGTAGCAGGTGGCGTTCTGTAGTTTCTGCCTACCCCCATGGGAAAAAGGCGTGAGTTTATGTACATGAAATTTGGTTTATTTATTAAAATTCCTAAAATGAACTATAAGCCAAAATTTCATAAATATCGCTCTTTAGATACTTCACTTTGTGGTGTTTGTCTATAGTTGACTGATTTAAAAATAATAATTAACAAAATGTCATATCTTGTGTCAGAAAAATAACTTGAAAATTAAGTGAATAAAAACCAATATTCTCTTGGTGTTTGCCTTTGATTTGTATCAATTTTATTCACTTAATTAATTCGGTGCGAGTGAAAAAAAATTGAATTTCTGACACGGCTTTTACGCCCAGACAAATTCGACACTGACCCGGGGTCTCCAGATGCCGAAATCAAGTACCGTTATTGGAAAGAGACGTTCAATAACTTCCTCACGGCGGAGACAGAACTATCGATAATTTCGGATGGTGTCAAACTAAAGGTACTCCTCAATAACGTTTCTCCAAATGTATATTCCAGCAACCTCATCACGCAGACGCTGTTTTTTTTTGTGGTGGCAGTGTGCACCAAATGATAAAATGCCCAGCTTTCCACGCTACGTGTCAAAAATGCGAAAAGAAATGTCACTTTGCTAAAGTTTGCAGAAGTCCAACAACCAAGCCAACGAATAATGCTTTGTTTGATTCGGGACCAGAGAATCACATAGGAGCAATCTCAGCAGCATCCCCTACAAGTTTACGTAAAACTACGGTTACTGTTATGATAAATAACTACAAAGCTGATGCTTTGATTGATAGTGGAAGCTCGACTAGTTTCATTGACAGAAATCTTGCTCAGATGTTGAACCTAAAACGTTTCCCTTGGCATGAAACTGTGACATTGGCTTCTCGAAAGTATACGTCATCAGTAAATGGATATTGCTACGTAAATCTAAGCATGAACGAGCACACTTATACACAAAAACCTCTCTATATACTGGATGACCTTTGCGCTGGTGTTATTATAGGTCATGATATTCTAAGGGATCATTCGAAACTAGAAATTTATTTTGGAGGCCCTAAAAAACCTCTTATGGTGTGTAATGTAATGGAAGCAACGGTTCCTGCGGTATCACTCTTTACAAACTTGTCTAGCAACTTGTGACCAGTTGCTATTTAATCAAGAAAACACTCTGAAACTGACAGTAAGAGTTTATACAAGAAGAGATAATAAAACTTCTGAAGGACAAAGTCATTGAGCCCAGTAATTCACCTTGGCGAGCACAAGTTCTTATTACTGGAGGCACAACGCATCGAAAACGTCTTGTAATTGACTATTCATTGACAATCAACAGATTTACTGAACTGGATGCGTACCCTTTGCCGAACATTGAATCGATTGTTTCAAAGGTAGCAGAAAACAACGTCTTCAGCCAAATTGATCTTAGAAGTGCCTATCATCAAGTGCCTATTTTGGAAAGTGAGAAGAAATATACGGCGTTTGAAGCGTGTGGAAATCTGTATCAATTTAATCGCATCCCATTTGGCGTAACAAATGGAGTTGCTGCTTTCCAAAGAACTCTACACTACGTCATATCTAAAGAGAAACTGACAGGTACTTACGCATATCTTGATGACGTAACTGTTTGTGGTAAAACAGAGGAAGAACATGATCGGAATCTGAGAATGAGAAAAAGAAGCTGTGACTAAGTATAACCTTACATTGAATGAAGACAAGTGTGTATACAGACAAAAATCTATCAGCCTACCAGGATACATGATCGGGAACAGCTCCATTCAACCAGATGAAGAACGCCTTAGTCCCCTAATGAATCTACCAATCCCAACTGACTCACAATCCCTTAAAAGGGCTCTAGGTATGTTCGCTCACTATGCTAAATGGATCAGAAACTTTTGTGAAAAAGTCCACCCTCTCACAAAAGTCTTTGAATTCCTATTAAAGGAAGATGCAATCAAAGCTTTTCAAGAGATGAAGATGGATATTAGGAAATCCTCCCTAACTGTCATCGATCAAAACGACACATTCACTGTAGGAACAGACGCATCGGAACACTCCATAGCGGCTTCCCTCTCCCAAAATGACTGACCTGTTGCCTTCTTCTCCCGCTCTCTTAACGAATCGGAACGTCGTCAATCCTCGATTAAAAAGGAGGCATGTGCTGCGGTGGAAGCCTTGAGAAAATGGCGGCATTATCTTATTGGAAGACGTTTTCTTCTCATAACCGACCAACGATCTGTGTCATTTATGTTTAATCAATGCCACAATAGCATGATTAAAAACGAAAAGATCGAGAGATGGCGTCTTGAACTATCAAATTTCAAATATGATATAATTTACCGTCCAGGTAAAGAAAACGTTACTGTCTCTGTCACGCGTCTGCTCAAACATGAACAGCAATACAAGACTGATTGAATTACATGATATCATAGGGCACCCTGGTATCGTGCGTATGGCGCAATGGGTACGATCGAAAAACTTAACATACACTGTATATGATATTAAGAAGATGACGTCACAGTGTCGTATTTGTGCAGAAATCAAACCCTGATTCTTGAGAACTAAAGGTCCCTCAAGGGTCTAGGTAACCTCATCAAAGCAGTTACACCATTTGAGAGACTTAACATCGATTTCAAAGGTCCTCTTCCTACTAACACTCAGAATCGATACATTTTGACCATTATAGACGAGTATTCAAGGTTCCCATTTGCTTACCCATGCAAAGACGTGTCCGCCAACAGTGTTGTAAAATGCCTTAGAGACTTGTTCTGCACTTATGGTGCCCCGCAATACATACATTCTGACCGGGGAACAGCCTACATGTCTGAAGAATTACGGCGTTTCTTAGTAACACATGGCGTTGCTTGTAGTCGAACTATACCGTATAATCCACAGGGGAACGGTCAAGTGGAGCGTCTTAATGGTACGCTATGGAAGACCATCAAGCTTATACTCAGATCCAAGGAACTAGAAACATCTTGTTGGTAGCAAGTTCTGCCTGCTGCTCTGCATTCAATACGTTCCTTATTGTGTACGTCTACTAACGCTACACCCCATGAGAGGTTTTTCAATTATCCACGTCGGACGACGAATGGGGAATCTATGGCAACATGACTTTTGGAGCCTGGTCCCATACTCATCATCATCATATCAGCCGAAAGACGTCCACTGCTGGACATAGGCCTCCCCCAAGTGTCGCCACATTGACCGGTCCCGTGCGTCCCGCATCCAGCGAATCCCCGCAACCTTCACCAGGTCATCGGTCCACCTGGTGGGAGGCCTTCCAACGCATCGTCTTCCGGTTTGCGGTCGCCACTCCAGAACTTTTCTGCCCCATCGGCCATCCGTTCTGCGAGCAATGTGCCCTGCCCACTGCCACTTAAGTTTGGCAATTCTTCGGGCTATGTCGGTAACCCTGGTTCTCTTGCGGATCTTTACATTTCTGATTCGATCACGCAAGGATACTCCGAGCATAGCCCTCTCCATTGCCCTTTGTGAGACTGTAAGCTTTCTGATGAGGCCCATTGTGAGCGACCACGTCTCAGAGCCATAGGTCATCACTGGCAACACACACTGGTCATAGACCTTCGTCTTGAGACACTGTGGTAAGTTGGACGAGAAGACACCGCGCAATTTCCCGAACGCTGCCCAGCCGAGTCGGATTCGACGGTTAACCTCTTTCTCGAAGTTGGCCCTACCCAACTGGATCGTTTGTCCCAGGTAGACATAATCTTCCACAACTTCGAGTGTAGAGTCTCCAACCTTGATAGGAGTGGGTGTTACATGGGCATTCAACATAATCTTGGTTTTGTCCATGTTCATTTTAAGACCTACTCTTTCGGACCTACTCTACTGAGGTCATCGAGCATTATATTGAGGTCCTCCATGGTCTCAGCCATGACCACTATATCGTCGGCAAACCGAAGGTGAGTGATTTACTCGCCATTGACGTTAATGTCTAGCCCTCTCCAGTTCAAAACCTTGAAGCCATCCTCCAGTGCAGCGGTGAACAGTTTCGGAGATATGACGTCTCTCTGTCTCACACCTCGCTGCAGAAAGATAGGTTCCGAGGCCTGATCCTGAAGTCGGACTGACATGGTGGCGTTTTTGTACAAACACTTCAACACCTCGATGTACCGGTAGTCGATTTGGCACCGTTGGAGAGACTGCAGTACAGCCCAAGTCTCGATTGAATCGAAGACTTTCTCGTAGTCCACAAACGCTAAACAGAGAGGCAGGTTATACTCTTCGGTCTTCTGTATAACCTGCCGCAGCGTATGTATGTGGTCTACGTTGCTAAAGCCTTTTCGGCAGCCGGCTTGTTCGGCAGGCTGGAAATCGTCAAACATGCGCGCGAGACGATTCGTGATGACTCTTGAAAACAGCTTGTAGACATGGCTAAGAAGTGAGATGGGCCTATAGTTCTTCAATAGGGCATTATCACCCTTCTTGAAAAAGAGTACCACCACACCCCTGCACCATGCCTGTGGCATTTTCCCCTCGAGTATGACGGCACCAAACAGCTTCTGAAGGGCCTTAAGTATTGGTTTTCCACCCGCCTTCAGGAGTTCGGCCGTAATGCCGTCATCACCCGGTGCCTTGTTGTTCTTAAGCTGTTTAAGAGCCATCCTAATCTCGTACAGGCTGACGTCCGGTATGTCTTCGGTATAGTGACGGGTCAATCTAGCTCTAGGGTCTTTTACTAGATTCGCGACGGGTTTACTCGTTGACCTGCACAACTGCCCATAGAATTTCTTGATCTCCCTCAGAAGCTCCGGTTTGGCGGATACGATCCTGCCATCGTCGGTCTTCAGTTTCGTGAGCTGGCTCTGCCCAATAGACAGATCTCTTGCAAAGACCTTGGAGCCCTTATTCCACTCAATTGCGTCTTTAATACGCTCAGTATTATAGCGGCGGAGGTCGCTTTTCAAGGACTTTGAGATCCGTCTATTAAGCTGCCGGTATTTCAACGCATCGTCTGAAGACTGCAGGATCATCTCACGCCTCTCCTTCATAAGCTTGAGAGTAGGATCAGAGATCTTTTTGTTTATATCTGTACGGCGGGTCTTGAAAAACTTAGACCCGACCGTATGGACAGCTTCCACGAACCCGTCGCTGTATTCGTCCACGGAGCTCCCTAGGCACTCGAACGACTCTGGAGTTCGAGCTGAAAGCTCTCGGGGTTTTGGATCTGGATCTGTGCTGGACGGAGCGTTGACTTCATCAGTCAAGACCTTTCAAGCTTGATATTAATGTTCAATGTGCCTCTTACCATTCGGTGATCGCTCCCGGTTTTCACCGAATTGATCACAGAGACATCATTGAACATTTGCTTCTTGGTTGACATGATGAAGTCGATCTCGTTTTTTGTTGCACCATCAGGGGCTTTGCCAGGTCCACTTCCTATGCTCACGCTTTCTGAAGAAGGAGTTCATCATGTAGAGGCCCTCCTTCTCCATAAAACTGGCCAGTAGGTGACCCCGGTGGTGCCGACGTCCAACTCCAAATTGTCCCACTTGCAGCTCATCCTCGTCTCGTTTGCCCAGTTTCGCGTTGAAGTCCCCCATGACAACGGTGAAGTGAGTTTTGAAACCATGCATGGCTATAGAGATATCCTCATACATGGTCTCTACCTCGTCGTCGGGGTGTGCCGAGGTCGGTGCGTAGACCTGTATGACCTTCAGCGAATATCTCGAGGATATTCTGAGTATAAGGTACGCCACTCTGGTCGACACACTCTCGATCTTCACCACGCTGTTCACAAGGGACCTGAGGACGATAAACCCGACACCACCCTGGGGCTGCCGGTCACCCTCTCGGAAATAGAGCAGGTTACCGGATTTGAGGATTATGGAGTCCTCCCCCTCTCTTCAGACTTCAGATAACCCTATAATACTCCATCGCAACCTGCTCAATTCTTCCTCGAGTTCGGCTATCTTCTCGTCGGTCCGGAGTGTTCGCGTGTTGTATGTTGCCAGGGCCAGTCGTCGGTGTTTATTGGGGTAGCCGGGTTCACTCCGGGGATTCTTCGCACCCCTTGCCATGCCATCGCCTCGACCGCTACCGTAGTCGAGGGTAGACGGGCTGCCGGGTACTCGGGGCCTTTTTTTCTTTGTGCTATTAATTTGCTTTGGGGGGGTTTGTTTTTTTGGCGATCGCAGTTTGTTGTTGAAGAGCACAGAGAACGCTGCTGCCCATTTTCTGGTGTATCTCTTAGTCGCCTCTTACGACACCCACGGGAAGATATGGGATGGTGAGATTCTTTACGTCCGACACCATACGGAACATACATACCATAGTACTGGTCCCATACTAATGAAAAATAATCTAAGACGTTCTAAATACAACTCAGAGGTGGAAGAAGTGGCACTATTGGAAGCCAATCGCACGTCAATCGAGGGCGCACGGTTGGCGCAGTGGTTGAGCGATTGACTGCTGCGCTGCGTGTCGCGGTTTCGTATCCCGCACGGAACAAATATTTGTATGACCTACAGATAGTTGTTCCGGCTCTGGGTGTTGTGTATGTGAGTTTATATGTTTGTAAACGCACCCACGATACAGGAAGAAATTCCTAGTGAGTCAACGTTTTAAAAAAAAAAAACATCTTGTTCATATGTGAGATTAGCTGACGGTCGTGAAGCCACCGTGACAAACAGACAACTCGCTCCTCTCCCACCGCTACTACAGCACAGTGATCCACGTCCTGAACCAAATGATCAAGATCTATTTCAGGACGCGGAGGGTGGAGAGGAAGTCTAGTCAACCCAGCAAACTCTTCGTGAATCCCAACCACCTGAGAATGGTTATAACGAAGCGCTGCACTCGCTTCCCGCTCTTCGAAGTTCTACGAGAGACAGACGACCTCCAGCTCGAATGTCGGACTACACAACATAATCTAACGGGGGGTGAATGTGGTGTTTGTCTATAGTTGACTGAATTAAAAATAATAATTAACAAAATGTCATATCTTGTGTCAGAAAAATAACTTGAAAATTAAGTGAATAAAAACCAATATTCTATTGGTTTTTGCCTTTGATTTGTATCACACATATTTAGATATTAACGTCCAAAATCGACATTTTTTACACTGACTGACCTATAGATCAAAAATCTAACCTACTTCCAGATGACCTAGGGAGTTCAAATTTGGCATTTAGTAGCTGGGTGTTTTTTTTTTTTTTTTTAAGACCCTATGTCCCCTAGCTGGGGCAGAGGGCTTACACAGTAGTCCTCCATCGAGACCGGTCTTGAGCTTTGCGTTTCACCTCGCTCCACGCCATTCCAATGCTTGTCGCTTCAGCTAATACGGTACGTCGCCAGGATTGACGGGGACGGCCTGGCTTCCTTTTTCCTTGAGGATTCCAATCTAAGGCCTGTTTAGGAATGTGATCGGCATCCCTCCGGAGCGTGTAACCAATCCAACTCCATTTAACACGCTTGATCTGGCGGTCGATCGAGGTCTCGTTGAATCTCTCCAACAGCTCTTTATTAGAGATGATCTCGGGCCAGTAAATTCCGAGGATGCGACGAAGACATCGGTTGACGAACACCTGGATATGGTGCGTGATGCCCTTTGTTACCTTCCACGTTTCGCACCCGTAGAGCAGCACGGATTTGACATTGGACCCGAAGATTTTGAGTTTAACTCTTCGGGTCAGTTTCCGCGATTGCCACACAGGTCTCAGCTGTGCGAAGGCAGCTCGCGGTTTGGCAATCCAAGAAGCGATATGCTCTTCAGTTCCTCCAGTCTCTGACACGACACTCCCGAGGTACGTGATTTTGTGGTCGCGTTCCACAACCTCTGTGCCAATTAACATCGGTGTAGAATTCTTCACACCTGTACGCATCTCCTGAGTCTTTCGGTTGTTAATTTTGAGCCCGATTTCGCCGCCTACTCGGCTCAATGGCCCTCGACAGCCTATCAAGGATTATTTTACAGAAGACCTTAAAGGGAGTCGACAGCAACGTAATGCCCCTCCAGTTATCGTAACTACTGAGATCACCTTTCTTGGGCACGGTACGGTACGGTAATACGGTAAGCTGGGTGAATACATAAGAATAAATCAGAAACTAGTATTTTTTTATCATTTTATTATAATTTTTCAATTAATTGATTCTATTCTAGGAACACTTACTTAAAGTGCCTGTAATGTAAGAATCAGCAATATAAATTGATCGCAACCGGTCTTTTTATGGATTTTAAGGTCTTCACGTGAATATATAATGAGTGGAATACCACCCTTAATTCTAGAACGAGCCAATACCAAGTTTCAGATATTAATTACTGGTAAAATGGGGTGAATAGGCACAACTTTCTACTTTCACATTGATTTTCTCAGATATTTTTTATGCAAGCTGTTAATAAAATGTTGTGAAATTGCAAGTCGCGTTGTATATTATTTTTTTTAAGAATAAAAAAATAAATACGAATGCTTAAAATTTGTGAAAAATGTGTTTTTTTTTGTAAAATAGAAAAAGGAAGGCGTTATCTATTTACCTTGAAACTGGGGTCAAAAGAAACGAGAGAGGGGTGAATAGAATAAAAACAAATACAAAACCAAAGCCAATGAGGATTAAAAATATCAAAATTTAAATTAGTCCTCCATTGACAATCTTGAAAATACTTTCTATTGACCCCTTTCTCGTTTTTATTAACCCCTCACTCGTATCTATTCACCCCTTTCTTCGTATCTATTGACCCTAAAGGCGTATCTATTCACCTCGAATACAGGCAAAACGTACAAGTGTCCTGATCTTACCAGAAATACGAACATAATGAAAAAATATTGCCGTTTAATAAATCGTAGAACTAAATGTACGATAATCGACTAAAAACAAATTAGAGACCAAAATAATAAACTCCCAGATTTGTTTCCATTTACCCCGCCATTTCTATTCACCCCATTTTACGGTGTAATGTATATGTTCACAGGAATCAATGCCCTATTTGCTTAGCATATCCTATTAGATACTATCCACAAATCACAACGCTTTAGCCTTGACAGCGCTCTTCTCGACATAAGATCCTCTATATTTAGTAAAGGGCAGGCTTACGTTGCATGGGCTCCCCAGAGTTAAAACCTTAGATGGAGTACCTACATCTTATCAATTTAAATCCAAGTCAAATCAAGGCACAAGAGAGCTCTATTGTAGAGGACAACCATGAGCACGTTATACCCGACTTGGCCAAATCTATGGCAATACTATAAAGAGGAAATATTTTTTTGTTTATTTGTACCGAATAGGCTCTGAAACTACTGGGCCGATTTAAAAAATTCTTTCACCTATGGAATGCAACATTATTCCCGAGTAACATAGGCTATTATTTTGACGGGAGCTGTTACAACCCTTATTAAAAGGCAATAAAGCTGACATTTGCATTCTTTATTTAAAGTCTCACTTTTCATTGAAAAGCCAATGCTGAATTGCAGTTATCGCACATAAGCAGAATTTTAATATTAATTTAGTAAGATTCTGGAAGCCGACGCGTAAACCCAAATTCGTTAGACTTATCTCAAGAGATACAAGAGATTATAGAAAGTCTTTATTTTAGTTGGTGTAATATTGTGTATTATTCAGTAAAACATTAATAAAAGTTGTAATTGTGGATTTTTGTGAATAGACAAGTGGTTCGGTAGAAAATTGTTTTTTTTTTTAAGATCTACGGGGACGGCCGTGTAACAAATTGTTGTCAGAAGTGGGATACCAGAGACGAAGTCATACGACGTTGAGTCAGACAGACACTGGTATTCCGAAGTCCGAGCCTCCCGTTCATTGACCGACAGTAAGACTTAGTCTAGAGCTAAGCCTGCGTCACTACCTTGGAAGACGGTCAGCCTCCGCTATTCTGCGTGAGCCCGCTCCAGCCACAATATATTGAACGGCGATCAGCCTCCGCTCTCTAGCGTGAGCCCGCTCCAGCCACAACATTGGACGACGGTCAGTCACCGCTTTTCAGCATGAGCCCCCCGCCCAGACATCATCACTAGCACCATCATCAGCTCCAGGGTCGAACTCACCACATCCAGTTGGCCAAGAAAATCCACAGCGAACCGTGTGAAAATTCCAGCTCCAACGCGTCATTGCAACATAATGCAAACGCCAAGCTTCGTGTTACTATGAGTGTTACTTGCGTTTATAATTTCAAAGTGAATCGCGCCTCTGAATCGTATTTCTAAGTTACTCACAGCTACCAATACAATATTAATGCTGCTTTCGTTATGCAGAAAAGAGCCTTGAGAACTATGCTTCGCATTGAACAAACGGAGTCTTGTAGAGATCAATTTAAGAAACTGCACATACTCACAGTACCATGCCTCTATATTCTGGTCCTTTTTTTTTTTTTTAGCGTGGAGAAATGCTCTTGCATACTGCGCTACCACGGGGAGATAGCGCAGTTATGTGGGACTCTAACCCACTAAAACTCCACGGTGTCCTCCTGTGCCGCTTATGGCGGGAACACGGGTACGCGTTAGCACTCACCGCGAACCCGCCGCGGCTGTCCGTCACCGGACCATCCTCTGGGGAGTACCCCCCATCACCGGCGCACCAGAACACACTGTGCGCCGTGACCACCCCAGGGACCAAACCAGCACATGGGTTTTTATGTTTAAGTTTAATGTTTATTCATCAAAAATTACAGAGTGTTACACAAAAATCAATGGGCAAACAGTTATATAGTTTTCACTAGTATTGTTGTATAATCTGTACTAAAATTTTAAAACCCTGCTTCTCAAACTAGGCGATAACCTGTATTTTGAGAAACAGTGAACGGCCACAAAAATCTTATACACTATAAATGTTACAACAATTAATGAACAGTGTCGTTCTACCGCCGCAATAATTTATGTGACTCTTTTATACTGAAAATATGTATGTGTGTGAGTGTGTGTGTGTGTAGTGGAAGGTGAGCATGTGTGATAAGGTTGTTGTGCGCGCATGTTTAAATTTGTGTATGTTATAGAAATCGGGTCAGGGTCAATGGCCCCGCCACCTACCATTTTTCGGCCGCAGGGGATAGGGAGAGCGGCCAACGCTATACCGGCACTCCTCCTCCCCCGCGGCCCCACCGCGTCCGCCATCAGACGGTGGCGACCCCGTCTAGGCCGCGGAAGGTAGGGAGAGCGGCGCACCGCAATACCGGCACTCCTCTCCCGCCGCGGCCTCCAACCCTCAGCCGCGATATCGTATGGGTATGGGAGACCCCATACGACATTGCGGCCCGCCCCAGTTGCGATGTCGCCTAGGCAGCACCGCAACCTACATGTTGGCCGCTACGTCGTCGGCTTATCGGCAAAAGCCCTGACGAGCGGCCCCTCCTCGGGTTCCTCTTCGCTTCACCGTGGGTGACCAAGCCACGGTTACTGAGCCCCCCCGCAACGACAATGCGGGAACCCACCGGGGGGGCTATATTCTGGTACTGCTTAGTCATTTTATCAAAAATATCCATAAATTTGAGACAGAAGAACAGAGACATATCAGAATAAAAACGCGAAGAAGGGATCTACCTAATTTCATACAGCCTAAACTTAATGTCGTTAAACATGCCTCAAGAGTGCAATCAGTGAATATGTACAATAAATTGCCGGTAGAATTTAAAAACTCTATGAATCCAAATGAATTCAAGAGAAAATTAAAGTCATTGTTGTTGAAGAAATGTTATTACAGCATAGAAGAGTTTCTCAAAGATAAAAGTAGTTCGAACTATTAAGTGATAATATTTTAGTGACTCTGGATTATTCAAAATCAAAATCAATAATTTTTATTTCACATAGGCCTACATGGGCACTTATAAAACGTCGACAATGTGCACGGTTCGGGTTGGTCAATTCCTATGGAGAAGAACCGGCAAGAAACTCCATGGTTACTCTTTTAAAAATTGTTTGGTTTTACAATATTTCCATGTTACAGCAGTACTTAGATGGGGGGACAACGCAGGCCCGATAATAAGTCGTAAGAAACTTAAACAAGAAGTGATTATATAATAAATAAACAAAATATTAAAAAAAAGTAAAACGAGATAAAATGTTAACAATCTAGAAGGCCTACAATGTTCACACATTTACAAACCAATCGGTAAAATAATCTATACAAAGTATAACAAGACTAAATTTAACATGTGGCACAAATGTTGTTATCAGTGCTGTAACTATTCTTAGCAAAGGGCTATAAAGATAATTGAAAACCATTGTAAAAAGTCTTATTAAATGAAGAAAAATTAGATTGAGAATAGTTAGAGACATCCACATATTTGTGCCGTTTATGAGTTACCAGGGAAGCCGCATGTGCAGAAGGAGCTAAAACCAAATATTTTTATCTTCAACGTAGTCCTTGATTTTATAATAAGCTTTTTTAATAAGGACACGTTTGATGTGATTTTTGAACTTTCCGTCGGTCAGTTCTATAACTGACTTTGGCAACTTGTTATAAAAGCATATACTGTTTATAAGAAAAGACTTGCTAGTTTTCGTAAATCTGAATTTGGGTAATACAATTTCGTGTTTACTGCGTGTATTTAAATTATGGAAGTCGCTTCTAGTTTTGAAAAGCCCTCGATTTTTGCGGACATACAAAATACATTCTAAAATATAAAGTGAAGGTAGAGTCAGTATATCGATCTCTTTAAATTTTTCTCTGAGGGTCTCGCGAGGACCCATTTTATAGATCGCGCGGATTGCCCTCTTTTGTAATATGAAAATTGAGTCAACGTCTGCTGCTGATCCCCACAGCAGAATGCCATAAGACATAATACTGTGAAAATAAGCATAGTAAACCAGCCTAGCTGTGGCTACATCGGTTAACTGCCTTATTTTCCTTACTGCATATGCAGCTGAACTTAACCTACCCGAAAGAGTTCTAATGTGCGCGCCCCACTGCAGTTTTGAGTCGATAGTAATCCCTAAGAATACAGTTTCAGCTACAACTTCAAGATTTTTGCCGTCAAGATTTAAATTTAGGTCACGTTGTGGTACATTTGGTAAAGAGAACTTAAGACATTTAGTTTTTTTCGCATTCAGTAAAAGATTATTAGCTGCGAACCATTTTAATACAATAATTAGACTTTCGTTGACCTGTAAGACATCCGTATCTTTCCTATCTATTTTAAAAATTAGCGAAGTATCATCAGCAAATAGAATTATATCCGATAATTTGGCCATCATAAAAGGGAGGTCATTAATGTAAACAAGGAAGAGGAATGGGCCGAGAATTGAACCTTGAGGCACGCCCATCTTGACTAGAGACCCGGAGGACGTCGCCCCATTAACATTTACTTTTTGCTGTCTGTTTGATGAATAGGAAAGCACAAGATCAGCAGCTTGTCCTCGAATTCCGTAGTGGTGTAATTTACAGATCAGTGTGTTATGGTCGACGCAGTCGAACGCTTTTGAGAGATCACAGAAAATGCCAATGGCATCCTGGGACTTCTCCCAAGATTCCAAAATGTGACTGATGAGTTTTACTCCCGTTTTACTATCCGTTGTCGACCTACCTTTCGTGAAACCAAACTGCTGACTATGCAGGATCCCATTTGAATTGAAGAGAGACAACATCTGATCCAGCATGATTTTTTCATAGATTTTACTCAATGCTGGAAGCACGGATATAGGTCTATAATTAGAGGGATCACTCTTACAACCTGATTTGAAAATTGGTACTACTTTACTGTGTTTCATTAAGTCAGGAAACGTGCCGCTGTCCAAACATTGATTGAATATGCCTGTTAGGACAGGAGCAATTGAATCAATAATATCTCCAAGAACCCTAACGGATATCCCCCATAAGTCTTCAGTTTTTTTTTATATTGAGACTTTTGAACGCGTTTTTAATTGTATCAATACATATTGGTTTAAATCTAAAGGTTGGTAAGTCTTTAGTAAAGTTTTCCTTAAGAAGAGCTTCAGCTAATTTAGATGAGGAGGGAAGAGACTTCGTAACCTCTAACGGAATGTTGGTAAAGAAATTTTCTAATGTCTCAGCGACTTCTTGCTTATCAGAAATGGTTTGATTAGTTATTTTCAATGACAACTCATTCTGATCGCGTAGTTGTGTCTTTCCGGTTTCTCTATTAATTACTTGCCACACAGTTTTTATTTTATTATTAGAAACACCAATTTTGTTGATTATTATTTGAGATTTTGCTTGAGCGCAGACTCTTTTAAATATTTTGGAATAGTTTCTAACATAAGTGTGGAAAACTTGATCGGAAGTCAAAGATTTTTCGTAATATATATTATATAAGATATCTCGGCTTTTTCTTATGCCCACAGTGGCCCATTCGCTAAATTTTGATTTGTAATTGTTGACGTTAACTGTTTTTACAGGACACGTTTTATTGAATTCTTGGCAAACTGTAGAAAACAACGTGCCGTAATTTATATTGGGGTCTTTTGAATCAAAACTGGCGTTACATAGGTTGCTAAAAACATTATTATTAAAAGAATTTAATAAATTTTTTTGTAAGAGGTCTTAATCGAATTGATTTAGCTAGGTTATTATTGTTTTTATCTGACTCAAAAGATACTAGTTGACCAGTATGGTCTGACCTAACGCCACTAATTACAAACGATTTTTTTACTTTACAATTAGTGAAAACATCATCAATGCACTAAGCTGAAGTTGCTGTTATTCTTGTTGGTTCATTAAATAAATACTTTAAGTTAAATGATTTAAACAATGATATGAGCTTACATTTTTAGGTTAATTTACTAATAGATCTATATTTAAGTCACCACAAACAAAAACTAATTTATTATCCCGGAAAAGTTTACTTAACAATTCTTCCATTGTAATTAAAAACAATGACAAGTTTGATGCTGGTGGTCTGTAAACACACAAGATAGTATGCCCCTCGACCTCTGCACATGCTACCTCACATAAGCGATCAACAGAGTAAGCAGTGATATCCTTCCTTTCCTTATATTTGAGATGACTATTACAAAGTATCAGGGTACCACCACCCACTGAGGATCTGTTGTACGCGCTGGCAACTGAAAAATTATTTACATTAAACAACATCCTATCTGGTTTTAACCAAGTTTCACAAAAACATAAGATATCCATGTGGTATTTATCTACTAACAATTCCACGTCTAAAATTTTGCCGGAGAAGCGATTTATATTTTGATGATATAGTAAAATATTACTATTCGTCTTCTCTTTTGTCGGCTCTAATAGTTCAAAGAATCTACAGTAGTATTATCAGAAAAACTGGATAATACTGTTAAATCACTATTATATCCAGCATTCTATCATGACATTCTATCTTAATTAATTTTATTGACATAACTACATTTCTTGAAATTAGGTTATATTGATTTTGAATTGATGTGATTGATCACAAATTGCGAGAATGCAATGTCTCTAGCCACACAAGATCAACAGAATGTGCTCTGTAAGTAAATAATTTCTCAGATGGAAGGGAAAGCACAAGTAGCATGTAGTCTAAAATCATTTGAAAAATGGTCAGAACTTAAAACTTTTCTCAAGTCCACCTTTGGAGAAAAAAAACACGCAACACATCTCTTATCGGACTTACAACATTGCAAACAACTACCAAATGAAGAAGTAACGCAATACTCTGTACGAATGGAGTCAATACTGACCCGAATTCAGTCGGACACTCATCACAGCTGTAAAGACAAAAACGAACTACCTGGCCGTATAGCAGCCATGGAAGACCTGGCCCTCAATACATTCATGCTAGGCCTAAGCTTCTTCTATATCCAATATTGTTCGGTGCAAAAATCTTCCAAACAATGTTCAACATGTATCTAATAAAGTAGGCCATAGCTCATCGGAACGTTTCAGAAACCAAACAGCCTAACTGTAATTCCCAAAAACATATCATAAGTTTTTCATTGCCCAATGGGATTCTAATAAAAACTATAATTTTAATCAAAAAAATCTTTTTTTTTTTTTATTTCATTTAAGCCTACATGGGCACTTATAAAACGTCGACAATGTGCACGGTTCGGGTTGGTCGTTTCCTATGGAGAAGAACCGGCAAGAAACTCCATGGTAACTCTTTTAAAAAAATGGTTTGGTTTTACAATATTTCCTTGTTACAGCATTAGTACTTAGATATGTGGGGACAACGTAGGCCCGACAATAAGTCGTAAGAAAACAAAAAAAAAAGATTACATATTATTTAAACAAAAGAAAATAAAACGAGTTAAAAAGTTAACAAGCATCTAGAAGGCCTACAATGTTCACACATTTACAAAATAATCGGTAAAGGAATCTATACAAAAGTAAAATAAAAAAAAGACTAAATCTAACATGTGGCACAAATATTGTTATCAGTGCTGTAACTATTCTTAGCAAAGGGCTATGAAGATGATTGAAAACCATTGTAAAAAGAATAATCAAAAGAAGGAAAAAAACAAATAATTAATGAGATTGAGAATAGTTAGAGACAACCACATATTTGTGCCGTTTATGAGTTACCAGGGAAGCCGCATGCGCAGAAGGAGCTAAAGCCAAAAAATTTATCTTCAACGTAGTCCTTGATTTAATAATATGCTTTTTTTATCAAGGACACGTTTGATGTAGTTTTTGAACTTTACATCGGTTAGTTCTATAACTGACTTTGGCAACTTGTAATAAAAGCGTATACTGTTTATATAAAAAGACTTGCTAGTTTTTGTTAATCTGAATTTGGGTATTACAATTTCGTGCTTACTACGTGTATTTAAATTATGTAAGTCGCTTCTAGTTTTGAAAAGCCCTCGATTTTTGCGGACATACAAAATACATTCCAAAATATAGAGTGAAGGTAGAGTCAGTATATCGATTTCTTTAAATTTTTCTCTAAGGGACTCGCGAGGACCCATTTTATAGATCGCGCGGATTGCCCTCTTTTGTAAGATGAACATTGAGTCAACATCTGCTGCTGATCCCCACAGCAGAATGCCATAAGACATAATACTGTGGAAATAAGCATAATATACTAAGGTTAGTATATTATGCTTATTTCCACAAGGCAGTTAACCGATGTAGCCACAGCTAGGTAGCTGTGGCTAAATCGGTTAACTGCCTTATTTTCCTTACTGCATATGCAGCTGAACTTAACCTACCTGAAAGAGTTCTAATGTGCGCGCCCCACTGCAGTTTTGAATCGATAGTAATCCCTAAGAATACAGTTTCAGCTATAACTTCAAGATTTTTGCCGTCAAGATTCAAATTTAGGTCTCGTTGTGGTACATTTGGTAAAGAGAACTTAAGACATTTAGTTTTTGTCGCATTCAGTAAAAGATTGTTAGCTGCGAACCATTTTGTGAGAATAATAAGACTTTCGTTGACATGTAAGACATCCGTATCTTTGCTATCTATTTTAAAAATTAGCGAAGTATCATCAGCAAATAGAATTGTATCCGATAATTTGGCCATCATAAAAGGGAGATCATTAATGTAAACAAGAAAAAGGAAAGGGCCGAGAATTGAACCTTGGGGCACGCCCATCTTGACTAGAGACCCGGAGGACATCACCCCATTAAAATTCACTTTTTGCTGTCTGTTTGATAAATATGAAAGCACAAGATCAGCAGCTTGTCCTCGAATTCCGTAGTGGTGTAATTTACAGATCAGTGTGTTGTGGTCGACGCAGTCGAACGCTTTTGAGAGATCACAGAAAATGCCAATGGCATCCTGGGACTTCTCCCAAGATTCCAAAATGTGACTGATGAGTTTTACTCCCGCGTCCGTAGTCGACCTACCTTTCGTGAAACCAAACTGCTGACTATGCAGGATCCCATTTGAATTGAAGTGAGACAACATCTGATCCAGCATGATTTTTTCATAGATTTTACTCAATGCTGGAAGCACGGATATAGGTCTATAATTAGAGGGATCACTCTTACAACCTGATTTGAAAATTGGTACTACTTTGCTGTGTTTCATTAAGTCAGGAAACGTGCCGCTGTCCAAACATTGATTGAATATGCCTGTTAGGACAGGAATTGAGTCAATAATATCTTAAAGAACCCTAACGGATATCCCCCATAAGTCTTCAGTATTTTTTATATTGAGACTTTTGAACACGTTTTTAATTGTATCAATATATATTGGTTTAAATTTAAAGGTCGGTATATCTTTGGTAAAGTTTTCTTTAAGAAGAGCTTCAGCTAATTTAGATGAGGAGGGAAGAGACTTCGTAACCTCTAACGGAATGTTGGTAAAGAACTTTTCTAATGTCTCAGCGACTTCTTGCTTATCAGAAATGGTTTGATTATTTATTTTCAAAGACAACTCATTCTGATCGCGTTGTTGTGTCTTGCCAGTTTCTCTATTTATTAATTGCCACACAGTTTTTATTTTATTATTTGAAACACCAATTTTGTTAATTATTATTTGAGATTTTGCTTGAGCGCAGACTCTTTTAAATATTTTGGAAAAGTTTCTAACATAAGTGTGAAAAACTTTATCGGAAGTCAAAGATTTTTCGTAATATAAATTATATAAGATATCTCGGCTTTTTCGTATGCCCACAGTGGCCCATTCACTAAATTTTGATTTGGAATTGTTGACTTTAACTGTTTTTACAGGACACGTTTTATTGAATTCATGGCAAATTGTAGAAAACAACGTGCCGTAATTTATATTGGGGTCTTTTGAATCAAAACTGGCGTTACAAAGGTTACTAAAAACGTTATTATTAAAAGAATTTAATTTATTTTTAGTAAGAGATCTTAATGGAATTGATTTAACTAGGTTTAATTTTATATCTGACTCAAAAGATACTAGTTGACCAGTATGGTCTGACCTAACGCCACTAATTACAAATGAATCTTTTACTTTACAATTAGTGAATACATTGTCTATGCACAAAGCTGAAGTTGCTGTTATTCTTGTTGGTTCATTAAATAAATATTTTAAGTTGAATGATTTGAACAATGAAATGAGCCTACATTTTTCAGGTGAATTGACTAACAGATCTATATTTAAATCACCACAAACAAATACTAATTTATTATCTCTGAAAAGTTTACATAATAGTTCTTTCATTGAAATTAAAAACAATGACAAGTTTGATGCTGGTGGTCTGTAAACACACAAGATAGTATGCCCCTCGACCTCTGCACATGCTACCTCACATAAGCGATCAACAGAGTAAGCAGTGATATCCTTCCTTTCCTTATATTTGAGATGACTGTTACAAAGTATCAAGGTACCACCACCCACTGTGGATCTGTTGTACGCGCTGGCAACTGAAAAATTACGTGGGACACTCAGAAAGTTTTGCGAAACTAAAAAAAATTGTTCTATACGTACATATATTTTTATTAAATCTTTTCAAAGTACTTTCCACCAGCCTCTATACAAAGATTCATGCGCCTAAACCAGTTTTCAAAACACTTTTTCCAGTCCGCCGCAGACACCTCGTTTACAGCCTGCTCGAACGCAGCCAGCGCATCTTCCGGCGACGAAAATTGTATCCCTTTGAGCTGATTTTTTATTTTTGGGAATAAAAAGAAGTCACACGGTGCTAGATCAGGGCTGTAAGGAGGGTGACCCAGGAGTTTGACTGGCGTGCTGTCCAGGAAGTCCCTCGTTTTGAGTGCGGTGTGCGCAGGTGCATTGTCGTGGTGGAGCAGTAGCCCGCGGAGCCCTGTGTTTGGTCGCTTGTTGCTTATAACAGAGAAAACTTCTGGCAAACATTTGGTAGTATACCATTCGGCATTAATGCTTCTTTGATCCCGTAAGGGAATTGATACCAAGTGGCCAGTCAAATTAAAAAAGCTAGCGATCAAAATCTTACCCCCGCTTCTAGATCGCTTCACTTTGGTAGGCGTTGGCTCATTTTGAAACACCCAAACAGTCGACTGGCGCTTGGTTTCTGGGTCGTATTGATAAATCCAGGACTCATCACCTGTAACGATGTCGTAAACACGCCGAGACGAGCCTGCTTCAAATTTGTTAAGCATATCACGGCACCATTCCACCCGGGCCTGCTTCTGAGCATCGGTGAGGTTGTGCGGCACCCAGCGTGATACTATCCTCCTCACGCGAAGATGGCTGTGTAGAATCTCGTGAACGCTTCCCGATCCAATCTTCAATATGTGTTGAATCTCCTGATATGTAATTCGCCTATTGTCTTGGATTAAATTTTTCACTGCTAGCACGTTTTCTTCGGTAACAGCCGTCAAAGGGCGACCGCTTCTTTCGTCATCCCCCAAAGTTGGTCGACCGCGCTTGAATTCGTTATACCAACGATACACGGTTGCCTTGGAAGGGCCTTCATCCATGAATGCCATTTGAAGTCTATCGTACGATTCATCCGGTTTCAGGTGACACTTGAAATCGTATAAAATCATAGCTCTAAAATGTTCCCGGCGCAGATCCATATTTCAGTGAGACACAATACTTTGAATTAACTCGCAAAAAATGTGGAGGGAAATTTTGAAATTGGAACTTACTTATTTTTACTTATAAATAATCATATTTTCGAAAAACATTATAACTGGCCAGTCTCCCATATATAAAAACTTTTTTTCGCAATACTTTCTGAGGGGCCTGGTATTTACATTAAACAACATCCTATCTGGTTTTAACCAAGTTTCACAAAAACATAGGATATCCATGTGGTATTTATCTACTAACAATTCCACGTCTTAAATTTTGCCGGAGAAGCGATTTATATTTTGATGATATAGTAAAAAATTACTATTCGTCTTCTCTTTTGTCGGCTCTAATAGTTTAAAGGGTCTACAGTAGTATTATCAGAAAAACTGGATAATACTGTTAAATCACTAAACCTAGTTTCAGTTAAATTATCAATAACTGAGTGTATATTAAAAGCTAACGATGTAGCTAATAAATGTCGGCTATTTTTGGGAAGAAACATATGTTCCCGAATCAAAACAAAATCACTAACAAAATTGTTGGTGTCAAAAAACAATAAACGGTCACTATGACGACAAGATAAAATATACATCAAGTTATTTAAACTAGATATGTATTAATTTTCCTGAACAAGTAATTTGTCAGAATAGGGCAATACACATAGTATCAATTTGCCTAATCTTAACTTAAGTAGGGTATCAATACCATTAACTATGTCCCTTTTTGTTACACTAAGGCTATTTCCAAAAATAAGAACTACAGTAGTTTGCTCATTCAATTGTGTCTGTTGAATTTTATGAATAAGCTCATTAAAATGCAATTTATGATAACAATGGTTCACTATTGTGTGTTTAGAACGTTATTTAACAATGATCCAAAACCTGTTCCGAAACTATCAGAATATACTAAGACATTACTTTTGGAGGGGTTCAAATTTGTTGCAGTATGATCGATGGGTAAAGTTATAGGAGCAACATGTTGTGAAATGAGAGGTGGCGGAGCGGCAGCACAACTATAGGTGAGGTTGTTAGTCAATTACTCATACCTTTCTGCATTATACTTCACCAGGTCCACCAACTCACAGGCCTCCTCCATGCGCTCACTAATTCTAATACCAATAGCAATGCTAACTCCAGTGCCAATCCTAGTGCGCAAACTTGCAGATATTGCAAAAATATTGGGCACACAATGTCGTCAAAAGCAATTCAATATGCAACGCCGCGAAAATACGGACTTTGCACAGCGCCATCATAACTCGCCTGATAGCTCCACAAATGCATTTACGCATACATGTAAATGTTTGACCAATGGTCATAATAACCACGCTGAATCTCACGATAGTTTAAACTAAATCGGATTTTGATGCCGTGTCCGTCAAAATCTATGCAAATTTATAATGGCACGACTCCTACTAATTTTACATCTCAGTCAAAGATGCTGAGTCCTTGTATCTCTTATAATCATACAAAATCTACATCTCAGTCAAAGATGCTGAGCCCTACTAATTCTACATCTCAGTCAAAGATGCTGAGTCCTACTAATTCTACATCTCAGTCGAAGATGCTGAGTCCTGCTATCTCTAATAATCATACTAAATCTACATCTCAGTCAAAAAGTTTGAGTCCTACAAATTCTACATCTCAGTAAAAGATGCTGAGTCCTGCTACTTCTAACAATCCAATTAAATTTACGTCTCAAGCCAAGTTCCCATTTAAATCAGGAAGAGAAAAATTCTCTCTTAGAATGTTGTTCTCAAAACACAGATATCTATCTATATCTATAAAAGCGAAAGGTGACTGTCTGACTGACTGACTGATCAATCAACGCAAAGCCAAAACTGCTAAGCCTAGAAGCATGAAATTTGGCAGAAAGGTTCCTCAAGTGACGTAAGTGTGCACTAAGAAAGTAATTTTGGAAATTCCACCCCTAAGGGGGTAAAAAGGGGGTTGAAAGTTTGTATGAAAAATCTAATTCCTTCGACCAAAATTCTTGAAACTTAGCACAAATAGTATTCTAAGTAAATGATAAAGATTGACATTATCAGTCTTATTACAAAAAACTCAATAAACCTTGGTTTAAACCTGGCCCATCAAGTCCAGGCTTATCTGCAAAACCATGGTCTAAATTTGTCCGTATTACAAAATTTAAAAAAACCCTGGTCTTCTTAGTACCGTCATTTGAACCATTGTCAATATATCAACCACAGAATAAAACAAATATCATTCGTTCACCATAATATCGTTCAATTGCAACGTTCCGTATGCCCAGAAAAGATAACTTTTTGATAATACGATAAGGATTAAATGATGTTTAGGAGTGTTAAAATATTGACACTTTGTTATTTTGCATGTACATAAACATTTGTTATTTTATCGATTGCAGGTTTGTTTAGGTTTAAGCACATTACTTAAATTCGTATTAATTCACGTGTACATCTACGTACGTGTAACGAAACGTAACATTCTCGCACGTTACATGAAACCATAACAATAAACAAAACCATCGCTCGTTGAACAAAGTTCACAAGTTCATTCATTAGGCTTTGGATTTTTAAGTTCTCCAAGTCTCTTTTATAACAATTGCCTCTTTGTTAATAATGTGATAATATTTATGAACTTGTGATGGACCAACAAAAAAAAACATCTGAGAATTGGAGTACCGAAGAAAAAGTAATATCCTCAATATCAATTAAACCCACCATGTTAATATCCATTTTTGGGTAAAAACAACACAACACAATGAAAAAGATTCTATAACCTAAAAGAAAAACTTTGACAGATACGACTTAGACCACCGTTAAACTAGGGGCCGCCGAGGTTTAGCGTTAGACCATGATATGGTCCATGGTTTATCGCTAAACCATTATTTGTAATATCATTTTTATTTAAACCATGGTTTATAGAGATTTAAACCTGGGTTTTTAGTTAAACCGCTTTTTGTAATAAGACTGTATTAGTTTTTCGAAACTACCCCCAAATAATGATATAGGGGTTGTTGAAATTTGTATGGAAAAATCTGATTTCTTGGGTCAATAAACTTGAAACTTGCCACAAATACTAACCTAAATAAATAATAAACGTTGCTATTATTATTTTTGGAAACTACCCCCAAAAGACGATTTAGGGGTGTTAAAGTTTTTTTGAAGAATCTTAATACTTCAGTTAATAAACTTAAAACTTGACATACATACTAAACTAAATAAACAATAAAGACTGTCATTGTTAGTTTTTCGAAACTACCCCCAAAAGATGATTTAGGGGATGTTATTTTTTTTTAAGAATCTGATTTCTAGGGTGAATAAACATGAAACTTGACATAAATACCATCCTAAATAAACGATAAAGGTTGTTATTATTAGTTTTTTGCAACTACCCCCAAAAGACGATTTAGGGGGTATTACAGTGTTTTTGAAAAATCTGATTTCTTGGGTCAATAAACTTGCCACTAATATACTTACCTAAATGAATAATAAAGGTTGCTCTTATTATTTTTTTAAACTACCCCCAAAAGACGACTTAGGGGATGTTAATTTTTTGAAAGATCTGATTTCATGGGTGAATAAACAATAAATTTGACATAAATACCATCCGAAATGAATAATAAAGGTTGCTATTATTATTTTTTGAAACTACCCCCAAAAGACGATTTAGGGAATGTTATTTTTTTTGAAGAATCTGATTTCTTGCGTCAATAAACATGAAACTTGACATAAATACCAACCTAAATAAACAATAAAGGTTTCCAATCATTAGTTTTTCGAAACTACCCTTAAAATACGACTTCGGGGTGGTAAAGATTTTTGATTACTTTTACTGCACATAGCTTCTTTTTATGACGCTGGTGAGCACTTAGGAGGATTTTTTGGAAATTCAACTTTTTAAAGGGTTAAAAGGGAGACATTTATTTGTATAAAAATCTTATTCCTTTGGCAAAATAATAAAGGATGGCATCATAAGTTTTTCGGATTTACCCCCAGAAGACGATTTAGGGGTGTCAAAGTTTCTTTGAAGAATCAAATGGCACTAGGATGAGGACCTCTACATCGATTTGGAACTACCGGACTGGACCGTTTGTCTCAGGTTTAATAGCAGCTTATTTTTTCGCGGGCGGAGTTAATATTATAAATGTGAAAGTAACTCTGTCTGTCTCTCTGTCTACCTTTTCACGCTTAAACCGTTGAACCGATTTAGATGCAATTTGGTTCGGAGATATTTTGAGACGCTGGGCAGGACATAGCATAGTTTTTATCCCGGAAATCTTACTTAAGGGGGTGGAAAGAGGGGTAGAAGTTTGTATGGAAAACCCACAATATTATGCTGCGATATACGAATTACTAATGCTTCGCAGACGAAGCGCGGGCAACAGCTAATCTACAATAAGCAGATTACTCTGTTACTAATCAACAGGGTTGTTGATTGTTTACAGAGTAATCTGCTTACTCTCAGTGTCACGAAAACCAAATATATAGTATTTGCACATCGATCGAACGCGCTACCCCCACATTCACTTTCTATAATGGGACATACGTGCTGGTCAACATACCAACCATGTGCATATCCTCCTCTCCAAAGAACTGATCACATTAAATATCTTGGAGTTATATTGGACCAATTCCTCAGCTTCAAACCGCATATAAACGTCCTGGTAACGAGATTGCGCAAACTCATTTACATCTTTAAGAGTCTAAAACTTCATTTGGCCCACTAGTACCCTAAAGACGCCAAGTAAAACATCTAAATCCACTGTATTAAAGGCATTACTGAAATCCAGTAGAGCCAAAACCGTTAGATTAACCATCTCCATGGCAGAACTTATATCGTCCGTAATATTCAGAAGCGCTGTAGTTGTGCTATGACCAGGGCGGAAGCCGGACTGGGAGGGGTTAAGGAGATTATTTTTGGAGAGAAAGGTGCTTATTTGTTTGTGGATTAACCGTTCAAGGACTTTGGATAGGTATGGCAAGACGGATATTGTACGATACTCAGAGAAGGATGTGGGATTGAGCTTTTTAGTTAAAGGAATTACTTGAGCATCTTTCCATGAGCTTGGAAAGACACTGCTAGACGCAGAGAAATTAGGATATGGAAAATAACGGGAAGGATAATGTCCAGCACCGGGAGTAGCATTTTTAATATGCTTTTTGAATAAGGACACCGTTTGATGTGATTTTTGAACTTTCCATCGGTCAGTTCTATAACTGACTTTGGCAACTTGTTATAAAAGCGTATACTGTTTATAAGAAAAGACTTGCTAGTTTTCGTTAATCTGAATTTGGGTATTACAATTTCGTGTTTACTGCGTGTATTTAAATTATGGAAGACGCTTCTAGTTTTGAAAAGCCCCCGATTTTTGCGGACATACAAAATACATTCCAACATATAAAGTGAAGGTAGAGTCAGTCGATCTCTTTACATTTTCTCTGAGGGACTCCCGAGGACCCATTTTATAGATCGCGCGGATTGCCCTTTTTTGTAATATGAAAATTGAGTCTACGTCTGCTGCTGATCCCCACAGCAGAATGCCATAAGACATAATACTGTGGAAATAAGCATAGTATACTAACCTAGCTGTGGCTACATTAGTTAGCTGCCTTATTTTCCTTACTGCATAAGCAGCTGAACTTACCCTACCCGAAAGAGTTCTAATGTGCCTGCCCCACTGCAGTTTTGAATCGATAGTAATCCCTAAGAATACAGATTCAGCTATATCTTCAAGATTTTTGCCATCAAGATTTAAATTTAGGTCACGTTGTGGTACATTTGGTAAAGAGAACTTTAGAGATTTTGTTTCTTTTCGCATTCAGTAAAAGATTGTTAGCTGCGAACAATTTTGAGAGAATAATTAGACTTTCGTTGACATGTAAGGTATCCGTATCTTTCCTATCTATTTTAAAAATTAGCGAAGTATCATCAGCAAATAGAATTATATCCGATAATTTAGCCATCATAAAAGGGAGGTCATTAATGTAAACAAGGAAGAGGAAAGGGCCGAGAATTGAACCTTGCGGCACGCCTATCTTGACTAGAGACCCGGAAGACGTCGCCCTATTAACATTTACATTTGCTGTCTGTTTTATAAATAGGAAAGCACAAGATCAGCAGCTTGTCCTCGAATACCGTAGTGGTCTAATTTACAGATCAGTGTGTTGTGGTCGACGCAGTCGAACGCATTTGAGAGATCACAGAAAATGCCAATGGCATCCTGGCACTTCTCCCAAGATTCCAAAATGTGACTGATGAGTTTTACTCCCGCGTCCGTTGTCGACCTACTTTTCGTGAAACCAAACTGCTGACTATGCAGGATCCCATTTCAATTTAAGTGAGACAACATCTGGTCCAGCAAGATTTTTTCATAGATTTTACACAATGCTGGAAGCACAGATATAGGTATATAATTAGAGGGATCAATCTTACAGCCTGATTTGAAAATTGGTACTACTTTACTGTGTTTCATTAAGTCAGGAAACATGCTGCTGTCCGAACATTGATTGAATATGCCTGTTAGGACAGGAGCAGTTGAGTCAATAATATCTTCAAGAACCCTAACGGTTATCCCTTATAAGTCTTCAGTATTTTTTATATTGAGACTTTTGAACGCGTTTTTAATTGTATCAATACATATTGGTTTAAATCTAAAGGTTGGTAAGTCTTTAGTAAAGTTTTTCTTAAGAAGAGCTTTAGCTAATTTAGATGAGGAGGGAAGAGACTTCGTAACCTCTAACGGAATGTTGGTAAAGAAATTTTGTAATGTCTCAGCGACTTCTTGCTTATCAGAAATGGTTTGATTAGTTATTTTCAAAGACAACTCATTCTGATCGCGTAGTTGTGTCTTTTCAGTTTATCTATTAATTACTTGCCACACAGTATTATTTTATTATTAGAAACACCAATTTTGTTAATTATTATTTGAGATTTTGCTTGGGCGCAGATTCTTTTGAATATTTTGGACTAGCTGTTGCCCGCGACTTCGTCTGCGAAGCATTAGTAATTCGAATTGCTTATTTTTTTTATCGCGGCTTAATATTGTAGGTTTTCCATACAAACTTCTACCCCTCTTTCCACTCCCTTAAGTATGATTTCCGTAAATATGTTTGGATAAAAACTATCCTATGTCCTGCCCAGGGTCTCAAATAAATAATAATATATCTCCGAACCAAATTACATTTAAATCGGTTCAGCGGTTTAAGCGTGAAAAGGTAGACAGAGAGACAGACAGAGTTACTTTCACATATATAATATTAACTCCGCCCGCGACTTCGTTCGTGTGATAGGAACCAAAAATAAGCTGTTATTAAACCAAATAAAAATGAGGTTTCGTAAAGTTCTACGGTTTATAGGTTTGGGACGATTCGTTATTTGACTTAAAGAATAATACATTTTAGGATACCGCTACTAAGTAAAATCTGCCCCTTAAAACTTAATATACCCTTTTTCTCTTTTGAATTTTTTGTTTATTTTAGTTAGATTGCTCAGTAAGATGTCTCAAAAAAACTAAAATCACTTAAACCTATCAGGGGGGAGATAGTTTTAAAAAACGCATTATGTAAATTTTGATTATTTACTTATCTCCACGGAATGAGATTGTTCATACAAACAAATTGCCCCCTTTTCACCCCCTTAAAGGTAGACAAGTTAGTGGTGACTGCGAACCGGCAAACGCAAATTAGGAAGTCCGACCTGGTCAAGGCTGCGGGCCGGTGGATGCGAAATGCACAGGACCGATCAGTGTGGCGGCGCTTGGGGAAGGCCTATGTCTAGCAGTGGACGTTTTTTGGCTGAAATGATGATGATGGTGTAAGGTTGATTTTCCGCAAATTCCTTCTTCGTGCTCCCCTAGATCCCTACATCAAAAACGAAACCTTGTCCAGTATGATTCATAACAAACTTTAACACCCACTAAATCCTATTTTGGACCCCCCAAAATAGGATTTAGTGGGTGTTAAAGTTTCAAATAAATCTTTATCACCTGTTAAATCGTATTTTGGAGGCAGTTTCGAAAATCTAATAATATCAACGTTTATTGTTTGTTTAGGTTGGTATTTTTGTCAAGTATCAAGTTTATTAACCCAATAAATAAGATTTTCAAAAAACTTTAACTCCCCCTAAATCGACTTTTGAGTGTAGTTTCTAAAAACTTATAATGACAACCTTTATCGTTTACTTAAGTTGATATTTATGTCAAGTTTCTAATTTATTAACTCAAGAAATAAGATTCTTCAAAAAACCTTAACACCCCTAAAAACCCGTATTTTGAGGTTAGTTTAAAAAAACTAAGAATTTCAACCTGTATTGTTTACTTAGGTTGTATGTATGTCAAGTTTAAAGTTAAGTCAAGAAGTAAGATTCATCAAAAAAAAAAAAAAATCGTCTTTTGGGGGTAGTTTTGAGAACTACTAATAACATCTTTTATTGCTTAAGTTTTCAAGTTTATTAACCCAAGTAATATGATTATTCAAAAAAACTTTAACACCCCCTAAATCTGTTTTTGGGGGTAGTTTCGAAAAACTAATAATAACAACCTTATAATTTATTTAAGTTAGTATTTGTGCAATGTTTCAAGTTTAGTAACCCATGAAATAAAATTCTTCGAAACAAACTTCAATACCCCCTTAATCGACTTGTGAGGGTAGTTTCAAAAAACTAATAATGTAAATGAAATAAATGATTACTATGCATGCCAAGTTTCAAGAATATTAGCTGAAGGAATTAAATTTTTCATACAAACTTTGTCCCCCTTTTTCTCCCGTTTAGGGGAAGAATTTAGGCAAACTCTTTCTTATCGGATGCCTACGTCAC
Organism: Orthosia gothica; assembly: GCA_949775005.1. Taxonomy (NCBI): domain Eukaryota; kingdom Metazoa; phylum Arthropoda; class Insecta; order Lepidoptera; family Noctuidae; genus Orthosia; species Orthosia gothica. The sequence continues at coordinate 34,037,337 of OX459044.1, forward strand.
ACAAAAACATACTCTCCAAGTTCCAGGTCTCTACGATCAGCAGTTTAGGATGTGCGTTGATCCGTCAGTCAGTCATTTAGGACAAAGCATTTTATATGTATAGAAAAAGATATATGGAGCAGAAGACTGGTCGGGTTTTTGAGACTCATAATTTCGGGTTTACCAAAAATTATTTTAGTATGAAAACGAATGGAACCCGGAACGCGTACAATACAATAACGCGTTCCGGGTGTTGATGGGGCTGCCGCGCCACTGTAGTGCCTCTGCGATGTTCGCGGCGGCTGACACAGACGGCTTTGCCGCCATTATGCGTAAACGGTGCGCTTCTATCATGCGCCGCGCGCGCGACAGTCCCAACACAATCCTGCCTAGCGAGCATGGGCGTACCCAAGACATTTGTGACATGACATGATAAATTATCTCATATCTTACAATTTGTCTTAAATGCTAGCACGGGTCAAACATGTGACATATTTTAAAGGCGCAACATGCCTTTCTTGTTGCTGCCCGGCGAGCACGGCCTACTGTGACATGGCTTGAGTCACACATTTCATCGCAGTTTGGGCGATAACGCCATTTTGTCCTAAATAATAGCACCGGCGGCGAGAAAAAATTTCCTGACGTTTGTTTGGGACTCATCGGGTCTTAATTGCTAATACGGGCGCACCCATTTTGTCACAAATGTCACATTTTGACAGATGATTTAGAAAAATGTATCACTTTCGTTCGGAGGTGGTGATAAAATTTTATAGTTGAAAAAATATATTTGCCTTTTAATTACGGCACAAAATGGCAATAAATTCATTTTGTGTGTATGGTGAATTGGTGATCATGCTTATTAATTAATTTTATATTATTACTTTTTCATACTTGTATTTTTTTTTATTGTTGTTCTAATTTTAATTATGATTATTTTTTTTATAATTATTTTCTTTTATACCATATTCTTCTTGCTTTCTACATTTTTAAATGTTTCTTAAATAAAATCCCCAAAAAACATTTAAAATATAAAAAATAGGGGCCCACCGGTATTGGTCCAAGCTATTATATTTTTTAGTAATTATTAAAATTTTCACAATAAATATATCTTTCTAACAAACACTTAATATGTTATCAAACAAACAAAGAAAAATAAAGTGTGCATAAGTCTATGGTCGTGGGTCAAATATTAATTTATTCCCAACAAAATTAAAAAGTTGTTTAGCTGTATGAACGGCATACTTTTTTACGTATTATTTTATTTGGTCGTCTATTCAAATTATGTCGCACTATGAAGTCAACAACAAGAAAAGCAAGTCGCGCCTGTAAATTTGTAACATGGTTGTCCCGTGCTAGCATTTAAGACAAATTGTAAGACATGACATATTTTATCATAACTTGTCATGACCGAGTCGAAAACCAAGCAAAGTAAAAAAAAAAAAAACTTGTAATTCATGTTAGGATGCTGCTAACATGGGGGTAGCAAAGGGGGGGGCTAAATTTTGGTTATTTTTGGCCTAGGACATACCGTTTTCGAGATATCATTTTGGAAATATGCAAAATAAAATAAGATACGGAGGCCCATAATTCGGCAACAGTGCGTCGTAGGGCTATGCTTCTCAGAACATAAATGGTTTTTATGGCCAAGGTTAAACCGAAACTACAATAAAATTGGAAAATTTCCGAAAAAGAAAAAAATAAACGTCAAGAAGTTATGCCACAAGTCAAGAAATTATCTCACGCCGCCGTGCTAGCATTTAAGTCAAAATGAGTTTATCGCCCAAACTGTGATTAAAAGTGTGACTTAAGCGATGTCACAGTAGGCCATGCTCGCCGGGCTGCGCGCGCTGGCGGACAGGTGGGACTCTCCGATGCTGGCTCGCTGGATACGGCTGCACGCTGTCGTATAGTGATTTGTCACCATCATCGGAGAGTCCACCCGGTCCTGCCAATTTGCTGTTTTATAATTGTTCTTAGCATATAGTATTTATTTAAACTATTTTATTATTAAATGTCAATCAATTATTAATTATTACTAACACTAGTTTGTAAGATCGCAATTGTACTAACACATATGGATGTAATCGTAAGATGAATCTGAAATAAATGATTTATTATTATCTCCTTTATTCATATTCTTTCTTATTGTCTACATTTTTAAATATTTTTATAAAACATACAACAAAAAAAAACATTTAAAAATATAAAAAATAGAGACCCACCGGTATCGGGAACAGGGTCCAAGCTACCGGCGGTTAGGGCTCCAGAGAGAGGAACCTCCTAACAATACGAGCCGTGTCCAGCAATACTGCTTTCTGGATCAGGCCCTTGACCCAGCCGCCTAACGAGAGCCTCCTAAGGTGTTGGTCGAGGCTCGTGGCTATTAAGCCATTGGCTGACACGACTATCGGTACAATGATCGCTGTGTCCACATCCCACATGTCGACAACCTCGCGAGCCAAGTCAAGATACTTGATTTGCTTATCTTTCTCGGCTTTCACGAGGTTCCCGTCATGCGGGACGGTAATGTCAACAATCATTGCACGCCTCTCGATTCGGTCCACCACCACTATATCAGGCTTATTAGCAATAATGGTCCTGTCAGTGATGATGGACCGATCCCAGTACAATGTGATATTGCCATTCTCGAGAACTGGGTCGGGCACATACCTGTAGTACGGCACCTCCGATGCCACAAGAGTGTATTTCAGAGCAAGTTGCTGATGGATAATCCTGGCTACAAGGTTGTGCCTATGCAAGTACTCTTCGTTAGCTAGACGAGAACAACCAGAGATAATGTGGCGGATCGATTCACCCGGATGGTGACATGCCCGACAGATGTCAACCGTGCCATCCTTCACAATAAATCTCCGGTAGTTATTCGTCATGATAACTTCGTCCATAATTGCACAGACAAAACCTTCGGTTTCCCCAAAGAGGTCACCGAAACGCAGCCAGGCTACGGACGCTGACTGATCTACATCGGACCCATGTAGGGCCCGGAAAAAGCGTCCGTGAAGCTCCTTACTCTGCCATACCTCCCTGCGGTCGTTAGTGTCAAGCACTACAGGTTTGCGCCAGTTCTCATTCGCCAAGGAGAGCGGGGTGAGTCCCTTGTCCACTGCTACTACATCTCGATGCATTCCCACGTCGGCGTGTAGAAAATATTCCCTGAGATTGCATATCTCGCGGTTGTGGAGGTTCTTGGCATTTAAAAAGCCTCGGCCTCCACACTTCCGCGGGATATACAATCTCATGACCGACGATTATTATTATTTATTATTATTATTATTATTATTTGTGGCAAGTTTCAAGTTTATTGACCCAAAATGTCTGATTATTCAAAAACACTGTAATACCTCCTAAATCGTCTTTTGGGGGTAGTTGCAAAAAACTAATAATGACAACCTTTATTGTTTATTTAGGATGGTATTTATGTCAAGTTTCATGTTTATTCATCCAAGAAATCAAATTCTTCAAAAAATTTAACATCCTCTAAATCATTTTTTGGGGGTAGTTTTGAAAAACTAACAATGAAAGCCTTTATTGTCTATTTAGATAATTAGATTCTTCAAAAAAAAATTACACCCCTAAATAGTCTTTTGGGGGTAGTTTCAAAAACTAATAGTAGCAACCTTTATTGTTCATTTAGGTTAGTATTTGTGGCAAGTTTCAAGTTTATTGACCCAAGAAATCAGATTTTTCCAAAACACTGTAATACCTCCTAAATCGTCTTTTGGGGTAGTTGCAAAAAATTAATAATGACAACCTTTATTGTTTATTTAGGATGGTATTTGTGTCAAGTTTCATGTTTATTCACCCAAGAAATCAGATTCTTCATAAAAAAAAAACATCCCATAAATCATCTTTTGGGGGTAGTTTCGAAAAACCAACAATGAAAGCCTTTATTGTTTATTTAGATTGGTATTTATGTAAAGTTTCAAGTTTATTAACTGAAGTAATGAAATTGCTCGTGCACAGATATTACTAGAGTGGAATCCACCAAGTACCTAGGAATTATGGTTGACCAACGTTTATCTTGGCACAATCACACGGAATTAATAATGAAGCGAATTCGGAAATTAATCTGGACTTTCAAGACTTTACGTCACGTAACCTCGAGAAAACTCCTGCTACAGATTTACACCTCACTTGCTCAGTCCGTCCTGGCATATTGCCTTCCTGTCTGGGGTGGTGCTACTAAAATTAAATTCCTAGACCTCGAGAGGGCTCAAAGGTCTCTACTGAAAGTTATGTTTTTTAAACCCTTCAGATTTGCAACTGAGAACCTATACCGGATTTCAGATCTTCTGTCCGTTAGGAAGCTTTACGTACTTAACATAATTCTAACTAAGCACAAAACACTATCGTTCAACTCACAGAAGACAAAAGGCAGAAGGAAAAACACGGTTGCTCCCACTGTCTCAGTGAAGTCCACATTCGCAAAAAGACAATATCCTAGGCAATCATCCCATTTATACAATCTTCTTAATAAAGAACTTGACATATACCCTCTAACCTACCGCGAATGCAAAAATACTTTGTCTAAATGGCTTAAGTCAAAGACCTATGACGATGTGGAAAATATGGTGCAATCGATGAGACTATAATACACACATAATATAATTATACCACCATGATATGCCTACTGCAAAAGGAAGTAAATGTACAATATATTTAACTACTAGCATAAGTTTATCTGCATTTTGCCACAAACTATAGTGGATAATAAATCGCCACCATGTAGATTGTGTAGGTACAACCCTCACTCCCACACTTACTCACACCCACTACTCATATACACATTCACTTCCACATCACACACTAACCATCACATAACACACACATCCTAGCGCGTTTTTGCCTTTTATAAAAATACTGTGTTCCAATTTTATTCTTTTGATTTTTGATTTTTATTTGTATAAGTTTACATAACTTGAACAGGCTTAATAACTTAAGAACAATTATATAACCTGGGGAGGGGCGGAGCATCCTAACACAAGCAAACTATTTGCTTAAAAGGATTCTCCCCATTGTAATTAGAATAAGTTATTTAAGTTGATGCAATAAACATTTTTTTTTTTATTATTTTAAAATAAATTAACACCCCTAAATCGTTTTTTTGGGGTAGTTTCAAAAAATAATAAAAGTTACCTTTATTGTTCATTTAGGTTAGTATTTGTGGCAAGTTTCAAGTTTATTGATCAAAGAAATCTGATTTTCCATACAAACTTCAACACCCCCTAAATCATCATTTGGGGGTAGTTTCGAAAAACTAATAATGTCAATCTTTATCATTTACTTAGAATACTATTTGTGCTAAGTTTCAAGAATTTTGGTCAAAGGAATTAGATTTTTCATACAAACTTTCAACCCCCTTTTTACCCCCTTAGGGGTAGAATTTCCAATAATCCTTTCTTAGTGCACACTTACGTCACTTGAAGAACCTTTCTGCCAAATTTCATGCTTCTAGGCTTAGCAGTTTTGGCTGTGCGTTGATTGATCAGTCAGTCAGTCAGTCAGTCACCTTTTGCTTTTATAGATATAGATAGATGATCTCTGTAACATGCACATTAAAAATGCCAAAGTCTTTTCTTATGACGACGACACGGCTGTTGTTTTTTCTGGAAGCTCCTGGAATGACGTAGAGCAAAGTGCTTCATGTGGCATGGCCCAAATAGCTAAATGGCTGCATAATAATTTGCTCACATTGAACACCTCAAAAACAAACTACATATGCTTTAGTATCTGTAATCGTACACAACCAAATAAGGACTTCACCATCAAAGTTCACGAATGTGGTGACATTAAAAACAAAAACTGTATGTGCTCTACCATTAATAAGGTCACATACACCAAATATTTAGGTGTCATGATTGACCAGAGATTATCCTGGTATCCTCAACTTGAGCAAGTCTCTAACAGGGTTCGGAAGCTAAGCTGGATTTTTAAAACTTTGAGACATGTTGTTCCAAGAAGTGCCACCAATACCGGAGACCCATCTAAAAACCTATTAAAGGATATATATATCGCTCTGGTGCAGTCTGTCTTGGTTTACTGCATCCCTATTTGGGGAAGTGCAGCTAAATTCAAATTCATTGGGCTGGAACGAGTGCAACGAGCCCTAATAAAAATAATGTTTTTTAAAAGGATTAGATATCCCACCGAGAGACTTTATCAGATAAGTGATTTGCTCTCGGTGAGAAAATTGTATATATTACACATCGTTCTGAAAAAACACAAAGAGCTGCCTTATGATATCGCTATGTTATCAAAAAGAAGGAAAGATATTATAGCACCGATACCACAAACAAAAACCATGTTTGGTAGTAGGCAACACGGGAAACGATCATCACAACTTAACAATAAGATAAATAAAGAGATATATGTATACACCAAACCATACTCTGAGTGTAAAAAACTAACTAAATGGATAAAACCTCTCAAATATGAGGAAACAGAAACTCTCCTGCAGCACGCATCATAACTCATTCACGCGGCATTTACTCACATCTACAACCTACTCACAGCATTTACTCACACACACACACACACAGGTAGGTACACGAACACACCTCCCACACACACACCAAACACACATAAACACCCCACACACACACCACACACACATAAACACCCCACACACACATATACACCCCATACACACACTTATAAGACATACACACATAACTCAGACTCATTTGTTTAAGACACACACTTATAACACAATACACACATAACTCAGATTCATTTGTTAAAAAAATAAATAAAAATAAAATAAAAAAAATTAAAAGCTGATATAAAATAACAGTCTTCTTTAATTCTCTTTTGTATTTATTTAATTTATTCTCACAAAATGTATAAATAGTAGCATGTTTTTTTTTTTAGAATATTATTGTGTGTAAATCTATGTTGCGGAAGAGTGGAGTGTCCTAACACAGGCATTTATTTGCTTAAAAGGACACTTTTGACACTAGCTATGTACTACAAAAATTGTTAAAGAAAATAAACTATTTGTATTTGTACTGTGTAAATTTTGTTCCTCTCTTAAATCCATAAAGTTCATATCTGACTAGCCCGCGCTGAAACGCATCTAACGGCACCTCTTATGTGTATCTAACTCACATAGAACGTTTTAAAATTAAAACCTATGTAATATACCTAATCTCAAAATCCACCTGTAGGAGCCAGTTTAAGACATAAACCGTAATAATTAAACCATTTCTTTTGCGATTTGGACGGGGTTTTCGACGAATACGTTGTGTGATATCTGCTTGCCTACTAGTAATTCCTAATCGACCTACGAGTTTTTTTTTCTCATGTTCATACATACAATTAGGTAGTGTTTTCATTTCTATCATACATCTTCTGATAAATTGCACTATCAAATTCAGTAACGGGTTCTATCAAAGCGTTTCGGGCAACTCAATTTGAGCTACCGTTTAAAATGCCTCGACTGGCGGCGAATCCATCAAATATTGTTTTCGAAGCTTTAAAAGATCTGCGGTTCATTGATGATGAAGGCAATCTTTTGCCGTGGAGTAACGATGTTTGGCAAACAGCGACAGTTGCAATGAAGGGTAAAATGTCGAAGGACTACCTTTATCTTTACTTATCCCAAAACAAAAACGATGTTTTTAATAAAATCCATGGGATTGAAACGTTGGAGTCGACGAAATACGACAGTAATGTTGACGACACGGCAGACGATTCACGGCAAGATCCGAATTGGTCTATGGGCGAAATAAATTGCTTGTTGCCTGCTTTACGCAAAAACATAGATATATCGAAAAGCGAATGGGCTGTTCTCAAGTCTCGAGTTGTAGAATACAAGGACTCACATGAAATTGCCTTGTCCTTTCTCGTTCAAAAGCTCAAAAATTAATAGAAATCCTGGGGAGATGTTTTTGTCGGTTATAGGCAGTTGCTTGGAATGCGAATCCAAAATACACATCTATTGTAAAAATGAACCAACTGACGACGGGACAACGTCATACGTTTCCACTTTTGATTCACGTGGAGTAGCTTACCAGAAAAAAACGGCAACTAAGTGGAGAAAGACGATTGCGAATTGGTAAAGAGTTACAAGGCAAATCGACATACGCTTGGCGACGTGATGAAGCGAATAGGTTGATGGAGTTTGAGGATGCTATTCCGGCTAATATACCTTCGGAAGAAGTTGTCCGTAAGGCAAAGCAGGAAGCTCGTGACAAGGATTTAGGTTTATTTAAAGTAAAATCAGCTCTTGCTAGTGTGTGGGATATGAAGTATAGATTGGAGTTTAACGGATGCATTCACGAGATTGCTCTCGATAAATTCTTTTTGATGTACTGGACTCCCACACAGTTACATATGTACAACAAGTTTATGAAGGAAGACTGCGTTGGAAGCATAAGTATAGACGCTACAGGCAGCTTGGTTAAGCATCTACCAAAACCGGATGGCTCAAAGCGCGTTGTTTACCTCTACCAAGCTGTTTGTGGATATCGGCAAAAGATATTGCCATTATTCCAATTGATATCCGAGAAGCACGATACAAATACCTTAACATACTGGATTCGAGAGTGGTTACGTGGTGGCGGGTCTTGTCCGAAACAAGTAGTTACAGACTATTCACTGGCACTTCTTAATGCTACCTCTCTCGCGTTTAACAACACGGATCTAAAAACATACATTGAAACATGTATTGTCTTTGACACGAACGGTTCGTCTGTGCGGGTGAACCCTTCGCATTGTATAATTCGACTCGATATTTCACATTTCATAAACATGGTGGCGCGTTGGAGCTGCTTCAATCGCGAGAATCCCGAAAAGAAAGATATCTATCTCCGATGCGTGGGTCTGCTGACCACATGTACGGAAATAAATGATTTTATTCAGTTGTGTACGGACGTACTGACTATTGCTTTTGCAACGCATGAAGACATTGATGACAAACACAGTCACTGTTTCGCAGCACAGAATCGAGTTTCCGAGCGCTTAAAATCGTATAATCTGCCTGATAACGTTGCTGACAAACTCCGCGAAGATCAGAACGAAAAGGAAAGCAAACAGTTTAACGACGTTGATGGCGATACTGAACTGGATTCAAGTGTAGCAATCAAAGTTATTTTGAAGAAAATCGAGTCCGACAGCAGAAATGATCTTAAACACGGACGATTAAATCCTTATCAGTGCTGTGCGTTCGGTTCTCGGCTGTTAAATTTGGCAAAACAGTTTGTTCTATGGACTGCTGTTATGGTTGCAAATGATTCAAGTGGCTCAACTCTCGTAGAGTTATTCACTGACGATGACGTACGCCTTGATTCCAGTTCAGCTCGCAGCGAAGAATACTTTCGCGAATTAAAACATCTTGTCTTTAAAAAAGAAAAATCTTTAAGGATGGATAAGTTTCTTGTTGTCCATCTAAGGAACCTGGCAGGCACTACAATTTTGTTAAATGCCGACACAAAAAAAAAACAAATTTATACAGCCCAAAGTTATACATGCGACGCCTCGAGTAGCTGAAGGTCGATATGACCGTAAACGAGTTTGTGAAGATAACATCGATGGTAAGAGTGAGCATGATCTAGAAGACAAGTTAGATGGTGCGACTCTTGTTAACTCGTTGGACGATAGTTTGATGGAACCAGAACAGTCTATAATGGCTTTTCTGAATGAAAATGAAGATTGGCGTGACCTTACGACTAAAACGGAACCAATGCAACTAAAATTGCAAGGTCGTCCCAGAAAAAGGGGAAAGTATCTATCACCGTGTCCTGATATAGAAATAATATGCCAGCGGCCAAAATTCCGTCTGAATTTGCCGTTACTCGTAAATGGTAATAGTTTCGGCCCTGTGAAAATCGGCAAACGAATTATTGCTGTGCGGAACACGTGTGCATTCGACTCCACTGCGCAGAGTATGCTAGCTGCATATCACGATTATGCTCTGTATTGCGAAAACATCACAGGGTCAAACATTGCTGTGTATGAGTTTGTAGAGACGTTGTCGAAGTCTGGTGTGTGTGTAAAATTATACAATGATCGTTGTGACTTTTTGAAACACACAGCGGATATAAAGAATGGAGTGTTGGATTGTGAGATCAATGTCGCAACTTTGATAGAGTCACACATTCTACCAAACACACCGTCGCTTGAAATAAAAATTAATTGCAGAGATTGTACACATGAAAAAACAAGCAGCATCCCAGTCCTCGATCTCAATCCAGATCCAATTTTTGAAAAAGCCATGGAAGGCCTACAGGAAGCTGTCAGTCAGTCCGCAGAATTCTACAAGTCAAAAACTCAAAGCGAGTGTGGGTTCTGTAAAGGAACCAACGTAGCTAAGACGTTCGCTGGAGGAAGCCACATTTTCCTCAATCTTGAGGCTGCCGAAATTGGGTTGCTTGCTGCACGGCGTGGTCTAGCGAATTGCAGGAAACAATTTACGCTTAAAGAAATCCCTGAATATCCAAAGTATTGCGATCGTCAGTACCTATAGAATGGTTTCAGCGATAATTTTTGTTGCAGGTCATTACTACGCTTGTATTAAACGAGCCTCTGGTACATGGGAAGAGCATTACGATCTGTGTTCGTCGCAAAGAGTTATGGCGATTACCAAACGGGAACTGCTAATACAACGTCGAACCCATTTACTATTTTACGTCCGAATTTAGAAAAAAATATTTCAAGACTAAAAATACATTTTCCATTTTTTTTATTTAGCGGCTGACGAAAAACTTTACTTTAAGCTATTTCTAACCTCTACAATCAAGACTTAGCAATTTTCAGCGTTTGTAGTAACCTTAAAGGCTTTCAATCTGAATTCATGTTTTTGAAAAAAATAATCGGTATTTAAAATATTTTTTATAATTTTTTCAGCATAGTGCAAACGAAACTAAGTAAACTACAAACCTTTTTATACTTTTCCCAACGTGTTCCAGTAATTTTCAGCGTTTGTAGTAACCGTATAGGCTTTCAAACTGAATTCATGTTTATAAAAAAAAAATCAGTTCTTGAAATATTTTTTATATTTTTTTCTGCTTACTACAAACGAAAATAAGTAAACTACAAACGTCTTCATACCTCTACCAACGTTATCCAGTAATTTTCAACGTTTGTAGTAATCGTATAGGCTTTCAAACTGAATTCATCTTTATGAAAAAAAATCGAATCTTAAAATATTTTTATATTTTTTTTTTATTTTACTACAAACGAAAATAAATACACTACAATCCACTACTAACGCTTACCTAACAGATGCAACCGGCAAAAGTTAGGTTTTGCAATGTCGGGGGCGAACATTTTTTTTGCTGTCCATATTTTTTGTTTGGCGCCACTTCTAACGAAATAATTTTCACTTCTATCCACTACTTACCGATATCTTTCAATCAAAACAAAAAAAGATTTTTTTTTCCAAAGTCGTTTGCTAGGTTCACAGAGCCCCGACTTCCAAATAAAAAACTACAAAGTGAAAAATAACTTTATTTTTGGAAGTCGGTGTCTTTCTTTTTTTCCCATTTTTTTGTTTTATTTTTTATTTTCCCTTTTTCCTAAAATAGGCAAGCTGTTTAGTAAGGTACCTATAACGCCAGAATAGATTACCCGAATAACATGAAACTTGAACATAACCAGTGAAATGAGAGATCTGCGTACCCCTTTATAGTGTACTGGCGTGATGTTATGTTATGAAATGGTATAAACAATAAATAGACATGCGATTGCAGCAATCCCGAATGATTTGCCGTTATTTATTGAAGAGTTCTGTTGTATATCTCCGAAGTTCTTCTCCAGATCTTCACCAAATTAAAATGGGACCAATTTCGAAGCATATTCTATCAAACAAAAAAGAATTTTCAAAATCAGTCCACAAATTGACGGAGATATCGATGAACATAAAAAAAAAAAAAAAAAAACATACAAGAAGTCGAACATAGAACCTCCTCCTTTTTGGTAAGTCGGTTAAAAATATATAACAGTAGGTACTACCTATTCCATATCCCAATGAAAACTATAAAAATAAAAAACTTTTTTGCAAAAAAATACTACCGACTTCCAAATGAAAAACTACAAAGTGAAAAATAATTTAACTTATGAGGCATGCTCCTCATAGTAAATGAAACACGAGAAACTCTCAGGGCAAAAGTTGTAGGTATATATTCTGGGTTTTCACACTTTCATAATAAACTTATAGGTAACTATCGTAGGTACGTTAGATACACGCGCGTGCGGTACGTCAGTGGAGTCCCGTGTCGACCGTTAGAGACTTAGAGTTCGTAGTAAGCGACATTCAAAACTGACAGCTCAGACTCAACTGGCGCAACCGCCGCTGGACAGTTGGACACAGTGCGAGTGTGTGCGAGACGCTGTGTCAGCACACTATTCTAAGAAACGCGCGGGCAAACGGCCGCGAGAGGAACGGATTGGCAACACTGCGGGGTGGTTTACTATATGCTCCCCCTCTAGTCCAGGGGAACGCCCTCGCTCCTGGACTAGGACTCTAGCTTCACCTGGGCGTTCTCGCTTCCTTTTTGGGATAACAGGCCTTGGAAGTGTAGTGTCACCTCTACTTTTGTAGGCCGAGAGATCCTGTATGTGATACTTGCCAAGAACTTCGCAGGGTTCTTCCACATGCGATAAGGTATATGTTGTTGGACTTATTTTTGCTGTGATTTGGTATGGAACATCGCGCTTTGGTGCAAACTTGGCAGTCACATTCTTCGCAGCATTGCTGAGCACGTGAGATTTAAGAAGTACCAAGTTTCCTACCTGAAAAGTTTCTGCAGATCGGCGTGACTGGTCAGCGTACTCTTTAGTCTTGTCCTGCTGGATTTCTACACGCTCACGAATTTCCGAAAGCAAATTCACAAACCTCCTAAGGTATGGAGTTATTTGAGGGACAAAATTGTCCTTATCTAAAATTGAACGAAGGTCATGTGTAACCTCCGTGGGAGACCGCATTTCTCGACCAAAGGTCAAATAAGCTAGTGACATACCTGTCGTTCGGCACTTAGCGCCGTTCAAGGCGAAACGAATCACCGGCAACTTCTTGGGTCATGATGTGTGGTCTTCCTCAACAAGCTTTGCTAACATTGCCTTCAAATCTCAGTTCTTTCGTTCTGCGGGGTTGGCTTCTGGGTGGTAAAGAAGAACAAAATTTTGCTTTATACCCAAGACGGACATGCATTGGCGCATGACTGCAGAAACGAATTGAACGCCGTTATCTGATATTATTCGACGAGGCAAACCAAACCTCATTAAATATCCTTATTCGTGTCCTTATTAATAAGGACACGTGCACACGCTTCAGCTGTTGCGTCCTTGAGGGCGAACAGTTCTATCCACCTCGTCGCAGTGTCCTCAACCAGTAAGATCCAACGCTCCCCCTGATCTCCTTCTGGTAACGGGCCAAAAAGATCTATAGCTAGTACCTCATTTCGCTGGTTCATTACTGGCGTTTGAAGAAGGCCGGATGGTTTGGCATTGGTCGCTTTGTACCGTTGGCAGTGGATGCAGGCTTTGACGTAGTCGGAAATTATTCGCCGCATCCCTGTAAAATAATATAACTGCGCTACCTTATGGTAGGTACGGTCGATCCCTGGGTGGCCAGCTAAAGAATCATCGTGCAGCTCTTTAAGTATACTCACCACTTGATCAGCAGGAATCACTAGTTGAGGGGACTCGCTCTCTGAATCAGTGTTGTACCGATACAATACACCCTGATTCATGAGGTAACCTCGTTCAGTCCATCTCCGAGCAGCAACCTCATCAGTACCTTCAAGTTCTTTGGCGATCTTCGCCACTTCGGGGTCGGAGAGCTGTTCACTTTTCACATATAAACCCCTTAACAGTAATAAAAGCTTTTAAGCAAATCAAGATAAAACCGACCGAAGATCTATGGGGAATGTCCATCAAAGCTTGTTCCTCCATTATTCAGACTATTAACTTTTCACATATAAACCCCTTAACAGTAATAAAAGCTTTTAAGCAAATCAAGATAAAACCGACCGAAGATCTATGGGGAATGTCCATCAAAGCTTGTTCCTCCATTATTCAGACTATAGCGCCGTACTTAGCTTTGATTTTCAATTTGTGTGTGGATCAAGGAGTCTTTCCGGATCTAATGAAATATAGTAAGGTTATACCACTTTTTAAATCCGGGGACAGTAAAGACACAAATAATTATAGACCAGTATCCGTGTTGCCGGTTTTCAGCAAGGTATTTGAGAAGATAATGCTAAATCAAATGCTCATTCATTTTAATACGAATAACATCTTACATGATAAACAGTATGGTTTCACCAAAGGACGTTGTACAACTGACGCTGGTGTCACCCTATTAAAACACATATTTAATGCGTGGGAAGAGTCGCAGGATGCCATAGGTATCTTCTGCGACCTGTCGAAGGCGTTTGATTGCGTTAATCATGAAACATTACTTCTGAAACTTGAGCATTACGGGCTAGGTCAATCAGCGTTAAGTTTGATTAAATCTTATTTGAGTGATAGACAACAATTAGTTCAAATAAACGGTGTGAATTCGTCGGGGTTAAATGTGAAAATGGGGGTACCCCAGGGCTCAATTTTAGGTCCTTTCTTATTTTTAATATACATAAACGATTTACCCCATTTATTCGAAGGCAAACTAAATATGGTGTTATTTGCTGATGACACATCTTTAGTTTTTAAAGTAAATAGACGTACTTGTCAGGTTGACGACGTAAATAACGCGCTACGGTAGGTTCAGGATTGGTTCACTGCCAATAATTTAGTATTAAATGGTAAAAAAACCAAATGCGTAAAATTTTCGTTGCCAAATGTCAAAAGTACAGATTGTGACATTATATTAAACAAGGAGAAGCTCGAATTCGTCGATAAAACGGTTTTCCTGGGGATCACGCTAGACTCAAGGTTACAATGGGGTCCTCATTTAGTATCACTTGCGGGGCGGCTGAGTTCGGCAGCTTATGCTGTTAGAAAGATTCGTCAATTTACTGATGTGGATACCGCTAGGCTAGTCTATTTTAGTTACTTTCATAGTATGATGTCTTACGGTATCTTACTATGGGGAAGGGCTGCAGACATTGAGTCTATTTTTATTCTGCAAAAACGAGCCATCAGAGCGATTTACAATCTTCGCCGCCGTGATTCTCTAAGGGAACTGTTTAAGGACATTAACATCATGACGGTTCCTTGTCAATATATTTATGAAAACATCATGTACGTGAGAAAGAATTTACATCTTTTTAGTAAAAACGGAGACAGACATAATTACATTACTAGAAATAGGGACCAATTAGTTCAACCAGGTTTCAGACTGGCAAAAGTGGCCTCATCTTTCATGGGGTACTGTACAAAATGTTACAATAAAATTCCTCCCCATATTCTAGAACTGAATGAGACGAAATTTAAAAATTGTATAAAACGCACACTATGCAGGCAGGCATATTATAAGTTGGGGGATTATATCACTGATAAAAATGCTTGGCTCAATGCTAGTCCTGCTCCACAACCACTAGGGCGCAAAAACAAATGATATGTTTATGTTTGTGTTGTATAGACTCGATTTCTTTTAGTATTGTATAGCTGCACAGCACGTGTGTGGGTACTATGTACCCAACTGTAAATCTACCATTTGCTATACCTATGTGTCGTTCGTTGACTTGTGTGTGCCCTGGCAGTTGAGTGTGTCATGCTCTCTCAAATGTCTCTCTGATGGTGGCGCGTGTGTTGGATCATTCGGTTCCCTTCATGATGGTTGAGCTGGGTGGTGCCGATTCATGCGTCATGTTCGTGAACGGGCGCCGTCAGTTGGGATTGGTCATAACTCAACTGCTTCGGATGTTGATGTTTTTCTAGTACCTATTGTATAACTGCACAGACATGTGTGAGTACTTTTAATACTTTATACCTTTACATAGTATAGTGTGTAGTGCTATTCTGGGTGCATTGTCCTCACATATGTGAATTTATTAATGTATGTACTCATGTACCTAAATATTGTAAAAATCTTTCTTTTTTTTTAAAAAAGAGTAAGTATGGAGTTTCTTGTGCATTCTTCTCCATAACAAGCTACTTTCCGAATACACGGTAGAATCATTTTCTTTTTTAAAAGAGTAAGTATGGAGTTTCTTGTGCATTCTTCTCCATAACAAGCTACTTTCCGAATGCACGGTAGAATCAACTTTTATTCCATGTAAATTTAAAAAGTATGGAGTTTCTTGTGCATTCTTCTCCATAACTAGCTACTTTCCGAATGCACGGTAGAATCAACTTGTATTCCATTTAAATTTAAATTGTGACATTCAAAAGTGCCGCTTGGTGGCCCAGTTGAAATAAATATCTTTTGTCTTTGTCTTTTGTCTTTTGTTCGTGGCGTAGGTTATCAGGAGACTTAGCAGGTAGATCGCAAATAATGGAGCAAATGCCGCAACTGTCGCGGGTGTCGTTGGAGCAAATAGGCCTGCTCAAAGTATCCGCTAAGACGTTTGCCTTCCCCGGGGTGTACTCGAACTTAATATCAAAGGACTGCAATTTAAGAGCCCATCGGACTAACCTACCTGTTGGCGATTTTAGAGACAGCAGCCAACGTAGAGGTTGGTGATCACACCCGATAATGACAGGGTGTCCATCAAGGTACGACCGAAAGCGTTCGACTCCCCAAACTACTGCGAGTGCCTCCCTTTCCGTGGTTGAGTAATTGCGCTCAGCATCATTTAGGAGACGACTGGCATACTCTATCGGCCTTTCTTGCTTACCTTCTCCCTGTAATAAAACTGCGCCTAAGGCGTAGTTACTTGCGTCGGTACGCAGAACAAAGGGACTGTTGAAGTCAGGCTGAACCAATATTGGTGCAGAGGTGAGTAATCATTTTAAATCATTGAAAGCATGGGACTGCTCTGGGCCCCAGATCCAGACTTGGCTCTTTCTTGTCAAACGTGTTAATGGCTCGGCTACTTTTGAGAAATTCGGAATAAATTTCCGAAACCATGAACACGTTTGCAGAAAGGTTCGTAAATGTTTTATATTGGCTGGTTCCTTCATTTCAAGTACTGCACTCACCTTTCGTGGATCGGTGGAGATACCCTCTTGGGTAATAACGTGCCCGAGGTATCTCACGCTTTCTCTTGCAAAGCGCATTTCTTTCGATTCGCGTGGAGATTAAACTCTTCGAGACGTTTCATCACCAGCTCCAGGTCATTCAGGTGTTGCTGGAACCCTTCCGAAATCACCAAAAGGTCATCTAAATAAGCTAGGATGGTTACCTCTTTTAATGCTGCGCAGGAACGGAGTCGGTCGATTAGGCGCTGGAAAGTCGCCGGCGCATTCTTCAAACCGAATGGCATTTTCTTAAAACGGTAAGTGCCGAGAGGAGATATGAAGGCGGTTTTGTCTTTATCAGACTCCCGGACCCTTACTTGCCAGTATGAGGAGCGAAGGTCAAGGGAACTCATGTAGCAGTTCCTCTTCGTAGACTGCAGAAGTTCGTCAATACGCGGCATCGGGTAAGCGTCGGACTTGGTGATTGCGTTAAGGCATCTATAATCGACGCAAAACCGAATACTACCATCGGGCTTCGGCACCATTAGTGCCGGTGAACACCAAGCTGACTCACATTCCTCAATGACGTCGTCGTCGATCATCTTGTCAATTTCTTTCTTCATCAACTCCTTCTTTGCTGGATTCAGGCGATACGGAGGCACGGCTATCGGCGGATGATTACCTGTCTCTATGCAGTGCTCGGCGTATGGAGTTGGACCTCCCCCTGCTTTAAAAATATGCGCGTGTCTGACGAGGACTTCCGCAAGCGCATTACGCTCAGCTGGATTGAGGTGGGCACCTTCGTCATCACGGAGAACGTGAACAGAGGAACAGCTGATTCCCCTAGAGGCTGGTTCAAAAAAAAGCTTATGTTGGGTATTACTGTTACTGAAACACCAGGTTTCTTTATGAAAATCTATTACTACTCCTGCAGCAGTAATGAAATCTATGCCAAGAAGTGTTTCGTTATTGTTGGCATCTGGAAAGATCAAGAATGGGATCGTAATGACTGTTTGTTCTAAACTTACCGCCAAAGACGTAGTCAGTACTTCCATGTTCCGTACGTGACCATCAGCGAGCTTGATCTGACGTGTCGAGGGAACGAGGGGGTGACCCTTTCGTAGGAGGAGAGCATAAAGCGTATGGCCAGCTATGCAATGCTTTGCTGCGGTATCAATCAAAGCTGCACCACTAACACCCAAAATTTCGATTTTGAAAATAGGTCGTAATTCGCGACACGTACCGGGCCTCTCGCGACAATTTCCGGGCATTATAACATCTCCACTACATATACAGTCATTAGAAATGCAATTATTTACAATATTATCGTCATCGAGCAATAAATCCCGGGATTTTTGCAAAAGTTCACCTGAACGAAAATCATAGGTAATTTTTCGGTACTACTAGCTCTCGGACTATTAACCAAATTACGCGAACAAAAATGTTTCGAGTCAACATTACATACAAAATCGGAATTGGCATTTTTCTCTGAACTAGTACATACACATACAGTTTTATGCGGAATCCAATTTGAAAACACACACAATCATTGTTTTGAATATTGCATACTCGTACAATGTCAGGAACAAAGTTTAGGCACTGAGACTTCGCCGAATTTGATCCACGCGCCTCACGAAACAAAGGGCCGTGTCTGCGTTCAAGGTCAGTATTATACTTGCATGCAATTGTTAGCTTCCTGAAAATTCATGTTCTAATTTAAAATAAATATTGCACATATGTTTAGTTATTTTGCGCTGTTTAAATAAAATAAGTCTTGAATTCTATTGAAATGTTTTGGTTGTTTCGGAAGTTTGTATTAAAACTAATATTAATTACTGTTAAATTAATACCATAAAACATGTTGATTTTATGTGGATTTTCTGAATATGTTTACATTTTTAGTTTGTTATAATTTTTGATATTTTTCATTGTAAGTAGCTCAATGCTGACTTCCGGACAAAATGTCGTGTTTATTTTCCATTGGCTGATGCTGGTCTTTTACATCGGTGTCAACGAGGAAAGGACAGCCAATCACAATCAATCATCATTGAGCTATAAAAGATTGTGGATCATGAGAGTCAGAAAAATTGGAGATGTTCTGTAAAGCCGATAACAAAGTATTACAATTATTTGATGAAGTACAGTCTTTGAATTCTTATATCTGGAAGTTTTTAACAAATCAGAAGTGGGATAGCACCAAGGAATTCTGGTGTATCGCTACCACCTTGGTGTGATCATACGCCCACAATAAGGTATATTAAAAGTCAATTTGATTATTTAATGTGAATTTTATTTGTGTCTATTTTATTTTTCTGTAAAGAATATCTATCTGTATAATATATGGCATGTACGGGTATGCATTTGTGCACGCATGTACATAATGTGTGCATGGGTGGCATAGACTATACACTTATAATGGGTGGCGTCCCGTCAATATGGACACACGACACATACTGTGACAGTTCGACTTCAATAAAAATAATGCCGTTAAATAGGTACGTTGTTTAGGTTTCATATATTTTGAATAGTAATAGTCATGGTATTAGGAAAATACCAAAAAACTAGACTAGATGCAGATGTGATCAATGAAGCAAAAGCAGTATGTAAGGACTGTAGCAGGCTGCGTTCTGTTGATTTTGCCTAACGCCAAGGTGAAAGATGTGTTTATGTACGTGTACCAAACAACAGATAATCATTTTGAATTATTGTATACTTGTAAATTGAATTGAGATAGCTTGAACTTTATGCCGCGTATAGACAATTTTGAAACAAAGAAGTAGGCACAAAAAAGAAACCAGATACTCGTTGTTCAAATTATTCCAGATCATTGGACGCATGAAGATGCCTAACGATCAGTCCGAGAGAAGACGGAGGTCGGCAGGGAAGCATTCCAGTGTGGTGCTGGGACAATCCTCGAGACGCAGCCGATCCCGGACTCGTGGTCGAGGCTCGGGGCAAAGTCGGCGCTCGTCAGCAGCCCCCTCGCAGCGGTGGTCAAGGCTTGAAGCGAAGTCGGCGTTCGTCAGCAGCCCCTCCGCAGCAGTGTTCGAGGTTCGAGGCGGAGTCGGCGCTCGTCAGCACCCCCGCAGCAGTGGTCGTGACTCCGAGCGGTGCAGATCCAGAAGATCACCTTCAAGGGTGGTATTGCAGGCAAGAAGGAGGAGGGAGGACGGTCATGAGGGGTCATTAGAGGGCAACGGATTCACAGGTTACAGATACCTCGCGTAGAAAACATTAGACTAGAGATTTGCGAGTTTTATTTTTAGATCGCATAGTCCAGTTCGTTCTTAGAATAGAATAGAATAGTTCTTTATTTGCACAGAAAGTAGGTACAAGTTTATCATGTCAAGATGAAATTCAGTTAATAATTTGAAAAAGGCGATACAATAAACAATGTGAATTTTAACAAAATGGGATTACAAATTCGTCATGTTTTAGGTCAATACAGTGAAACAATAAATAAATAAAAAATTATAAAGTTTATGTCAGGAAATCTGTCAATCTTGTACTAATGAAAGATTTCTGTCTGTGAGCCCACTGCATTCATCTGCCGATATAGTAATAATTATTATAAATACTCAAATGAATCAAAGAGTCTTTACAGTCGATATAAGCTGTAAATTCACATACTTAAGAATGATTTGCGCATAATAATGTAGATCGAAAGTTTGATCCTCAATTGAAAACTACACAATGGTTACTTGGTTGAATAAAGTTACAGAATGCTCAGAGATCTATGGGTGGGACAGTAAACAGATTGCCCACTACGTTCTACATAAGCTAGTCGGTACTGTGAAAAAGTGGTAAAAAGCTAGCTAGCTTGGGACGAATGGGTTGAAACATAAATCTGCTTTTCCGTCTTACGAAATCTATGACCATTTACTTACGTACATTTAATGTTTGTTAAATAGCTAAGTTTGGCGATGGTATAGAAGAGTATTATTAGGATAAGATAATAGCTTTGTATCGGGGTGGTATAGTAGGTGAGAACGCTATTGATTGCATTGTTTATGGAGTAGAGGATAGATTAGTTCGGCACGGGGCAGAGGCAATTTTGAGGAAGCTGAAAAATTGTTTGGTTATCTGAGGGATGTCAAATGTGACAGATTAGTTAATTTTTGGTACGTTAGAACGTTCAGTAAGTGAAATGCGTAAACTTGTAAAATTTATTTGGATAGACTCTTGAGGTGTTGTAACTGTCGCGAAACGAGTCATGTAGTATTAGCATGTAAAAAGCCTATCGTTAAGTGTAAACGCATTGGTCATGAAGATCCTAAATGCAGTAAGAGTGTTTGGGTAAGTGTGACGAAGTTAAGACTTTATGACTGGTTAACAGCGCGAGCGCGGGCTAGAGACAAGACGACAAATTTATCAAGAGTATACATGTTAATAATGAACTTTTGATAGGGTGCGTAGATTTTGGTAGTCAGTGTACCTTGGTAAAAGAATCTGCTATGAAAGGAGTTGTTCCACGCAAAATGGATAGTAAATAATTTGCCTCCTCTCAAAAGCTTTGGTAGTACAATCGTGAGCGTTTTAGGTAAAACTAAGATTTCGTTAGTGATTGATAACGTTAAGATTGGCGTTGAGATCAATGTCACTGAAATTTGTTCTAAGTTATGATATCTGTTGGATAGACTGCTACTGAGCAACCTCACATATGGGTGTTTAAATATTATACAAAATTTGATGACTTATGAGAGATACATAAGAGTGAAGTCATTAAGCGCGAGAAGGTTTATAAAGTAAATGAGGACGGACTAAGATACGTGGTGTTAAAGGGCTGTAGGTGGCAAGTTCTCTAGAAAAGTTGCGACGAAATAGGCCACGTTTGATAAAACATTAGTTAAAATTAAACAACATTATTGGCTGCCTCGCATGCGAAAGTTTACCAGGAATTATATAAATTCGTGTTTGGATTTAGAATGTGCTCTCAATAAATTATCAGCGTGAAAGGAGTAAGGCCTCTGCAACCTATTCCTAAGAAAATTGCACTCTTTCACATCGTACATATGAACCATGTCTGTACATTAGTAAAATCAAAAAGAAAGAATTCTTACATTTAGGTGATTGTAGAGTATTTTTATTTAAGGCGGTTAAGAGCCACTTGCGCGTTCCTGGTTTATCCTAAAAACCCCTTGTTAAGAACTAGTTCAGGGTTAATCAGATAAATCGTCTTGCTCCACCAAGCCTTAGAAGTAAATCTAGAGTTAAACTTATAAATTTACTTAAATATTTAACCCGCCGTTGTAGGAGACTTAAGTCGCTAAGTCCTGGGTTAGTGTAAGAATTGTCAGAATAGAACAAGTAACTTGAAAACATGTTTTTTTTTTGTTTATATTTTAATGTGTTTAGTTTCAAATGAGAGGTAAGTATTAATCTAGAACTGTTTTGACCGTTTAAATAATGTAAATTTTTATGCGGTGTACAATAAAGTTTATAATAAACTAGCTGACCCCCGCGGCTTCGCTCCCTTCAAAATTATCACTCGGGAATAATGTAGCTTTCCATAGGTGAAAGAATTTTTAAAATCGGTCCAGTAGTTTCGGAGCCTATTCGGTACAAACATACAAACAAACAAAAAAATCTTTCCTCTTTTTAATATTGGTATAGATAAATCGGTCCACGCGTTAACGAGATATTCGTTAATCAGTGTAAGGGAAATATTGTTTTCTGATGACAAAGAAAATGTTCTATGACATTTCTATATTTTGTGACTTTGTCACATAGAATTAAAATATCACCAGATGTGAAATTAGGGGCACGAAAACGCGATTGCTTCAGATTTCTTTCCTATTGAATAAAAAAAAAATATTTTGCCGAAAACAAATAAATTGTGATGACTAATGGCGTCGGTGAACGAATGATGCAAATTTTTATAAAATACGATTAAAATGAAATATCATCTTAAAATTCAAAGACCAGAAAGTATTACGTATCGTAGTGTAGTAAAATAAAAGGGACACACATACAGTTTCGTTCATAGATTTATGCATTTGTTTTTGGTCAGATTATATTTCAGGGCCGTACAGAGTAACTAAAGTTTTGAACCACGATAAGTATTATGGTGGGTTGTAGATATTTACTAGAAAAGGGACGTCAAAGTATATAGGTGTATTCTCTGTTGATAAAATACATCCTTGCCTTTGTTTCAATAACAAAGATAGCGAATAGCCTGCTAGCGAAACCGATGATGATTTAAAGAATGATTTAGATAATTTATTTTGCCAATAATATTTATTTGTGTGTCTAGAAATTAATGAAGTACATATTTTATCATGCAGATTACTTTTTTTGAGTAAAAATATTACATATCCATTTATGTAAATATAAATGTGATCAGATATCATACTAGATGGAGAATAATGTTTGAGTTTATCCAATTTTCATAATTAGCTAAATAGTATGAATTACACAAATTGTTGATCATGCTTGATTGATTGTTGTTGTTGTTAATTGTTGGTTGTTGTTGTTGTTAATTGTTGGTTGTTGTTGTTGTTGGTGTTTGTTTGTTGTTGTTGTTGAGCTATTATTCGCTATGAGCGACCAAGTTTTTTTATGGTTAACCTACACTGCTATGAGCGTGTAGTTAACTATTATTTCGCTATGAGCGACCCTATTTTTATGGTTATTCTACACTACTGCTATGAGCGTAAGGTGTAGATAACTATTATTCGCTATGAGCGACCAAGTTTTTATGGTTAACCTACACTGCTATGAGCGTGTAGTTAACTACTATTTCGCTATGAGCGACCCTATTTTTATGGTTATCCTACACTGCTATGAGCATAAGGTGTTGATAACTACTATTCGCTATGAGCGACCATGTTTTTTTTAGTTCATCTATGATTCTATAAGTGTTGGTGTAGTTTTTCTTTTTTTAAATTAAACTGCTATGAGCGTGAAGGTAGATAACAGCCTTTTAGTGCAATGTACAATAAAGGAGCTATGAGCGAACATAAGTTTTGAAGTGCAAAGTGCACAATCATTGAAATAAGTCTTATATTTTATGATTCAGAAAAATGAAGTTTTTGAAATACTCTATATACACAATTCATGTAAACAGTACTTGATTTGTGTGTAGTTTCTATTAACGAAATTTGTATTTTATAAAATACGTTTTTGATTTCAATTACTCAGTTAAAATTGTTGTCTTGTGTTTATTTTGAATAAAATCAGAATTTACTTTTAAAAAAATGTCATTCGCGGGGACGCGAAATTTATCAGGATGGACGAATGTTAGCTTCCTGAAAATTCATGTTCTAATTTAATAGTTATTTATGCTACAAGTGCGGAAGGTAGGTGATTTCCGATGAGTGGCATTTTTATTCACGAGCGAGCGAAGCGAGTGAGTGAATAAATCGACACGAGTCGGAAATCATCTTACGTACGTGTATCATACAACATTTTACTATGCATTGTGCGAGGAAATAAATAAATTAATAAAATGAAATTAATAAAATGGCGGGCTTATTCAAGCGCGTTCAGCATATCCACAGATTAACTAATAGTTCCTCGGGCATATCTACTGCGCATGTGCGAATAGCTGTCACATCTCAACGCAATAAGGCACGAGCATAATATACGTTCTGCCAAACATAAATAATGAATATTTAAAATTAATTTATTGATCAAAATCTAAATCTAGAATAATTACAGACGCCTAAAATAAAGTATTAGTTTTATTTTACCTTTTATATTAATGATAATCTGTACATAACTAATTTTTAAAACTTTTCTCAAATAATAAAAACTCTATGCGTCGGGCTGACGTTGGAGTTAAAAATTAAAAAAGTACAGGAAAGTAAAAAGCACTAGTTAAAAAAAGTGACACTTTCCGCACAGTTTGGCTGCTTGGAAAACCGCTCTTTTCGAGGACATGCATTGTAAAATAAATATTGCACATATGTTTAGTTATTTTGCGCTGTTTAAATAAAATAAGTCTTGAATTCTATTGAAATGTTTTGGTTGTTTCGGAAGTTTGTATTAAAACTAATATTAATTACTGTTAAATTAATACCATAAAACATGTTGATTTTATGTGGATTTTCTGAATATGTTTACATTTTTAGTTTGTTATAATTTTTGATATTTTTCATTGTAAGTAGCTCAATGCTGACTTCCGGACAAAATGTCGTGTTTATTTTCCATTGGCTGATGCTGGTCTTTTACATCGGTGTCAACGAGGAAAGGACAGCCAATCACAATCAATCATCATTGAGCTATAAAAGATTGTGGATCATGAGAGTCAGAAAAATTGGAGATGTTCTGTAAAGCCGATAACAAAGTATTACAATTATTTGATGAAGTACAGTCTTTGAATTCTTATATCTGGAAGTTTTTAACACAATATTCGTTTTATGTAAACAATTACAATTTTTAGTATCATTAGCAATGTCTTTAACGTTCAAATGGCTATTTGACGATGCACTATGGATATTATTCACGCACTTTACCCGCGAACCCGAAAGTTCGACAATATAAAAACTTTCTTTATATCTGTCACCACTATCACACACTTCCGCGGGAGAGTTATTAGGTATGCGAGACTCACCTTGGTACGCCAACTTACGACACTGGTCTCTGTTATGGCCATAGCGCTTGCAGTACGAACAGATTGGGCGCTGCTTTTTCATCCCTCCGGCGGCACTGAAGTCCGTAGACGGCGTAGCAGTTTCGCTGGGCGGAGCTGTGCGCGTGGCAACAGGCGACCACGGCGGCGGCGGTGGGCCGCGCGGGTCTCCGTTTGCTGGTGGCGCGGCGGCGCGAGCGGCTCCGCCCGGGCTGTTGGTCAGCGGCGCGCGGGCGCCGTGCGGCGACCGAGACGTTGCGGTTGGCGCGCGTTGGGCCGTTGTAGGTACAGGAGCGCGCCGGCCTCCAGCCGACGCTGTCCCCGTGTCAAACGAGTCTTCGACATTTCGTGCGAGGCGGAGTAGATCGGCAAAGTTCTCGAAATCTTCTCTCCGCAGTCTCTTCTTTATTCTATTGTGAAGAAGGCCGTATGTCATGTCCAATCGAGCCTTTTCTGTTATATCCCCTTGTGGGATTTTTGACAAGAGAGCGCGAGTGCGTGCCACGAACATATCTGTGTTTTCATTTTGTTGCGGCGTAGAAAAAAATTCTAGGTATATACGGTGGCACCTGGCTCTGCAGCCCGGAATCTCTCCTGTGGGTGGGGGTGGCCGCGGCTCGGGGGCGGGAAGTGGGCCCACGAGGAGGGCGACTTGTCGTTGCCGACCCTCCTTTGACGTGGGATGGTCTGCAGGGACAAGTCGGTGGTAGGAGGAGGCGGCGGAGCGTCGGTCTCGACGCTTCGCCGCACACGCGGAGGGCGGCATCTGGCCTTCGCGGATTCTGGCCAGATGCCGCATAGGAGGGGACCGTTAGGTCCAGCGCGGTGGAGGGTACGGCGCGGCACACCGTCTAGGTGTGCCCAGCGGGGGCGTAGCTGCGCCGTGCCCTCAGGAGGAGGTAAGGCAGGTCCTCTCGCTTCCCGGTGTGGTGTATTCCATGCTGGGGAGCGGGGAGGCCTGGGCGGCGGTTGCCTCCTTTTGCGAGGACGCCATGTCACAAAAGGAGGCAGCGGTGGGGGTGGGAGAGGGCGGTTCTACGATCGCCTGCGCCCACCTCCTGGTGGTGATTAGCGGGCGGCAGGTGCGGGGGCACCTGTCGTCTGCATTGCACAATCACCACCCTCGTCGGGCGGGAATGGCCGATCACTCACGGTCATTCCTGGGCCCCTCCAGTGAGGGAGGGGAGTGCGGGGCCCGCCATTATGGTGGGCAGTCGTCGGCGGAGGACTGGGCGTAAAGGCTGTGCCGCGGGCTTATTACGTAAGGAACAGCAATAATTGTACAATAATTGCGCGATCAATTTAGTGACCTGGCTACTGAGGCCTTTAAGCCAAGTCTTTTTTTTTGACAGTCACTTTTAACAGAAGCTATTTTATCTGTCCGATGATTTATAAAATGTATCGTTTGATGAATTAACCAGCATAAGAAAGAGCAACACTTCGTGGAGGCTGTTTTTTTACACTGTTTTTTCAATAGTCAATTTGATTACTATTTAGCTCCAATATTCCGATAAATTAATATTCGCAGATGTAAAGAATTTGTGTTAAGTACATATGGCAGTGAAAATTTGATATTTGCATTTTATTTATTTATTATTTATTTAACCATTTATGCACACACACATATTATACAAACATGAAGAAGAAACAGAAAAATAGGTACATTTACATGTATGTCAATGTGTAAAATCAATTTAAATTTCTTCGAATTGTCGATTGTTTTAAAAATTGAATCGATAACGCATTAGAACATCACTTAGTAGACTACATTATCTCGTATTTGAGCTATGAAACATAAAAAAGATTTTTCAAATTTAATTTAGACATTGGCAGATTAGTCGACATCGGTGTTTGTCATTTAAAAAAAATATATAATAGAAGATACTTATTGCGGACTTATCACATTCTCATGTGTTTGTAAGCATTTAGTAGTAAACATATAAGCTTCGCTGAGGTAGCCAACACAGATTTTTTTTATACTGTATATAAAAAAATCCTCCACTTTACCGTGATCACTTCTGTTTCAATGATTCAACAAATAGTCCAGTTGCGTAGACATTAGAGACTCAAAATAACACCAATTTGTCATTTACATTTACAATATTCACTAGGAATTTGTTATTTCAATATTTATTCTTATATTATTATTCTAATTTGCGGATAATTAAAGTAGCCACAAAATAACATACGAAAAAAGCCGCCAAAGACTCAAAAACTTCTGTACCTACTCAGCCATCAGCGAGCGATTGGCAATCGACCAACAACAAGGGAAAAAGTAATCGCAATTTGACAGTCACATTTGCTCGCCGATCGCTGTCGCTCTGCTGTCAAAAACCATACTTAATACGAAATTAACGCGATCACCTTGCGATAAATGCACATTTCAGTTAATAGATTTTTATTGTTAGCAGTGCTGTCGTAAAATTATTATGGTGTGGCTATAGCTCATATATAATGCGGATTATTATTATTATTCTCGATTGAAGAGCAATTATTTCGCAAAAATATGCCTTACAATTTTTTGGACGTAAAGCGATATTCGCGCGATGATTGTACAATCTCTGCGCAAATATTGTTAATTGCTGTTTCATACGTAATAAGCCTGCCGGTTTCCCAGTCCTCCACCATAAAGACGATGCGGGAGTGCGCTGGTTTATTTTAGTGGGTATACCGGGCTTGCCCGGGGAGTCCCACATAGCCCATCCATTCCCCCGATGGGCGGGTATGCGTAATGCATTTTTTTCCAGCGTTATCAAAAAAAAAAAAAAAAAAAAAAAGGTATGTACGGTGGGTCGGCCGGCGATCTCCGTAGGCACGTATTAGGTTATCTTTGGCCTGGGACCACGATGAGATCGTGCTCTTGATGCCTTGCCACCAAGTAGCTGCTTCTTCCGTGAATAAATATGCTAATCCACGTAGGATATTTGAGTCGGTCACCTGAGCGCATTCGCTGTACGCCTCAACTGCATCGATAAATGCTTCTACCGACTCCTGCGGTCGGCCGGAGAAGGTGACCTTGCAGCGGGTCAGCGTGCCTTGACCTGGAGGCACAAATGAAGATACCGGCGTCGAAGTATTTGCCCGCGTCACTGATTCTAATATTTCTCGAAGCGCTTCAGTTTGTGAGCGTTGTAGTGACGCGATTATTGAGGCTACGTTGTCATTCGAAAACGTCATTTCGGCACGCGGTGAAGCCGGGGCGTCGCCGTAGGCACCAGCGCGGTCTCCAACTTCGCTGGACACGGGCGGCGCGGGCGCGATCGGTGATGTTGGTCGCGGGGGTTCGGGGAATGCGTCGTTCGTCGCATCGTCCCTGCGACCTTGGCTGTTCACTCTGCTTCTCGTCGTAGGCATTTTGCGTCTATCAGTAGGTGTAACGGCTACTACGTTTTGTCAACGGTAAGTACCTATTTAGTTTTTTCGTACACTGACACGGACACTGATTTATGATTACTTTCACACATACGTTGGGCGCCATATATGAGGCATGCTCCTCATAGTAAATGAAACACGAGAAACTCTCAGGGCAAAAGTTGTATATATTCTGGGTTTTCACACTTTCATAATAAACTTATAGGTAACTATCGTAGGTACGTTAGATACACGCGCGTGCGGTACGTCAGTGGAGTCCCGTGTCGACCGTTAGAGACTTAGAGTTCGTAGTAAGCGACATTCAATACTGACAGCTCAGACTCAACTGGCGCAACCGCCGCTGGACAGTTGGACACAGTGCGAGTGTGTGCGAGACGCTGTGTCAGCACACTATTCTAAGAAACGCGCGGGCAAACGGCCGCGAGAGGAACGGATTGGCAACACTGCGGGGTGGTTTACTATAAACTCTTGGAAGTCGGTGTCTTACGTAGGTACCATTTTTTTTCGATATGGACACCGACTTCCAAGAGTTAAGTTATTTTTCACTTTGTAGTTTTTCATTTGGAAGTCGGTAGTATTTTTTTGCAAAAAAGTTTTTATTTTTCCCTTTTTAGTTTTGCCTACCTAATAGATACGAAAGTTGTTTCCTAAGGTCCCTATAACGCTGAATAGATTACCCGAATAACATGAAACTTGCACATAACCGGTGAAATGAGAGATCTGTGTACCCCTTGAGAGCGTACTGGCGTGATGTTATGTTATGAAATGGTATAAACAATAAATAGACATGCGATTGCAGCAATCCCGAGAGTGTTGCCGTTATTTATTGAAGAGTTCTGTTGTATATCTCCGAAGTTCTTGATCAAACCTTCACCAAATTAAAATGGGACCAATTTCGAAGCATATTCTATCAAACAAAAAAAGAATTTTCAAAATCAGTCCACAATTGACGGAGATATCGGTGAACATAAATAAAAATTAAAAAAAAAAACATACAAGAAGTCGAACATAGAACCTCCTCCTTTTTGGTAAGTCGGTTAAAAATATATAACAGTAGGTACTACCTATTCCATATCCCAATGAAAACTATAAAAAAATGTGTGCGTTTGCAAAAATATCGTTTTATCACTAAAACGTATGAAATAAAAAATAAATCAGTTCAAATAAATCAGTTAAAAATCAAATAAGTTCCGTGGAACAATTTTTACAGCTCTCCCGACTTTTCTGAAAACATTGCTTTTCAGTTGAGCCCATTCAACACTAAAATCATTTAGCTTGTTTTAAATTTTTTTGTTCAATTTTTTAATTCACATTTTGACAAGGCAGGTCTGTTTTTAATTATTTTTTATTGTTTTTATTTAATATTCTATGTTTTCATTTGCGTTTGTGGGTATTCCCGAATATTCATAAACATTTTTAAAAGTATCTGCTTTATAAGAAATCAAAAATTAGTTTGCATGATACTGGGTATACTCGTAAGACCAACCGAAAGTATGCAAATCAGCAGACAGGACGTAAGGTGAGTGAACGATTTAGTACATCAGAACCATCATTTTGAAAGACGTATGAAAACAAGCGTTTTGATTGCCTACACGTGGTTCCCGGATGGTGCTAATCAGGTGACATACTGGTGAAAGGTTTCGACCGAAGGCTTGTGACCACATATCGGGCAAAGACCTCCAAGCGGCCTAGCTGTGTTCTGATTACGATGCCCGGAGCAGCCATTAGAGGAGGTCGAGATCTAGCTGTTCCACTCAAGGCAGGCCGGCCAGACTCGCACTGTTATGGATGTATTGGGAACTGGTCGCGGACGGCAGCGGGATCCGAGGCACGGTGCACTCGCCTACCGCAGGTAGTTGGGTGCCCAAGTAGTTTGCCAGCCACACACGAATGGCTGCTCCGCCAATTACTATCGAAAAATCCAGAAGAGAGAGAAAGACCAGAAGAAGTGCCCGTTAGACATTTCCGGGGGAGCTCGGGCGTCCCCGCAGTCTCCAGACCAGTCCCCCAATGATGGCGTCCTGTCGGCGTGTGTCTGTGGGTTGCCAGCGTGGAACCTTTCCTCACTTCATTCTCCTGTCCTACCTTCATTTTCAACCATGGCAAGGAACAGAAGAATAACAAGTAAAATTTCACAATTTAAAAAACCCCCGACGCATTTATCTTGCGAAAACACCCCGATTCAAACAGTAAAATGCCCATAACTTTTGAACGGCTGAACCAATTTTATTCAAACATAGCTAAGAACACTCTCGACAAAATTACCTTTCAAACAAAAAATAATAAATCGAAATCGGTTCATCCGTTTAGGCGCTATGATGCCACAGACAGACACACAGATACGTGCATATATAGCAACACACGTGAAACTTATAACACCCCTTCTTTTTCCGGCGGGGGTTAAAAAGCTGTACAGCGGCAGCACTCACTGTCACATAAAGTGCACCTCTGTAACATCAGAGGTCTACATTCAAACCTTGATGCAATCTACCATCACCTAGAGATTGACATACCGCTATTGTTCCTTTCGCAGACGCAGATCGGAAGTCCGTCAGACATGGAGTACCTTTCTTACCCAGAGTTTACCCTGGACCACAAGTTCAAGCCACGAGCGGGTGTATGCATGTCCGTCGTGACGACATCTGTTATTGGCATCCATTATTGGTCTACTGGCGATCTTCTAGTGTACCTATGCTTTACATCTGGAGTGAGGCCATGGTGGAGCGTTTGAGGTTGTCCTCTGTGGGCGTATCTTTTCTTCGCTAAAAAGAGTCAATTTCACCCGGCTCCATCTTTCTGAGGTATAACCGTGCCGATAACAGACCATATTGAGCTTCTTGGCGTAACGTTTAAATTGACACTCAATTTTTGACCATATATTGATGTAAAGCCTCAACATGCTGCTAAAAAGTTGTGGACCCTGCTAAGGTGATACGGTTCTTCACGCCAGAACAGCTGCTTAAGTTGTATCATGCTCAAGTTCGATCTTGCGCAGTACTGTTTTCATATCTGGGACGGATCTGTCAATTACCAGCTTCATGCACCAGAATTGATCAAAAAACGGGCCAAGAGGCTCATCGGCAATGAGGCACTGGTCGAGTCAAAGCTAAAGTCAAAGCCTTGAACATCGGCTTAGAGTTGCCAGGTTGTCGGTTTTCTATCGGTTGCATTTCGGGGATTTTGCAATGGCATTGCATGATCTTATTCCGTCTAGCCCGTTTCATCATCGGACTACAAGATGTACGGCGATGCGCCATCGGTACAAAGCGAACATCCCGCCCATACGCACTAAACATTTTGGACATACTTACTTTCATTATGCGTACAGCTAAGAAATGGAATTCTCTGCCGGAGTCTGTGTTGCCCGATAGCTACAACCTCGGGGTCTTTTAGACAAGAGTTAAGTTACTTCTAGGCAAGTGTGCTACACCGTCGAACACATCACAGCTTAACATCAGGTGAGATAGTGTTCAAGCGCGAGCCAATCAATAATAACAAAAATCTGTGATTTCTTTTCAACAACATTTGTTAGTTAGTTCGGTTAGTCTGTACCTGGCGTTATTCTGGACCCTGGATTAATTTTCCCAACAACTTGTGATAGTGCAATCGCAACTGCACTTTCCAGTTCTCAAGCATGCATAATCATTCGCCAAGTGCATTCAACAACAAAAAGTAATACTTACAATCACAAGATTTAATAAATAAAATCATTGTATATTGTAAATATCGACATCGGTGTATATCACTAGAGTATCGATAAAAATATCGACAATTACCACTTCCCTATTAGTGTACGTGTAAGCCTTACCCTCCCTCACCTCCAACCTCACCCCGTAAAGTGCGAAAGGGACAACTGCAGCTCAGGCTGATTTTACCTACAAAAACTTTGACTAAAAGACGTTTCGTATTCTGCTGTTTTCTTCATCAAAACTGGTCTGATAAAAAAAAAACTATATCAAAATTTAGAGGAAAAGTATATCTGTTCGGTACAATACGTGGGACACTCAGAAAGTTTTGCGAAACTAAAAAAAATTGTTCTATACGTACATATATTTTTATTAAATCTTTTCAAAGTACTTTCCACCAGCCTCTATACAAAGATTCATGCGCCTAAACCAGTTTTCAAAACACTTTTTCCAGTCCGCCGCAGACACCTCGTTTACAGCCTGCTCGAACGCAGCCAGCGCATCTTCCGGCGACGAAAATTGTATCCCTTTGAGCTGATTTTTTATTTTTGGGAATAAAAAGAAGTCACACGGTGCTAGATCAGGGCTGTAAGGAGGGTGACCCAGGAGTTTGACTGGCGTGCTGTCCAGGAAGTCCCTCGTTTTGAGTGCGGTGTGCGCAGGTGCATTGTCGTGGTGGAGCAGTAGCCCGCGGAGCCCTGTGTTTGGTCGCTTGTTGCTTATAACAGAGAAAACTTCTGGCAAACATTTGGTAGTATACCATTCGGCATTAATGCTTCTTTGATCCCGTAAGGGAATTGATACCAAGTGGCCAGTCAAATTAAAAAAGCTAGCGATCAAAATCTTACCCCCGCTTCTAGATCGCTTCACTTTGGTAGGCGTTGGCTCATTTTGAAACACCCAAACAGTCGACTGGCGCTTGGTTTCTGGGTCGTATTGATAAATCCAGGACTCATCACCTGTAACGATGTCGTAAACACGCCGAGACGAGCCTGCTTCAAATTTGTTAAGCATATCACGGCACCATTCCACCCGGGCCTGCTTCTGAGCATCGGTGAGGTTGTGCGGCACCCAGCGTGATACTATCCTCCTCACGCGAAGATGGCTGTGTAGAATCTCGTGAACGCTTCCCGATCCAATCTTCAATATGTGTTGAATCTCCTGATATGTAATTCGCCTATTGTCTTGGATTAAATTTTTCACTGCTAGCACGTTTTCTTCGGTAACAGCCGTCAAAGGGCGACCGCTTCTTTCGTCATCCCCCAAAGTTGGTCGACCGCGCTTGAATTCGTTATACCAACGATACACGGTTGCCTTGGAAGGGCCTTCATCCATGAATGCCATTTGAAGTCTATCGTACGATTCATCCGGTTTCAGGCGACACTTGAAATCGTATAAAATCATAGCTCTAAAATGTTCCCGGCGCAGATCCATATTTCAGTGAGACACAATACTTTGAATTAACTCGCAAAAAATGTGGAGGGAAATTTTGAAATTGGAACTTACTTATTTTTACTTATAAATAATCATATTTTCGAAAAACATTATAACTGGCCAGTCTCCCATAAATAAAAACTTTTTTTCGCAATACTTTCTGAGGGGCCTGGTATATGCAACCGAACAGCTCAGCACTATTGCCTGCGTGCATTTCCATAAATGCATGTATCGCAACTAGCGTCAGTTAGTGCGTGTTCGGATACCAATCGCGTAACTCGAATCAAACCATTTTAGTGCTACTTTAGCTTAGATTAACCATTTACCATTATTTTAACCATTTATTAGTATTCAATATAACTTTTAAAACCATTATTGCGTATCATTAAACCAGTGATCGTAAACCAATAAGCAAACCATTACCATTCTAGTATAACGTCAACCATATCAACCAACTCAGAATTTAGTGCTAAACCAAACAGGCGCTAACTTCTACAATATCTATGCTTCTATCATTTTCTTTTTTGTTGAAAACTTATCAATTTTGTCTGAAAGTCCTCTGAACCTGGCGGTAAAAACGGGCATTTTTTTCGGGTTTTTGGATTGTCATATTTCTTTTTGTGGTTATCTTTTGGAAAAAAGGAAATGATAGGGGCACGTATTAATTAGACCTAGATTTTATGAAAAAAAAAAAACACTGCTCTAGAGGCATTATCCACGAAGAAAACAGCAGAATGTTTTTGTATGGAGAAAGTCTCACTAGAGTCCCCTCTTAAGATCTAGCTTAATTGTGACGTGTTCTACGAATTAACTAACGGCAATAGGATACACTTGGAATAAATGAAAGGTTAAATAAAAGTGTATTATTTATTGAATAGAAGAATATTATTGTACATGCTACGAGGGTCTCGTCGGGGTCACGTCTTTGAGGGTCGATGCTATGCGCTAATGGGGGGCGATCTGCTCTAGTGGGGGCGGTATGCGCTAGTGGGGGCGGTATGCGCTAGTGGGGGCGGTCGGCGCGCGGTAGCAGGCGCAGGCCGCGTCGCAGCAGCACCGGCCGCGCGGGGGGACGCCCGCCCGCCCGCTCCGCCCCGGGCCGCACGCTCGCCGCCCCCCGGCTTGTCGCCCGCCCCGCACGGCCGGGCAGCCCGCGCGACGCCACAATGACGCGCGTGTAGCGCGAGCCCGCCGTCACCGTCAGCGGGCTGGCGGCGGCGGCGGCCGGCTTCTCCAGCGCCGGCTCGTCGTCCGCGAACACGATGGGCAGCCGCATGATGTC
This sequence comes from Orthosia gothica, assembly GCA_949775005.1. NCBI lineage: Eukaryota > Metazoa > Arthropoda > Insecta > Lepidoptera > Noctuidae > Orthosia > Orthosia gothica. The sequence continues at coordinate 34,072,684 of OX459044.1, forward strand.
CGCGGCCGCCAGCGGGGGCGCAGGGGGCGCGGGCGCGGCGGGCGAGGCCGCGCGGCGCCGCGGGGGCAGCAGCGCCAGCGGCGTGGCGCCCGAGCCGCGCGACACCACGCGCCCCGTGCACAGCGCCCCCGGCGGAGGCGGCTCCGTGCCGCGCCGCCCCGACATCTCCCCGACCGGCTCCATCACCTTGTCAGACCTGGAATCGGCGGCGGGCACGGCGAGGGGCGTTAGCGGAGCGGGGGGCGCGGGGGGCGCCGGCCTGCTGGCGGCGGGCAGGTGCGCGTAGTCCTCGTCGTCGGCGGCCGCCAGCCCCCGCAGCGCGCCCCCCCCGGCCCCCGCGCGCTCCCGGCGGCGCGGCGCCCGCGCTATGGGCGAGTCGCCGCTGTGTGACGCCGTCTCGATGGCCCAGCGCGCGCACTCCTCCTGCACACAACACGTCACACATGAGCGTGCAGGCTCCGGCAGCAGTGGGGCGGCGCCGGCGGCCTGCACTCACCGCCACGGCAGCGTCGAGCGCGTGCTGCGGCAGGCGGCGCCGGGCCTGCAGCGCGGCCGGCAGACACAGCTGCCCGTCGGCGCCGCACAGCTCCAGCAGTCGGCGCGGGCGCTGCTCGGGCCGGGCGCGCGTGACCTCCCGCACGGCCCCCCTCCAGCTGGCGGCAGCGCCCGTGCCCGCCACCACCAGCAACGGCAGCCGCACCTGCACACACAAACACCCTTACGCTCAGCGATCGCTTCGTCTAGTAAGTAAACTAAGTGTTTTGAAGAGATAATTAAACTTAACAGGTTACCTAATAAAAATAATGTGTTATTAGATTATTAGAGATCTGCTTATTGTAAGCACCTTAACACAATATAATATTTGCAAGCCAACTTGGCAAAATGTGTCATTGTGCTAATAACTTATTTATACCATCTTTTGTACCGCATTTAATGCAAATAAATGGCTTTGACTTTTGACTTTGATCGCCCGGCAGAATAAATCCACATTGAAATCGCAAAGTTTGATGTCATCATCATCATATTAGCCGAAAGACGTCCACTGCTGGACATAGGCCTCCCCCAAGCGTCGCTACATTGATCGGTTCCGTGCGTCTCGTATCCAGCAGATCCCCGCAACCTTCACCAGGTCATCGGTTCACCTGGTGAGAGTTGATGTAGTTCTGGATTTTTTAAATCAAGAAATCCGATGACTTTTCTCATTTAACATGACGCGATAATCTCTGTCGCGAGAATCGTTATCAATTTCTTATGTAGGTACTATACGTAAGAAATTAATAACTCAAATTAGGTTACCTATCATAAGTTCGACAAATATTTGACCGAATTTCATTACACCTAAAACTTTTCAAGTATTATCGTTTCGTTTTTTTTTACTTCATCGAAGTCACGTCTGCCACTGTCTCAGTTGACCTAATCAATTCTATTTTTTTCGTTACTCCGACGTTTCTTTGGTCGAAAAACTATTTACCGAAGTTACACATAGCCGAAATAACATTTGTTCGAAGTATTTATTTTATACGTGTATCAAAATACTGAGAGAGAAACAGTAGGCGAATACAAATGTTTAAAAGAGCGAATTGAAAAAAAAACGAGGTAGCCCCGGGGCTCTTATTTCTGTCTGCGGGGTCTAAAGTAACCTAACCTATCCGTGTCGGGGTCCATGGTCGGGGTGCCCTAAGCTCCCGAGCTCGCTTCGCTCGCTCTTGGACTAATTCATTGACCATAATTATCGAATTGCCATTAATCTACCAAGCATGCTTACTACAATTCCCAAAAAATCTTATTTTTGCCTTAATATTTTTTTGTCTTAACAAATCATTTCACCAAACGTTTATTGTCTGAAGATTGTTTGCTGTAATAAATTATTTGATTAAAGACCAAATGCCATAATTACATTATGAAAAAAAAGAAAAAAAAAATAGAATTAAAAAAAGCTGGTAGGAACTCAAAACAAGTATGGAACGTTATCCAGAATGTCACAAACTGAACTAGGGGACGACTGCGACCTAGTTAAGTTTGTACATATGAACTTCTAGAATCCTCCAGTGATAAGCAATCTTCCTTAAATGAGGTTAATTCGTACTTCGTGAAAGTGGGCAGTGATTTGGCTGAAAAAATTGTCAAGAGCCCTCGACCCCTTCTCCTTCGTCAACCTCCTGCTCTCAATCAAAATCCTTTGTGCTATTAAATACCGATGAGTCAGAGGTGGAACATCTTATAACTTCTCTCAAAAAGGGTTCAGCGGTTGGTTGGGACGGCATTTCTTCTGAATTTCTTAAGAGGCACAAACAAATAATTGTCCCTCCCCTCACATAAATGATAAATGATAAATGATAAATGATAAATGATAAATGATTTTATTTCTGTAAGTTGGTTTGTACAAACACTTTTACATGTCGATCATATTTTTTAAAACTAGATGAGGTCGGCGTTTCCTATCTGACTACTCTGAGAAGAAAGGCCGAAACAAACTCAGAGGTCACAGTCTCTTTTAAAGTCTTGACAAAAACTTGGTTATATCATGTGAAGACCATGTAGACATATGTCTGAAATGGTCTTTTGAGGAAAGAACCAGCCAGATTGAGTGGACCTGTCCAGTCAGTGCACGCATTTGTCAATAACCGAGCAGCTCAACTCAGAATTAACGGAGCTCAACGATTCGACGAACAATACCAAAGAAAGGACATTCGGGTAGGCCGCATAAACTACTCAAACTGCCAGACCATGAGTAAAAACTAACTAAGTTATAATAAAAAACAAAAGTCCACATAGTCTTCACATTCACAATAATAAAAAAATAAAAAATATAATACTTTAAAAAGTAAATATTCTTGTCATTGCAAGAAAACAAAAAAAAAAATCAAAATTAAAAACAAAATTCACGGTGCAAAATATAAAAGAAATCAAAATTAATTGGAGCAGCTCAATCCCAAGCCTTTTTGTCCTCAACGTAATCTTTAATAGTATAAAACGCTTTCTGACACAACTTACGTTTAATGAATGATTTGAATTTATTAAGACTTAGATCTTGTACGTGGCTTGGAAGCTTATTATAAAAGCGTACACATTGACATCTAAACGAGCCACCTATCTTCTTGAGCCTTGTTGTAGGTACTACAAATTTGTGTTTGTTCCTAGTATTTATGTTATGGATATCACTGTATTTTTTAAACAATTTTATATTTTTATGAGCATATAAAAGATTTTCATAAATATACTGAGAGGGTACAGTCATTACATTAATCTCCTTAAATTTCTCTCTGAGAGAGTGCCTCGGGCTTAATTTATATATTGATCGAACAGCTCTTTTCTGCAAAACAAAGATATTCTGGATGTCGGCGGCATTTCCCCACAACAGAATACCGTACGACATTACACTATGAAAATAGCTAAAGTATACTAAACGGGCTGTCTCTATGTCAGTTAAATTACGAATTTTTCTAACAGCATATGCTGCGGAGCTTAGCTTCTTTGACAATTTATCTATATGTGGGCCCCACTGAAGCTTAGCATCCAAAGTTAAGCCTAAAAATACTGTGCATATATCTGTAACCTAACCTTAAACACAGGTATCTTCTCTGAACTTTTCAAAAAGGCACTACTGCACCCGATTTTTAAGTCTGGAGATCGAGGCCGTGTCGGGGACTACCGGCCTATCTCTGTTCTACCCGCGTTGCTCTTGGAGGTCCTCCAGTAATCTCTCCTATATTTTGAATGATTAAATCGTTAATATAGAAATTTTACGCTATGTAATTGCACACACTAGCATAATCACCCACATACACCCCACACACACCACCCCAACACCACTCATACACACACACACACACACATACTTATACACACACACACATACTTATACACAGGTACTTCTGTTTTTCCTAATTTATGTTTTTTAAATATAAATGTAACCCTAGCTTACTCACCAACCGTTTTCTGATATCTAATCTTGTCATTGTATACTCGTCTATGCTACTATTATCTGCAATTGTAATTGTTTATAAGAAGCGATGTGAGGTGGAGGCCTGGTGACCTGTACGTAACACAGGTTTTATTTACCTACCACAGGCACCAGCGATCCACAACCAAATTTGTAAATTACAATTTACCAAAATATTTGTTTTGTAATTGGTTTGTGGTGAGAAATAAACGATTTTATTATTATTTATACATGGTAATATTTTGCCAACTAAAAATTTGACCAAATAAAAATATGCATACTTAAATCATTCGAAATATTGCAATGGTATAAAAAAAAGGTTGCTAAAATTTGTTTGGGTAATGAAATTTTGTCAAAATCTTTTCGGCAAAACGGCAGGATCCCAAAAAAAAAACTCAATTTTTTTTTTTAACTTGGATTAGTTGAAATAAAAATATTTTGAGATTTTGATTTTGACTCGTACAAAAGTTGCTTCAGCGATGTAGGATCGAACCAACTTTGATGTACCTAGGCTGTAGGCTTGTGGAAGACATGTTACCGACGCCGTACCTATCATAACGTTATCTGCGACAGTCTGTCTACTACTTACCAAATAAATACACAGCAGTCCCTGTGATTACCTTCTACTTAACCTATCTGAGTTATCATGGGTGTTACTGTTTACGATTCAATAGATTATATCTGCATCATGTACTGTGATCGATACGTCATAAATACCATGGTATAATAAGACATGGTAGTCTCCTCCCGTGACAGCTGGGTCACGTGATTGGCCTAAGACTACGTCATCGATTGCGTTGCGGTTCTCAAACTTTTTTAGTGGGGAAAAAGATAAAAATATTACAATAGGTACAACATATTTATAATTTTTAATAAATCGTCTTATTTGATACTTTTTGAATTTATTTACTTTGCTTTTTTTTAATTGTTTGCATATTAGTATTTTTACTTAGTTCGGGACGAAAACCCACTAAACTTAACTTGACTTAAATAAGTGAAAAACTAATTATGTTAGGTTAATAAGTTCGGGCGTAAAGACGTATAGACATAACTATGACTTAAATTATGGAATTTACAACGCGTAGATAAATTAAATATTATGTAGAAAGGCACATACCAGTTATTTTAGTTGAATTTAGTTTCAAATTTGAAGCCACGCATATGATTGCGTCTGTTCATTGGGAAAATAAAAAAACTTTATTACACCACCTTTTATAATTCTGTTTTTATAGTTTACGGAACAACTAACAATTTTTCTTGTGTATCTATCAAAGTTCACGGGTTCACCACAAACGTTTGGGAGCCACAGTATTTTGCTCACAGAGCGAAACAACGCTATAGGTGTGAGCGACACGACAATAGCGAAGAAATGGCAAGTTGTCAGTATGACACTTGTCAATTCGATATGTTGCCACTGTGTGTGATTGAATTACCCGAGCAAAATGCATTTTTATCCTAACAAAGCAATTATGAACTAATAATTCAATATACAAATAAATTTAACAATAAATAGATGAATCACATCAGTTACTAAATAGTTATTCTAGTTAGTAATTTATTTTATTTTCATTACTACATGAGAAAGTACCTAAATTTTCTAAAAAGGACAATCAATGGTAACACTTATCGTGACGTAGTCTTAGGCCATCCTGGGAAGAGAATACCAGACGAAGTATACGGAGTATGTTATTATACCATGATAAATACTTTTAAACTAAATTATAATGAACTAGCTGACCCCCGCGGCTTCGCTCCCGTCAACTGCCTACCTACCTACCCTACGTTTTTAACATGTATTCTGCTATTCGGGGCGGAGACAAATCCAACGAATCAAAAACCATGAAAATTGGTCCAGCAGATCTCGAGTTTTAAGTGTTGTAACAAACTAGTCTTTGTTTTATTTATATAGATTTTAGTTGAATATAAAAATCCAATAATAATTGACCTTTGTGACACCCCTAAATTTGGAATTTTGACCGCGGTACACAAAAATCATTTTCTCAAAACCTAGGCCCAAGTTGAAAGTAATATTTTTATGGGTGATAAACCTTAATAAAAGCAATCTATACCAGGCCCCTCAGAAAGTATTGCGAAAAAAAGTTTTTATATATGGGAGACTGGCCAGTTATAATGTTTTTCGAAAATATGATTATTTATAAGTAAAAATAAGTAAGTTCCAATTTCAAAATTTCCCTCCACATTTTTTGCGAGTTAATTCAAAGTATTGTGTCTCACTGAAATATGGATCTGCGCCGGGAACATTTTAGAGCTATGATTTTATACGATTTCAAGTGTCGCCTGAAACCGGATGAATCGTACGATAGACTTCAAATGGCATTCATGGATGAAGGCCCTTCCAAGGCAACCGTGTATCGTTGGTATAACGAATTCAAGCGCGGTCGACCAACTTTGGGGGATGACGAAAGAAGCGGTCGCCCTTTGACGGCTGTTACCGAAGAAAACGTGCTAGCAGTGAAAAATTTAATCCAAGACAATAGGCGAATTACATATCAGGAGATTCAACACATATTGAAGATTGGATCGGGAAGCGTTCACGAGATTCTACACAGCCATCTTCGCGTGAGGAGGATAGTATCACGCTGGGTGCCGCACAACCTCACCGATGCTCAGAAGCAGGCCCGGGTGGAATGGTGCCGTGATATGCTTAACAAATTTGAAGCAGGCTCGTCTCGGCGTGTTTACGACATCGTTACAGGTGATGAGTCCTGGATTTATCAATACGACCCAGAAACCAAGCGCCAGTCGACTGTTTGGGTGTTTCAAAATGAGCCAACGCCTACCAAAGTGAAGCGATCTAGAAGCGGGGGTAAGATTTTGATCGCTAGCTTTTTTAATTTGACTGGCCACTTGGTATCAATTCCCTTACGGGATCAAAGAAGCATTAATGCCGAATGGTATACTACCAAATGTTTGCCAGAAGTTTTCTCTGTTATAAGCAACAAGCGACCAAACACAGGGCTCCGCGGGCTACTGCTCCACCACGACAATGCACCTGCGCACACCGCACTCAAAACGAGGGACTTCCTGGACAGCACGCCAGTCAAACTCCTGGGTCACCCTCCTTACAGCCCTGATCTAGCACCGTGTGACTTCTTTTTATTCCCAAAAATAAAAAATCAGCTCAAAGGGATACAATTTTCGTCGCCGGAAGATGCGCTGGCTGCGTTCGAGCAGGCTGTAAACGAGGTGTCTGCGGCGGACTGGAAAAAGTGTTTTGAAAACTGGTTTAGGCGCATGAATCTTTGTATAGAGGCTGGTGGAAAGTACTTTGAAAAGATTTAATAAAAATATATGTACGTATAGAACAATTTTTTTTAGTTTCGCAAAACTTTCTGAGTGTCCCACGTATGTACCAGACAGAGGTTTTAGCTAGAAAACAAATTAAAATATAAATATTTTTCGGTAAAACATTTTTTTCCGTAAGTTCTATTATCATTTTTGATTACATAAATAAGGGATAATTTTCTCCTTGAATTGCTTCATAAACCTGCAATGCGAATAAAGCTCAATTATGTACAGTTTTTTTATGTTTTTTTTTTGGTCTTTTGGGCTTCAAGGTTACGAAAACTACGATTTTTAAAAAAAACATCAATGACACAAAATTAACACATAGGAGTTTTACTGTGCAAAAACTGTGCAGTAAGTAGATCGTCCATATAAAACTCTTCTAGCAGCTATAGGATATTTATCCTTCTCGTCCACAGCCACTTGCTGAAGCACCTTAACTGCCAGATATGGGGCACACGCAGTACTAAACGTAACCCTCAACATACGATATTCGTAGTTTTGGTTATTTCAACCTTCTTCCCAAACAATTATTTGAAAATCAACGTCCTTTCGTCAACCTTGATTTGACAGTAAATTTTTACAATGTCCGCAGATAAACATATTGGATAGTCTCCATTTTAACAAAATATGTCTTAAAGTTGGCTGTAATTTAGGGCCTATCATTAAAAGATCATTTAACGATACACCGTTTTCACCTTTACAGGATGCATCAAATACTATACAATCTAGTTGCGTGGTATCTCTGTCTTCTCTAACAACCGCAAAGTGAGGCAAGTAAATTCCCTTTTCCTTTTGCTCTTTATTTCAGGAACCTACTCCATATGTTACAGGAGCACGTAATCATCTAAAACCACTTTGTACGGTGGACGTACATGAGTTTTAAAATTGTTAATTAAGTAAGGAGTTGTGCAATAAGTAGGCTCGCACTTTTGCACTTACACGTGCGACCTACATGAGATTTTATGACAATCATGCAGCAGCAGCAAGCTGAGCATTGTTGATGCATTTGTATCAATATTTTAATTTAGTGTTCTAATAGACGCGGTTTGGATCGGACAACTTGCATTTTTATTTCTTGATTCCAGCCCGTTGGCACTCATTGACATTTTACATTACTTACACTGACCTCCCGGCGTGTACTCCCGGCAGTCGACACAGTGGTGACACCGGGCGTCTGGCTCCCTGTTTATGATGTTTGCCCGAAGCAACCATGCCCCGAGACCACCTTTGTCACCCGAAACGACAGAGCCGTGCCTCCTCCCGAGCCAGCGCTTGAGCACTGGCCAGACCGCCGCTATGGTAACGAGGCCGGCAGTACGGTGTGAAAGCCTGTGCTGCCATTCCGCCACCAGGACCTCGCGAAGCTGAGACCGACGCAACTCCATATGTCGCTGCATCGGCCCTACGCCCCGCGCCCGCACGTCCCCGCACCCCCGATACAGTGACGCGAGTACCTTCGCCTCCAGGTCCCACGGCGGGCATCCGGCCAATACACAATCCACCTCGTAGGAGATCGTGCAATACCCGCTGATGACTCTGACGACTCTGACTTTGCGGCTTCCGCAAAACAGCTGCCGTCAGGTCAGTCGCCCAGATCGGGGCACCATACAGGGCAATCGATCGCACGATCCCTACGAAGAGCCGCCTACCTGCCGCTGTTCAGCTCTTCTCTTTTTGTTCCTTGACATTATTGCTGTGAGTGAACGAAGGTGATCAGAAGGAAGTGAGATGAGGTTCCACGCTGGCAACCTTCAGACACGCGCAGACAGGACGCCATCATTGGGGGACTAGTCTGCAGACTGCGGGGACGCCCGAGCCCCCCCGGGAATGTCCATCGGGCACTCTCGTCTGGTCGCCAACCAACACGATGGCACATCCCGGGATTTTTCGACAGTTGGCGGGACAGCCTTTCGTGTGCTGGCACACTATTTGGGCTCCCAACTACCTGCCTGTCGGCCAGCGGCGCACCGTGCCTCGGATCCCGCTACCCTCCGCGACTAGACTCCCGATAGGCCCATATCAACGCGAGTCAGGCTGGTCTGCCTGCAGTGGAATAACTATCTCGACCCAACTCCTCTTGTGGCTACACCGAGCATCGTACCGGAACACTGCTAGGCCGCTTGGCGGTACGTCTTTGCTCGGTGGGTGGTCGCAAGCCTTCGGCCGAAACCTACCATCAGTAAGTGTCACCTGATTAGCACCACCCGGGGACCATGTGTAGGGTAACAAAAGGGGTACTCACCTACGGACGCAGGTACTCAGCCCCCAAAACTTTAACTTTAACGAAATAACATGTACAATCAACATATCCCAGGTGCTGACATCGAGCCCAAGATTAGCTAACGCATGCTAAACAATCGATGAAGCTATCAATCAAATCTTTAATACCTGTTGCTAAATAGCCATTAATTTTTTTAAGACAGAAACCTTTTCAATATAAAATGTGACAAATATATTTTATTATTGTATCGCTCGTTTAATAATTGCCAACAACGTTCATAGTTGGAATCTGATATGGGTATTTGCCTTAGCAACTGTTCCGTTTCTCCCGACAAATAACCCTTTTAATATTACATTCGTTGCACATTATCCAAAGATTTATTATTTTGAATAAGCGACACATATAAATCTCGAAAGGTAACCCACTCTGCATAATTGCCAGGGATATCAATTTTAGGTAATTTTACTTGACACTGTTTGGAATTACTTAGGACCATCTTATTACCATCTTTAGGATCCTCTTTTGAACTTTCCTCTGGATCGCCAAATGATTCCAGAATTGTTTCTAATTCTATTTTTATACTGAAAGTATTATCCTTCAGCTACATAATAAATTCCTTTTTTAGGTTTCCGTACCCAAAAGGTAAAAACGGGACCCTATTACTGAGACTCCGCGGTCCGTCTGTCTGTCTGTCTGTCTGTCACCAGGCTGTATCTCATGAACCGTGATAGCTAGACAGTTGAAATTTTCACAGAATATGTATTTATGTTGCCGCTATAACAACAAATACTAAAAACAAAATAAAATAAATATTTAAGTGGGGCTCTCATTCAACAAACGTGATTTTTTGCCGTTTTTACGATAATGGTACGGAACCCTTCGTGCGCGAGTCAGACTCGCACTTGGCCGGTTTTAACGTATGTACTTTGGTTTAAACTATCTGGTCCATATGCCTCGTACAATTTACTGTGGCCATCTGATAACTGAATAAACAATTTCTCTAAATCCAATCTAACTTTAACATAAGGCCGAGTTATCGTGTCTTTTGGTGACTTTTTAAAGTTAGTATATGCTTTACTAATTCTAATTTATTCATTAAAGACTAATATTTACTTTTTAGCATTAAAATAAAAGTTTATAAAATCTTCCAAAAATAATTACAAGTGTTTTCTAAATATAAAACTTTAGAAAAATTGGGCATAGGTTCCCCATATCAAACAAATTTCTTTAACATCACGCTAAGTCTAAAACACTTTAATTATTTATGTTAAAATCTTTAAAGCAATAAAGTGCAAAATGTCTATCTTCGAAAAGTTAGTTGCACGAAAAATTATTAAAATGTCACTTACAGTTTTCACTCCGATTGTACCACCTGATTGTTTGAATGGCGTAGCGTCTGCACGTCCCGCTATCTCCAGCTCCTGGAGTCTCTTCTCCAGCAACTAGAATCTCTTCTCCAGCACCTGGAGTTTCCCCTCCAGCTCCTGCTCCCTGACGATGACTCTCCCGGCACCATCTGCAGTTGCGCGCCACCCTCGCACTGCTTCTGCTGCTTCCAGACGCGTTTGCTGCTGCCTGCTGCTTTCACCACTGACACTGACTCTGCTTCCACTTTTGGTCAGTTTGCGCAAGCGATCCAGTTGCCCAGCCAATAAATCTTCACAAAAATCCATCCGTCGAAGGACCACGTGAACAACCACTTAACACCACACACCCTAGTGTCACAGACACTGCAGCACACAAACTTGTAACTGGTAAATAAAACAATCCTTACTTCTTTATGACTGTATTCGAAACTCAATGCCACAAATTTTACCTAGAGACCCTACCTAATCGTCGGAGAATCTTAACACGAGAGAATCTTAGCAAAACGAACAACTACTTGCTCAAACAGTAAGCTTCCTTTCTTCGGTCTGCCTAGTGGTATATGTGATTGGATTGCGGTTTTCCTGAGGGATCGATCCATCCGAGTGGTTATCAATAGCTGCTCGTCCGGTCAGTTAGATATCAACGCCGGAATCCCTCAGGAGTCAGTGCTCTCGGCGACATAATTTTTGCTGCACGTTAATGATCTGCTAAACCCGGAAGCTTTGCGTATGCAGACGACAGCACTGTTGCTGAGAGATACGAGTCCGGCGCACGGGCTACTAGGCCTTAGATTCGGTCTGTCCGGGAGACCATGGTTGAATGCTTGAACTTGTCCTTGAAGGCGGTCTCTGAAAGGGGCGATGACAATCTGGTGAGTTTCAATGCTGCTAAGACCCTGGTGTGTCCTTCTTCCGCTAAAAAGAGCAAATTTCACCCGGCTCCATCTTTCCGTGATGTTACCCCGTGCCGTTAACGGACCATCTCGAAATTCTTGTTATTTCGTTGACATCGACCCTCAATGTTGGTCCATTCATTGAGGCAAAAGCTCAGTCGTCTGCAAAAAAGTTGGGGATTCTTGCAAAGGTGAGACGGTACTTCACGCCTGAACAGCTACTCAACTTGTATAAAGCGCAAGTTCGGTCATGCATGAAGTTCTACTACTCTCACCTCTGGGATGGATCTGCCAAATATCAGCATGTTGCACTTGAGTCGATTGACAGATGGGCCAAGAGGCTTATTGGCAACGATGCACTGGTCGTGTCAAAGTTCCAAAGCCTCGAATGTCGACGCCGAATTGCCAATGCGCCACTGGTACATGGTGGACATCCTACGCATACGCACAAAGCGTTTTGCTAATATTTGCAATATGCGCACAGCTAAGGAGTGGAATTATCTGCTGGGGGCTTTGTTTCCTGATAGCTACAATATTTGAGTCTTTAAGTCAAGAGCGAATAGGTTACTTCTAGGCAAATGAGCTTCGCCGTTGACCACATCGTCGCCTACTATTGGGCGAGATAGTGGTGAAACGTAGTTTGTTCCGTATGGTGCCGGACGTTAAGAATTTCACCATCCCATGTCTTCCCGTGGGTGTCGTAAGAGGCGACTAAGGGACAAACCAGAGAATGGGCAGCAGCGTTCTCTGTGCTTCTATAACAACCATACTGCGATCGCCAACGCGCCTGCCAAGCGTGGCGATTATGGCAAAACCCCCCCTATGAATAGCTCAAATAAAAAATGGCCCCTAGTGCCCGGCAGCCTGCCTACCCTCGTCTACGGTAGCGGTCGAGGTTACGGCATGGCAAGGGGTGTTAAGAATCTCCGGATGAGATCCGGCTACCCCAACAATCACCGACGACTGGACCTGGCAACGTACAACACGCGCACACTTCGGACCGACGAGAAGATCACCGAGCTCGAAGAGGAATTGAGCAGGTTGCGATGGAGTATTATAGGGTTATCTGAAGTCCGAAGAGAGGAGGAGGACGCGATAATCCTCAAATCCGGTAACCTGCTCTATTTCCGAGAGGGTGACCGGCAGTCTCAGGTTTATCGTCCACAAGTCCCTTGTAAACAACGTGGTGAAGATCGAGAGTGTGTCGACCAGGGTGGCGTACCTTATACTCAGAATATCCTCTAGATATTCGCTGAAGGTCATACAGGTCTACGCCCCAACCTCGGCACACCCCGACGACGAGGTAGAGACCATGTATGAGGATATCTCCAGAGCCATGCATGGTTTCACAAACGAGACGAGGATGAGCTGCAAGTGGGGCAATTTGGAGTTGGACGACGGAACCACCAGGGTCACCTACTGGCCAGTTTTATGGAGAAGGAAGGCCTCTATATGATGAACTCCTTCTTCAAAAAGCGTGAACACAGGAAGTGGACCTGGCAGAGCCCCGATGGTGCAACAAAAAATGAGATCGACTTCATCATGTCAACCAAGAAGCAAATGTTCAATGATGTCTCTGTGATCAATTCGGTAAAAACCGGAAGCGGTCACCGCATGGTAAGAGGCACATTGAACATTAATATTAAGCTTGAAAGGTCTCGACTGATGAAGTCCACGCTCCGTCCAGCACAGATCCAGGTCCGAAACCCCGAGAGCTTTCAGCTCGAATTCCAGAATCGTTTCGAGTTCCTAGGGAGCTCCGTGGACGAATACAGCGACGGGTTCGTGGAAGCTGTCCATACGGTCGGGTCTAAGTTTTTCAAGACCCGTTGTACAGATAGAAACTAAAAGCTCTCTGATCATACCCTCAAGCTTATGAAGGAGAGGCGTGAGATGATCCTGCAGTCTTCAGATGAGGCGGGCAAATACCGGCAGATCAATAGACAGATCTCTAAATCCTTGAAAAGAGACCTCCGCCGCTTTAATACCGAGAATAAAGGCTCCAGGGTTTTTCAAGGGATCTGGCTATTGGGCAGAGCCAGCTCACGAAACTGAAGACCGACAATGGCAGGATCGTATCCGCCAAACCGGAGCTTCTGAGGCAGATCGAGACATTCTATGGACAGTTGTACACATCAATCAGCAAACCCGTTGCGAGTCTAGCAAACGACCCAAGAGCTAGATTGACCCGACACTATACCGAAGATATCACGGACGTCAGCCTGTACGAGATTAGGATGGCTCTGAAACAGTTTAAAAACAACAAGGCGCTGGGTGATGACGGCATCACGGCTGAACTCCTGAAGACGGGTGGAAAACCGGTCCTCAAGGCCCTTCAGAAGCTGTTTGATTCGGTCATACTCGAGGGCAAAACGCCACAGGCATGGTGCAGGGGTGTGGTGGTACTCTTCTTCAAGAAGGGCGACAATGCCCGGCTGAAGAACTATAGGCCCACCTCGCTTTTTAGCCATGTTTACAAGTTGTTTTCAAGAGTCATCAAGAATCGTAACGCGCGCAGGTTTGACGATTTCCAGCCTCCCGAACAAACCGGATTCCGAAAAGGCTTTAGCACCGTAGACCACATACATACGCTGCGGCAGGTTATACAGAAGACCGAAGAGAATAACCTGCCTCTCTGTGTAGCGTTTGTGGACTACGAGAAAGCCCTCTCCAACGGTGCCAGATCGACTACCGGTACATTGAGGTGTTGAAGTGTTTGTACAGAAACGCCACCATGTCAGTCCGTCTTCAGGATCAGACCTCGAAACCAATCCTTCTCCAGGGCGGCGTAAGACAGGGAGACGTCATTCCTCCGAAACTGTTCACTGCTGCGCTGGAGGACGTCTTCAAGGTTCTGGACTGGAAAGGGCTTGGCATCAACGTTAATGGCGAGTACATCACTCACCTTCGATTTGCCGACGACATAGTGGTCATGGCTAAGACCATGGAGAGCCTCAGTAAAATGCTCGATGACCTCAGTAGAGCTTCCGAAAGAGTGGGTCTTAAAATAAACATGGACAAAACCAAAGTCATGGTGAATGCCCATGTAACACCCAGTCCTATCAAGATCGGAGATTCTACACTCGAAGTTGTAGACGATTATGTTTACTTGGGACAAACGGTCCAGTTGAGTAGGTCCAACTTCGAGAAGAGGTCAACCGTCGAATCCGACTCGGCTGGGCGGCGTTCGGGAAGTTGCGTGGTATCTTCTCGTCCAATTTACCGCAGTGTCTCAAGACAAAAGTCTATGACCAGTGTGTGTTGCCAGTGATCACCTATGGGACCGAGACGTGGTCGCTCACATGGGCCTTATCAGAAAGCTTAAAGTCACCCAAAGGGCAATGGAGAGGGCTATGCTCGGAATTTTCTTGCGTGATCACGTCAGAAATGATGATATCCGCAGGAGAACCAAAGTTACCGACATAGCCCGAAGAATTGCCAAACTTAAGTGGCAGTGGGCAGGGCACATTGCTCGCAGAACAGATGGCCGATGGGGCCGAAAAGTTCTGGAATGGCGACCGCGAACTGGAAGACGATACGTTGGAAGGCCTACCACTAGGTGGACCGATGACCTGGTTAAGGTTGCAGGAAGGCGCTGGATGCGAGACGCACGGGATCGGTCAATGTGGCGACGCCTAGGGAAGGCCAATGCCCAGCAGTGGACGTCTTTCGGCTGAAATGATGATGATGATGATGAGTGGTCAAACGCGAGCCTATCGATAAATAATTTAATATTCTTATAATTAATACAATTCTTCGCCATACAAAAGATATTTTGATTTGAAATGGCCAATATTGCATAACAGCAATTATATTTTTGTATTTGTATACAATCATGTTAATTTCAGCACAGCTCACAGGCAAGTAAACACCCGTCTGCATCCCTTCTTATTCTTATATTTGCAAGCTATGATTTTGAGAAGTTCATAGGTTGGGCCATATAGGGTTTATAGTAGAGATGCGGTTGTACATAAATTGTTCTAAATTTAATGAATAAAAAAAAAAACTTAAGTTATTCTTTTTGTCGAAAAACGCGTAGTTTATGACTTATCGAGCAGGTGTAAAATGTCCCGAAATTTCGCAGCCTTTTGCGTGGTGCGCAATGCGCACAAGTTTTTCGAAGTTGCAAATTTATATTCACACTCATACAACATACCAATAAATCAGGACTACATCGTGCTTAAGTGACATATGAGAAGCGATGGAGGATACCAAGGTCACTGTTCTGGTGTTAATTGATTTCTCCAGTGCCTTTAATGCCGTCAGTTACGATATTCTACCAGGCCCCTCAGAAAGTATTGCGAAAAAAAGTTTTTATATATGGGAGACTGGCCAGTTATAATGTTTTTCGAAAATATGATTATTTATAAGTAAAAATAAGTAAGTT
This sequence comes from Orthosia gothica, assembly GCA_949775005.1. Classification (NCBI taxonomy): domain Eukaryota; kingdom Metazoa; phylum Arthropoda; class Insecta; order Lepidoptera; family Noctuidae; genus Orthosia; species Orthosia gothica. The sequence continues at coordinate 34,088,804 of OX459044.1, forward strand.
CCAATTTCAAAATTTCCCTCCACATTTTTTGCGAGTTAATTCAAAGTATTGTGTCTCACTGAAATATGGATCTGCGCCGGGAACATTTTAGAGCTATGATTTTATACGATTTCAAGTGTCGCCTGAAACCGGATGAATCGTACGATAGACTTCAAATGGCATTCATGGATGAAGGCCCTTCCAAGGCAACCGTGTATCGTTGGTATAACGAATTCAAGCGCGGTCGACCAACTTTGGGGGATGACGAAAGAAGCGGTCGCCCTTTGACGGCTGTTACCGAAGAAAACGTGCTAGCAGTGAAAAATTTAATCCAAGACAATAGGCGAATTACATATCAGGAGATTCAACACATATTGAAGATTGGATCGGGAAGCGTTCACGAGATTCTACACAGCCATCTTCGCGTGAGGAGGATAGTATCACGCTGGGTGCCGCACAACCTCACCGATGCTCAGAAGCAGGCCCGGGTGGAATGGTGCCGTGATATGCTTAACAAATTTGAAGCAGGCTCGTCTCGGCGTGTTTACGACATCGTTACAGGTGATGAGTCCTGGATTTATCAATACGACCCAGAAACCAAGCGCCAGTCGACTGTTTGGGTGTTTCAAAATGAGCCAACGCCTACCAAAGTGAAGCGATCTAGAAGCGGGGGTAAGATTTTGATCGCTAGCTTTTTTAATTTGACTGGCCACTTGGTATCAATTCCCTTACGGGATCAAAGAAGCATTAATGCCGAATGGTATACTACCAAATGTTTGCCAGAAGTTTTCTCTGTTATAAGCAACAAGCGACCAAACACAGGGCTCCGCGGGCTACTGCTCCACCACGACAATGCACCTGCGCACACCGCACTCAAAACGAGGGACTTCCTGGACAGCACGCCAGTCAAACTCCTGGGTCACCCTCCTTACAGCCCTGATCTAGCACCGTGTGACTTCTTTTTATTCCCAAAAATAAAAAATCAGCTCAAAGGGATACAATTTTCGTCGCCGGAAGATGCGCTGGCTGCGTTCGAGCAGGCTGTAAACGAGGTGTCTGCGGCGGACTGGAAAAAGTGTTTTGAAAACTGGTTTAGGCGCATGAATCTTTGTATAGAGGCTGGTGGAAAGTACTTTGAAAAGATTTAATAAAAATATATGTACGTATAGAACAATTTTTTTTAGTTTCGCAAAACTTTCTGAGTGTCCCACGTACTTTCTATCCTTTCACATCTTATGGTTTCCTCCGAGGCCCTGGAATGGTTCTCTTCTTATCTTCGGGGACGTCAACAGTCGGTTCGCGTTGACGAGAGTTCGTCGAGGTGGTTTGACTTAGCTGCTGGTGTTCCGCAAGGCGGTATTCTTTCTCCATTATTATTCTCCATCTTCATAAATTTACTATTAATTAATTTCTGTTTAATTAGCGAGTGCGTTATTCCAGCCAGATAATGTGGAAAATCGTCATCTAAGTGCAATAGACAATTAGATGTACAGCTTCTGTAATTGGTTAGCAGATTTTTAAATTTGGTAAGCTGATAGTTTTTAAATTATTGGATAAAACAGTTCCGGCTGGAGTAACGTTACCGCAGCCAGATCTTTTGTTTTCTAACGGGTATGTTGAAATCAATGTTATCTAAATAATTAGATATCAATTTGAAATAAATGGTACCACTTATTTTATATTTGTATTTGCTATGGTTGCGAAGATATTTAAAATCCTGCTGCAGTAACGTTTGCACGATTGCTGTATCTCGAAATTGACTAAACAGATGATTATAATTTTTGTACATGACATCTGGCTAATTAGGTATAATTTGTTACGCAAAACAAAAAACTACAATAATGCACCGTTTTGAAGTTATTTTAGTAAATAGAAATATGCTTTAATAGGTCCTAGCACTGCCAATAAGTGGTCCAACGACTAACTTGAAACGTTATTATATAGGTAATTACTGCTTATAAATGGTACTGAAGTTTCATTAGTATCCTTTAAGTAAATAAAAAGTTATGATGAAACTTCAATTTGTTCCGGCCATGGCGCGCAGCTGAAATATTTGAAGACCGATTAACCGAGTTACATGTAGTTGTGGTAACTGAGTCTTATATCAATAATTAGATATATAGTTCAATTATATACTTGTGAAATATCAGACTTGTACACTAATTAATTAACGAGATAATCGAAAAACAATACATAAGCGTGGTAACCCGACCAAATCTGGAATGTTATAAAAAAGCGGCCGCGCAATACATTATACCAACCTTCTAAAACGTCAGGATGATACGTGACAATAATACGTGTTTGGTACAGACGGGTACACAAGTGCTAAAGTAAAACATAGTTATTGTTCCGTATTATTCTTTAGTTGTTATATTTTTAATATTATTAGCTAGCGCAAGCCTACAGAAATATAATTTGAATGCACTTTATTCTTTGATAAATAATGTATCATCCACAAAACTTCCAGACGCACTTTTAGCAGCGACAAGTGCTGCCCCCTATGTAAAATCTCTCTCTAGTCAACCGGCCGCGAACCGAAACGCTGCTTTTAGCTGGCGCTCCCGAATTAATTATAAAAACGTGATAAAACGACACAAACTACAAATACAAGGCCAACACGAGATTCAACACGTCCTGGAACGCAACTAGCGAGCTATCATCATCTGCCGGGGTACCCCAAGGAGAAGGAAGCGGATCACCAAGTGCAGGTGAGTGGTTGATACATTCATTCAGTTTCTTCTACAGTTATAATTAAATATTTTTGTTTCTACGGATAGAATATTGATTTCAAAAATGATTATGCGTAAGTTATAAAGATATGGAATACCTACTTATGATGATTTTATCCAGATATGTAAACAACTATTTTAAAGGCGAGAGTGTTTTTTTATCCAGAGCGGAGCAAAGGATTCTAGAGTAAAGTAGAATTAAGGTAAGTAAGTATATAAATGAACTTCAAAAATAATCACGGATATGTTTATATGGACTTATTTATGCAACGTTATTAACTGTTATACACCTTCACTATTTTCACTGTATTGTGCTTCCTCCTCCTCGCGTCGTGTTCCGCATTACTGAGGTTCGAGATTCCGGTGACAGGATACCAACTTTACTTCATTTGTGTCTGTCCTTGGCGACGTGGAGTGCATCGTGCAGCTTGGTGTGCAGCATTGAACGTATTTGGTCAGACCATCTGATCGGGCTGCGGCCCCTCGGCCTCTTGTCTTTGACCTTGCCAGTGATCATCAGCTGCTGGAGGTTATGCTTAGCGTTCCGAATAAGTTAAAGTAAAATAGTTATAGCCATATTTAAAATTAAGTTTTATTGTAGAATCACAGCTAAACAATAATAAAATTTAAAAACATCACAGCGCAGTAAGTACTTACATATAATACATACAGTAGGTAGGTAGGTTGCACTGTTTTTTCTATTGTGATTTTAAAATCACAAATGTATTACATAAAGATAGCCGTATTCTGAAATTAAGTTTTATTTTATAAAAATAAAAAAATCTACAATAGTAAAAATAAACGACATAAAAATGCAGTCAACTTCTTTCTTCTATAACTTTTACAGTGCCCGACTGTTGGGCAAAGTACTCCTCTTTGATTTAAAGCTACCGCTCCCATATTACATATAGGTTCCTTAATCTAACTATACCATGAATATTAATTAGTACATTCCTTTACCTAAATACATAATATAAAATTAACTAAAAACGAATTAGGCGCAATTTATACCTTGTAAATAGTAAGAAGGTACCTACCTACCTCATCGACAGAACGGTTAAACGTAGGTAGGATATATGAAGAATGGCATAGTAAACACTTACTTTAAGCAATTTAAAATTTATTTAAACATTTAGTATGGTAGGTTTAATTTTTCAATCAAACTAACTAATTGCATTCGTGACTGTACCAACTTTTAAGGACTATTATGCTAATAATTTTAGAAGGTTGGTAAAATGTATTGCGTGGCCGCTTTTATATAACATTCTAGATTTGGTCGGGTTACCATTCATAAATATGTTTTTTCGATTATCTCGTTAATTAATTAGTGTACAAGTCTGAAATTTCACAGGTATATAATTGGACTATATATCTAATTATTGATATAAGATTCAGTTACCACAACTACAGATAACTCGGTTAATCGGTCTTCAAATAACTCAGCTGCGTGCCGTGGCCGGAACAAATAGAACTTTCATCATAACTTTTTATTTACTTAAAGGATATTAATGAAATTTCAGTACCATTTATAAGCAGTAATTACCTATATAATAACGTTTCAAGTTAGTCGTAAGACCACTTATTGGCAGTGCTAGGACCTATTAAAGCATATTTCTATTTACTAAAATAACTTCAAAACGGTGCATTATTGTGGTTTTTTTTATTGCGTAACAAATTATACCTAATTAGCCAGATGTCATGTACAAAAATTATAACCATCTGTTTAGAAAATTTCGAGATGCAGCAACCGTGCAAACGTTACTGCAGCAGGATTTTAAATATCTTCGCAACCATAGCAAATACAAATATAAAATAAGTGGTACCATTTATTTCAAATTGATATCTAAATAATTAGATAACATTTATTTCAACACTTCCGTTAGAAAACAAAAGATCTGGCTGCGGTAACGTTACTCCAGCCGGAACTGTTTTTATCAAATAATTTTAAAACTATCAGCTTACCAAATTTAAAAATCTGCTTACCAATTACAGAAGCTGTATATCTAATTATCTATTGCACTTAGATGACGATTTTCGACATTATCTGGCTGGAATAACGCAATCGCTAATTAAACAGAAATTAATTAATAGTAAATTTATGAAGATGGAGAATAATAATGGAGAAAGAATACCGCCTTGCGGAACACCAGCAGCTAAGTCAAACCACCTCGACGAACTCTCGTCAACGCGAACCGACTGTTGACGTCCCCGAAGATAAGAAGAGAACCATTCCAGGGCCTCGGAGGAAACCATAAGATGTGAAAGGATAGAAAGTAGAATATCGTAACTGACGGCATTAAAGGCACTGGAGAAATCAATTAACACCAGAACAGTGACCTTGGTATCCTCCATCGCTTCTCATATGTCACTTAAGCACGATGTAGTCCTGATTTATTGGTATGTTGTATGAGTGTGAATATAAATTTGCAACTTCGAAAAACTTGTGCTCATTGCGCACCACGCAAAAGGCTGCGAATTTATGAGCTAATTAAGAGTGCATTACTCCAATCCACTCTTAATTAGCTCACTGTCTTCGGTGTTCGTATCATCTTTATGCCAATGACCTTCAACTATATGCGGCTGCGCGGGTAGAGGATTTGTCGGATGCTATAGGCGATGTGAACCGAGACAAAGCTGCAGTCAAGAATTGGTCTGATAGATTTGGGGTGTCTGTTAACCCCTCAAAATGTCAGGCCATTGTGTCGGGAGCTTGCGCTTGATGGGTCGTGTGGGAATTAGCTCTCTTCCTGCTATCATTATAATAATACCGTTATCCCCATCAGCCCTAGTGTAAAAGATCTCGGTCTACATCTTGACTCTACGCATGGCTGGCAAAGTCAGGTTTCTAGTGTCAGTCAAAGAGTCAACGGGTTGCGCAGACCTTGCGTTGCCTGTACCGTCTGACGAACTTTCTGCCTGCAAAGACGAAGACTATGCTTGTGCAGACTTTAATTTTCCCTATAATCGACTATGGTGACATACCTACTTTGACCTGAACGCGGTATTCCTGGACAAGCTTGATAGGCTAAACAACTGCATCCGGTTCATATTCAACCTGAGGAAATATGATCATGTGTCCAGCTAAAGATCTGAACTCAAATGGATGCCTATTAGGCAGAGGCGAAATTTGCGCGCTTCGACCACGCTTTTCTCCCTACTCAACTCTCCCACTCCTTCTTCTTATCTCATTTTCAATATTTATGTACTTTACACGGTAGGAATCTGCGTTCGTCTAACAATATATACTTCTAATTTTTAATACTTCTGATTTTATTCATTCTTCCTTTCATATTCAGTCCATTCTTCTCTGGAATGCGCTACCTCTCGATATCAGGACGGCCACCAGTCAATATGCATTTAAGCGGAAGTTGCGGCATTACTTTCTACACCAATAGCAGAGTCGTCTCAATTACCTTTCTATAATATATACGTATATTCTTCAATTTTTACTTTAATAATTAGTTCTATTTTTTATGCACCTGTCATGTTATCTCTCCACCATCCTTGGTTGACTGGTAAATAATGCCTCAGGCATTAAGTCCACCTATGTTTTTTTTTTTTTTTTTTTTTCTTTTAGAGACGTTGCCCCACACTAGGAATTTCTTTCTGTATCGTGGGTGCGTTTACAAACATATAAACTCACATACACAATACCCAGAGCCGGAACAACTATCTGTAGGTCATACAAATATTTGTTCCGTGCGGGCATCGAACCCGCGACACGCAGCGCAGCAGTCAATCGCTTAACCACTGCGCCAACCGTGCGCCCGATGTACCTGTATGTTGCATGAAGTTTTAATAAATAAATGCTTTGCGATTTTAACCTGTTTTAGTGTCAATTTCTACTGGGCTAAATCTCAATAGATTAAATTTAAATAGAGATCTCAGATCTTATTATGTGGCAGCGGTTAAATCTGCGTTCACTACGCTCGAAGATGTACAGACTATACACGTGCACACGTCGGGAGGCTCGCTCACCTCGGCCAGCACGGCGTCGGGTGTGTCGCACGCTCCCTCCTCCGTCAGCAGCGGCGGCGCCAGCACCAGCAGGACTAAAGATGTACAGACCATACACGTGCACACGTCCGGGGGCTCCCTCACCTCGGCTAGCACGTCGTCGGGCGTGCCGCGTGTCCTCCGCCGTCAGCAGCGGCGGCGCAAGCAGCAGCAGGACTATAGATGTACAGACCATACACGTGCACACGTCCGGGGGCTCCCTCACCTCGGCCAGCACGTCATCGGGCGTGTCGCGCGCGCCCTCCGCCGTCAGCAGTGGCGGCGCCAGCAGCAGCAGGCCGCGCACGCAGCCCGCGCCCCCGCCCGCGCCCCCACCGCCCATTGCGCCCACCAGCGTCGTCACCAGTGCCGCGCCCGCGCCGATGCCGCCGAGGATGACGGGCCGCTCCCTGCGGCACACGAGCGAGTTACAACACCGCGCCGAAAACTTAACCTAAGCCTATATATAGAATCAAAATCAAAAATCAAAATCAATTTTTTTATTTCATATAGGCCTACATGGGCACTTATAAAACGTCGACAATGTGCACGGTTCGGGTTGGTCGTTTCCTATAGAGAAGAACCGGCAAGAAACTCCATAGAAAGCGGTGTTCCCTCGGTTGAACAAATTAGCCTTGGTACCGGATTCCATAAACCTGAGATCCCTCTCTCCAAACGAAACCTATAAGTATTTGGGTATGTCGGAAGCATTAGGTATCAGCACTGCTGACATGAAGCAATCGCTGAGGGAACGCTTCTTTGGCCACCTGAAGAAGTATTCAATAGCCTACTTTCGGGCGGAAACAAGGTGCGCGCCTTAAACGGTTGGGTCATGCCGGTATTGATGTACTTTTTTCGGTATACTCAATTGGACTCAAATGAAACTTGTCGTTCAGGATAGGCGGGTCAGTACACTGCTGACTGCATATCGAATGCATCGCACCCACGATCGTCGGTCATGAGATTGTATATCCCGCGGAAGTGTGGAGGCCGAGGCTTTATATATGCCAGAAACCTCCACAACCGTTTAGGTTTTGGGGGCGTTCCGTTTTCGGGGCTGAGTCACCCTCGTCCGTAGGAGAGCAACCCTAACATTCCCTGCACGTGGCCCCCGGGCGGTGAAAATCAGGTGACATTTACTGGTGGTAGGTTACGGCCGAAGGCTTGCGACACCCATTGGGCAAAGACGTACCGCCAAGCGGCCTAGCCGTGTTCCGGTACGATGCTCGGTGTAGCCAATTAGAGTAGTTGGGTCGAGATAGCTGTTCCACTGCTGGCGGACCAGCCTGACGTGCGCTGTCATGGGTCTATCGGGAGACTTGTCACGGTGGCACGGTGCGCCGCTGGCCGACCGCAGGTAGTTGGGGGCCAAAGTAGTGTGCCAGCACACGAAAGGCTGCCCCGCCAACTGTCGAAAAATCCCGGGATGCACCATCGAGCTGGTTGGCGACCAGAAGACAGGGCCCGATGGACATTTCCGGGGGGGCTCGGGCGTCCCCGCAGTCTCTAGACCAGTCCCCCATTGATGGCGTCCTGTCAGTGCGTGTCTGTGGGTTGCCGGCGTGGAACCTCATCTCACTGCCATCTCCTGGTGAAGTCTGTATCCGTCTACTCCCCGCCCGATCCCAGCCCAAGAGGTACTCGGCGGGTTTGGCGGTACAGGTCAGCAGATTGGGATGGGATGCGTTCTTTCTTTGCATCTTATCCTTGGCGGCCCACTTGCTTCTCTTCGGCTGATCCTTCGTCGTGCGCGGACGCCGTGACGGATGTGTTGCGTCAGGGAATGGAGTACTACATTCCGTTCACTGACGTAGCAATGTACTGCGTTGACCGGCCATGGTTTGGCGCCGAGTGCAATCGCGCCAACACGCTTAAACATGAGGCCTACCTGGCTTGGGTCGACGCTCGGACGCGCAAAGCTAACGACGTGAGCCAGTGGAAGAGAGCCTTTGATAGGGCTGCCAAGTCCTGCAAGAGGGTATTGCGAAGGGCTCGGTTTGATCACATAAGCCGTATTGATGATGATTATGAGTCTGGAAAAGTACCGAATGCTTGGAAGCAAGCTAATGTTTAGCCTATGCCCAAGAAGGGCAGTCGGGCTGACCTGGCCTACTACAGACCCATCACAGTTACGTCCATCCTCTGCAAGAGTATGGAACGGGTGCTCAACTCCAAGCTCCTGGCATACCTAGAAGCTAATGACATCCTCAATGACCGCCAATATGGTTTCCGCCGAAATCGGTCAACTTGGGATCTTCTAGCGTATGCCATTCAAATCTGGAGTGAGGCCATCGAGAGGCACGGGGAAGCGCTTGCCGTCTCCCTCGACATCTCGAAGGCTTTTGATAGGGTTTGACACGAGAGCCTTATTGGTAAGCTTCCTTCATTCGGTCTGCCCAGTGGTCTGTGCGATTGGGTCCCAGACTTCCTGAGTGACCGGTGTATACGAGTGGTTATTGATGATGCTCTTCTGACCAACTGGATAGCAGGGGAGAGGCCGGCCGCCGAGGAGCTTGGGACCTAGGGGCCAACTATATTTATGCAAATAAACGTTTACTTTACTTAATGTCTACCTCTCAGAATGGATGTAGGAATGGGTCCCGCGGCACTAAGGAGCTACTATTCATTGGCATGGCCATAAGCCAGCAGGTTCGTCGATCCCGCAAGGATCTGTCGACTTGCTGGATAGATTACAAGAAGGCCTACGACTCTGTGCCACATACATGGCTCATGAGGGTGCTGGAGTTGTACAAAATAGATGCAACTCTATGCACTTTGCTTGAGTCATGTATGGGGCAATGGAAGACAGTCCTTCGATATCCAGGATGTCGACCGATTCAGGGGGATGATGAGCCTGTATGGATTAAGCGGGGGATATTTCAGGGCAACAGTTTAAGCCCACTTTGGTTCTGCTTAGCCCTGAATGCTCTAAGTACACTGTTGGAGGATTCGGGACTAGGCTATAGGTTGAGAAGAGGTGGTCAGGTTATATCTCACCTCCTTTACATGGATGATCTGAAACTCTTTACCCCTAACAAACTCCAACTGACGGAGCTACTGAAGGTAACTGAAACCTTCAGTAACTCCATCAGGATGGAATTTGGTGTGGACAAATGTGCAGCCATGCATGTAAGGCAAGGGGAGATTATGGAATCCGAGGGAATTCAACTCTCTGATTTCATACACCTTAGACACCTCTCCTCGACTGAAACTTAAAAGTATTTGGGTATGTCGGAAGCGTTGGGGATCAACAGTACTGACATGAAGCAACTGTTGAAGGAGCGTTTCTTCAGCCGCCTGAAAAAGGTATTAAATAGCCTTTTGTCAGGCGGAAATAAGGTGCGCGCCTTCAACAGTTGGGTCATGCCGGTTTTGATGTACTCTTTCGGCATACTCAAATGTACTCAGACCGAGCTCGATGCCCTCGATAGGATGGTCCGGACACTGCTGACCGCAAACCGGATGCATCACCCACGATCATCGGTGATGAGACTGTACATCCCGCGGAAGTGTGGTGGTCGAGGCTTTTTAAACGCCAAGACTCTTCACAACCGCGAGGTGTGCAGCCTCAGAGAATACTTTTTAAAAGCTGAAGTGGGTATGCACCAAGATGTGGTCGCAGTGGACAAGGGACCCCGTTTTCCATGGCTAAAGAGAACTGTAATAATAACGACTGATGAACGCAAAGAGGTATGGCAAGGCAAGGAGCTACACGGGCGCTTCTATCGGGCTCTCCACGGTAGATTTCCTAGGGTCGGTATCCTGCCTACGTTTCGGCGACCTTTTCGGGGAAACTGAAGGTTTTACCTGTGCAATTATGGACGAAGTTATCCTGACGAATAACTACCGGAGACATATAATGAAAGACGGGACGGTTGACATATGTCGGGCATGCCACCGTCCGGGTGAATCCATCAGACTATTATCTCTGGTTGTTCTCGTCTGGCTAACGGCAAGTACTTACACAGGCATAACCAAGTGGCCAGGATTATTCACCAGCAACTTGCTTTGAAGTACAATCTAGTGGAATCAGAGGTCCCGTATTACAAGTATGTGCCCGACCCAGTTCTCGAAAATGACCATGTCACGTTGTACTGGGATCGGTCTATCATCACTGATAGGACTATTGTTGCCAATAAGCCGGATATAGTGGTGATATACCGATTAGCGCGCCGCACAATGATAATCGATGTCACCATCCCGCATGACGAGAACCTCGTGAAAGCTGAGAAATTATCAAGTATCTCGACTTAGCACACGAGGTTGTCGACATGTGGAATGTGGACTCGGCGATCATTGTGCCGATTGTCGTTACGGCCAACGGCCTGATCGCCAATAGCCTCGACGACCATCTGTCGAGGCAGTCGTTGGGCGGTTGGATCAAGGGTCTGATACAGAAGGCAGTACTCCTCGATACGGCTCGCATTGTGAGGAGGTTCCTGTCTCTGGAGCCCTAACCACCGGTAGCTTGGACCCTGTTCCGAATACCGATTGGCCTCTATTTTTTTATGTTTCTAAGTTTTCTTTTTTAAATATTTAAAAATGTAATATAATAAGAAAAAATATAAATAAACGAAATAATAAATCAATAATAATAATCTCATTGTGCGATTGTCGTTACGGCTAACGGCCTGATAGCCAAGAGTCTCGAGGCTGTCATTGCGCGGTTAGATCAAGGGCCTGATACAGAAGGCAGAAGTTGTCAGGAGGTTCCTGTCTCTGGAGCCCTAACCACCGGTAGCTTGGACCCTGCTCCCGAAACCGGCGAAAAACCATTATTTTTTATAATTTTAAATGTTTTTTTTTATGATTTGTTTTTATTAAGAAATATTTAAAAATATAAATATGAAATGTGTATAAAATTGAATAAACGAAATAATAATAATAAAAATTTATTGTTCATAAAAAGTATTACAATATTAAGATGTGACACTGTATCCTGCACTAGGATAGTTTGAATAGCAAAATCGGCTCCATGGCACAGAGTAAATACCCTATCCTAATTAATATTGATGTAATCATAATATAGATACATGGTTTTTGGTGTCGCTAATAACGAAAATACGATTACCACAATGCAAATTTGCTTCTTTTTCGTCATGAGTATCATTTTCATTGCTTTTGGGTCGAGCAACTACGGAATCCTAAACTGCGCGTGGCCAGTTTTCGTATTTGAATTCTTACAATTCTCGGTCCAGGCGCGCCAATGTTTGCCATTATTGTAATTGGTAGTTCATGGCTACTGAAGCTGCATATAATAGTTATTTATGCCACTGTTGTATAATATGGGGCATTAAAACACGAATGTGGGTTTATCACACAAGGCGAAGCCGAGTGTGATAACAGTATCACATGAGTGTTTTAATACCTAATTATAACAGTTGCATACAAGACTTTATCTACAGATTCTACACCCATGATATGAATCCTCTATAAAGGTTCTAAAACCATAGGGTATTAATACTTAGCGTACTTTTCAGCATTGAATAGAAGGTCCATAGGGATGCAGATTTGAATTTTTCTGATAATTCTTGAAAATATACTAATAGCAAGCTACATCTTCAGAAAATGATGTACTACTCTTTGATATTTTCCAATTCATGAAATTTTGGTACGTCTTTTCATAATGTTTTCTCGACTTTTCTGGTAATAATTGGTTCGAAATGGTCTTTGCTGCATTAGAAATATCTGGTGGTTTGTTATCAAAGCACTCATTTTTGTAAAAAAATTTTTTTTTTTTTTCAAGTGTTATTGAACAAAAATGACGGGATACGACGTCAATTCAAAAATTTGAATTAGTTTTTTTTTTTAATTACGGCGCTGTGGTAGTGAAACGCGCGTGCATGACAATGTTTTTTTTTTGAAATTCATAAAGATGCCATGAGAATGTGGCTGTTCGATGAGTAAAAAAGGAGTTGCATTATGAAATTTAGTACAACATTATAACACCCGTTTGAATGATATTATGGTTACTATGACACCGGCTGTTTTAATGTTGGCAATAAGCTCACTGTTTCAAGAACTATTATAGAGGATTTATAGCATGGGTGTAGATAAATAATTATACGCATACCATTAGCAACGTAACCTCAAAGCCATAGTACTCACCCGGCCTCCGCCAGCGTGTCGGCGAGTGCGGCGCGCGTGCTGCCCGCTACCACCGCGCACCACGCGTCCGGCGCGCCCCCCTCACCCCCCACACCCCCCACACCCGTCGCGCCCTCCAGAGCGCGCACGTGCAGCAGCGCGCCCAGCCGCCGCGTCCAGCGAGCGTCCAGCGCGGCGCGCCCGCAGCCCAGCCACACCAGCCACGGCCGCGCCGTCGGGCCCAGCGCCGGCCCCACCGCCGCCAGCGGCGACACCCGCGGCGGCGGCGCGCGCCCGCCCGTCAGGCGCTGCGCCACACGGGGCGCCGCACGCGCCAGCTCGCCCACCAGCGCGTCGTACAGGCGCCGCGCGTGCGCCGGCATGTAGGCGTGCAGCGTGGCGTGCAGCCACGCAGCCGGGCGCTGCGCGTGCGCCACCGGCAGCATGGCCGCGCCCGCCAGTGCTAGGCGCAGACGCCGCGCAGCCGCGCGCGCCGCAGTGTGGCCGGCCGCGGCGCCGCCCGCCAGGCGCTCGAGGCGCATGCGGCGCAGCGTGTGGAGCGCGCGCTCGGCCAGGTGCGCGTGCACGGCGCCGGGCGCTAGCGCGCACACCCGCGCCTCCCAGTCGTCCGCGGGCTCGGTGTCGGAGTCGTCGTGCTCGGGCTCGGCGGGCTCGGCGGGGTCGGAAGCGGGCAGGTCTGGCGGCGGCGGCTCCACGGCCTCCACGTCCACGTCGATGCGCTCCACAGACAGGCGTGGCGCGAGCAGCACGCGCACGTGCGCGGCGGGCGCGGTGGACACGCCGCGCGCGCGCGCATACGAATGCTCCACCCACACGCCGGAGCGCGGCTCCTGCGGATAGCAGACGGGTGAGAGTGTGTGGGACACGCTCTGGCACACTCGGTCGCGCTCATGTGCGCTCGGCTATATATTACTAAACTATATTATACATATGTCAAGAAAACAATATAATTTATACCATTCCCCTCTAAAAATGTTATTTTAATCACGGAAAACAGTAAATAAAAAGCACTTTTAATCACTGTTTTTGTGTTTGAACCTCCTTGCGCCTACTTGGGCAAAAAATACTCGATACAAACTTCTTGTGCAGAGAATAATTTTAGTTTAGTTCAATTCGCGTTCGATTTTTGCTGAGAACAGTTGTGTTACAGGCGATCGCGCGCCACAGTGTAAAAGTGCTTACGCATCAAAATAACGCCGACCGGTCGGATGCACCGCAATGATCAGATCTTCTGTCCGTTAGGAAGCTTTACGTACTTAATATAATTCTAACTAAGCGCAAAACACTATCGTTCAACCCACAGAAGACAAAAGGCAGAAGGAAAAACACGGTTGCTCCCACTGTCTCAGTGAAGTCCACATTCGCAAAAAGACAATATCCTAGGCAATCATCCCATTTATACAATCTTCTTAATAAAGAACTTGACATATACCCTCTAACCTACCGCGAATGCAAAAATGCTTTGTCTAAATGGCTTAAGTCAAAGACCTATGACGATGTGGAAAATATGGTGCAATCGATGAGACTATAATCACAGATTACTTAATAGTTACTATAATATACACATAATATAATTATACTACCATGATATGCCTACCGTAAATGGAAGTAAATGTCCAATATATTTAACTACTAGCATAAGTTTATCTGCATTTTGCCTTAAATTATAGTGGATAATAAATCGCCACCATGTAGATTGTGTAGGTACAACCCTCACTCCCACATTTACTCACACCCACTACTCATATACACATTCACTTCCACGTCACACACTAACCTTCACATAACACACACATCCTAGCGCGTTTTTGCCTTTTATAAAAATACTGTGTTCCAATTTTATTCTTTTGTTTTTTTTTATTTTTATTTGTATAAGAGTTTACATAACTTGAACAGGCTTAATAACTTAAGAACAATTATATAACCTAACCATAACACAAGTTAAATCTTTCTTTGGGTGTCAGAATTCATTTACAAATACTACTGACATACGTTGTTACTCGTTGATGTGAATTTGTTATTTATGCGTCATGTTGTTCATAAGTGTTTGATTGTACAAATTTAGTTGCAATAAACAATTTATTTATTTATTTATTATTTATTTATTTATAACCTGGGGAGCTAACACAAGCAAACTATTTGCTTAAAAGGATTCTCCCCATTGTAATTAGAATAAGTTATTTAAGTTGAGGCAATATTTTTTTTTTTTTTTTATTGCAGAAAATCAAAAGAGAAGAAGCCAAAGTGCGTCCACTGTGGAGCACCACATCCAGCTAACTACAGGGGATGTATTGTAGCCAAAGAAATTCAGCAGATTCGAAACAAAAAATCGAAAGGCAATAATACTGCACCTCAAGAAAATACACGTACTGGAAGAGTCGAAGTCCCCACCCAGTACAAACGAAGTCAAAGCACAATGCAAACAACGACAAAAAACGTATCTTATGCCCAAATAGCTACCAGAGGCATATCCAAGGCGCCTTTGGTTGATATGAACAGTGATAAAAAGTTGGATGAAATCTTAAAGTTAATATCATCATTCGACAAAAGATTGAAAATAGCAACAAAGCTGCTACTTCTAAGCCACAAAAATGAATACTACACTAAAAAATATGGCATGGAACTCAAATGGGAACTTAGGAGGTGACTTCAATGCTAAAAATACGTATTGGGGCTCAAGACTAACAACTACTAAAGGCAAAGAACTATTAAATGCCATAAAAGAGCTGAAATGTGATGTCATATCAACTGGAAAGCCCACCTACTGGCCAACAGATCAAAATAAGATACCGGACTTAATAGATTTTTTTATAACCAAGGATCTATCAACTAGTTATATAAAATCGGAACAAAGTTATGACATGAACTCAGATCACTCTGCAATATATCTTGAAATTAGCGAAACCATTTTGTGTAAAGAAAACAGGCCCACTCTTGTTAATAAGTGTACAGACTGGGTGAGCTTCAGGACCAGATTGAATGATCAAATACACCTTAAAATTCCACTCAAAACACCCGAACATCTAAACGTCGAAGTGGAAAAGTTCATAATGCATATCCAGCAGGCAGCGTGGGAAAATACACCTGACTTCAACAAGAGGACGAAAGGAAATACTTACCCGCTCAGAATCAAGCATCTCATTATGGAGAAAAGAAAACAGAGGAAAACTTGGCATCAATCTAGGTGCCCTGAAGACAAACGAAAATTGAATTTTCTTACAAAAAAAGTAAGAAGACTAATCCAAGACTTTAAAGACGAGTCAACCAAAACCTATCTTCAGAGCCTAAGTAACGACCAAAAGACAGACTACTCTCTTTGGAAGGCTACTAAGCACTTAAAAAGACCGATTACCCAAATACCACCTATCAAATGTGAAAACGGGCAATGGGCAGTAACTAACGAGCAAAAAGCGAAAAGGTTTGCAGAGCACCTAGAAAATATCTTTCAACCAAACGACGGGGAAATCATTGAAAATCACACTTTGCTTAATATGGTGACATCGGAAAATGAAGTTACCATAAAATTAGTAACACCGAGAGAAGTCGCACGAGAAATAAAACACAATATAAGTACAAGAAAATCACCAGGGTACGATTTAATAACAGGAGAAGTACTTCATAACCTACCGAGAAAGGGTCTGGTTAAATTAACGACCCTTATCAATGCCGCATTAAGGCTTAAATATGTACCAGACTTATGGCAGGTGGCTGAAGTAATAATGATAGCTAAGCCAGGTAAACCGGCTCACGAAACATCATCCTATAGGCCTATTTCCTTGCTACCAATAATGTCCAAGCTATTTGAAAAGCTGTTACTCAGACGACTTAAACCTATAATAGATAGCAAGAACATAATACCAGAGCACCAGTTTGGTTTTCGAGAAAAACACTCTACTATTGATCAAGTACATCGGATCACAAACGTTATAGAAAACGCCCTTGAAGATAAGAAAGTATGTTCTACTGTATTCCTAGACGTGGCGCAAGCGTTTGACAAAGTATGGCATGAAGGCCTTATACATAAATTGAAGAGCTTATTACCGAAGCAATTTTCAGATATATTAGAGTCCTATGTTCTAAACAGAGTCTTTAGAATAAGACAAGAAGACGCCTACTCTGAACTGAAACAAATAAAAGCTGGTGTACCGCAAGGAAGTGTGTTAGGTCCGGTCCTGTACCTACTATACACTTGTGATATTCCTAAATTAGAGCAAAACACGATTGGGACCTTTGCTGATGATACGGCCATAATGGCTGTAGGAAACAGCCACGTAGAAGCAGTAGAAAAGGTTCAAATGGCTGTTAATCTAGTTTATGACTGGACCAAAAAATGGAGGATTAAACTAAATGAATCTAAATCTGTTCACATTGATTTTACCAACAAAAAACACCAGTATTCTCCAGTTTATATTAATAATAAACAAGTCCCATTCGAGAATACAGCCAAATATCTCGGTATGACCCTTGACGCAAAGTTACGCTGGAAAGCCCACGTCAAGAAGAAAAAAGAAGAACTCGACTTCCGATATAAAAGAATGTATTGGCTGCTTGGAAGAAACTCCATGCTGTCTGTGCAAAACAAATTACTGCTATACAAACAAGTCCTGATGCCAGTTTGGACTTATGGTATTCAGCTATGGGGCTGCACCAAACAGAGCAATATATTAATTATACAAAGATTCCAGAACAAAGTGCTAAGGGCAATTGTAAATGCACCGTGGTACATACGAAATGATGACCTCCATCGGGACCTAAAAGTTGAGTTCATCGATAAAGTGATCCAGAAATTTGCAGAAGCTCACGAAAAGAGACTTCATCAGCATGTGAACGTCGAGGCAATCCAGCTTCTCGACCACACAAACATAGTTAGAAGACTAAAAAGAACAAAACCGTTCGAGTTAGTGTTTAGTGTTAGTGAATAGTGTAACGTACGAAAGTGCTACCAAATAAACACAAGAACGAAGTGTATTCTCCTTAATAGAGACAATAAGAAAAGTGCTATTGGACACATTCTTAGTAAAGACAATGTAATAGTTTAGGTTATAATTAAATTACTTATTAGTCTATTTATAAGGCTAGATTGTAATAAGAGTAGGGTCCATCCTATTGATGAACCCTAGAAAAGGCAAAAAAAAAAAAAAAAAAAAAAACCTAGCTCAGCTTCAATTTAAACCACGGGTTAACAGATTTTTTGTAAATTTATAGAGACAATAAGAAAAGTGCTATTGGACACATTCTTAGTAAAGACAATGTAATAGTTTAGGTTATAATTAAATTACTTATTAGTCTATTTATAAGGCTAGATTGTAATAAGAGTAGGGTCCATCCTATTGATGAACCCTAGAAAAGGCAAAAAAAAAAAAAAAAAAAAAAAAACCTAGCTCAGCTTCAATTTAAACCACGGGTTAACAGATTTTTTGTAAATTTTGAAGGTAATAAATTTCATTTGTTTATTTATTAGTATTGCATTTATTCATTTATTAGTATTCCTTGTGCTTTTCGCTTACATCATTCTTTGTCTCGTAGTCATGGTATAAAATATAGTATGCAACTCTTGAATAAAACGGATTTATATCGAGGGCCGTGAATCACTCGCGTTGCTCTTGCTCAGGATTCTAACACTTGAATCACTCCCTACGGTCGTGATTCATGTGTTAGAATCCTTTACTTGTTCGTGATTAATCTACGGCCCTCGCTTTAAATCCGACCTTTATTCACTAGTTGCATAATATACTAATATACCATTCCCCCTCTAAAAAGCTTTTAATCACTGTTTTGGTGTTTGAATTTGGAGCACACCAATATATTCGACTCGTATATCGTTTGGGGTGTCAAAATAAAGGGTTTTAGGAGGTTATTTCCAAAATATATAACATTTATATGTTAATGTGTACCTAATTCGAAATATATTCGAATTAAAAATAAAACATAAGAATTAATATTTGAAGAACCCTCTAACTCATGAGGGTTAGAAAACTGGGGTTTGAATGAAAAAAGGTTTCAGTCTGTACTTGGGAGTGTGGATCACTGATGCCAACACTTTGACCCCCAGTCTGATTTATTCGTAGATGTAGTGATTACACCGTAGAATACAGGTTATGGTTGTAGTAGTGGTAGTTGTTACAAAAATACTTAATCCTAGACACATATTATCGGCGGAAAATCCTAACATCGAGATTCAGAAATGGATCGAAATTAGACAACGCCATCTAGTGACAAATATACGAACAAATTTGCCTATCAAACGCGGTGTTTCCGATATGTTTGCTGTGCGGTTAGACATTCCGCCCACCAAGGACATTTTGTGCAACATTATGTCCTTCTCAAGTTAAATGTTACAAAGCGTTTTTTTTAGATTTTTGCACATCAACAGTTTTAATATGCCTTACAATATGACATATACATCTAATTTACAACTTAAACAATGCTTATAATCATAACTTAAACTAAAAAGTGTTCAAAATTATTACTTATTCTATTAATACCATTCTTAGGCAATAGGCAAGACACACAGTTTCGATGTTGGCCTTTTAAATGTAGAACCATTACTGCGAAGTGTGACTACTCGTGTAAGGTTGTCTAACCCCGGATGCTTTTCAACCACTCTGCCAAGGAGCCACCGACAAGGAGGTAAGTTGTCCTCTTTAATTAAAACTACATCCCCTACGTTGGGTTCCGGAGTTTGTTTAGACCATTTATAACGATGGAAAAGTGTAGTCAAATATTCGCTGGACCAGCGACGCCAGAAATGTTGCATCATCTGTTGCACTAAATGCCACCTCTTCAAGCTAGAAATATTTGCATCTTCATAGTTACGGTCAGGCGCGTTTACAATTGGTTCTCCCACAAGAAAATGCCCTGGCGTTAATGTATCAAAAGTGTTCGAATCGGTCAGCCTACACAAGGGACGTGAGTTCAAGCATGCTTCTACTTGGCTTAATAAAGTGCTCATCTCTTCAAAGGTTAAAGTAGAGCTGCCTATTACTCTATTTAAATGTTTCTTGCATGACTTTATTCCAGCCTCCCATAATCCTCCAAAGTTTGGAGCATGTGGTGGAATGAAATGCCATGTGGTACCCTCACTAGCCAAGGCCGCAGCAAAATCCTTAGCTATACCTGAATTTTCGGAGCGAAGTAATATATCTATTTCCCTAGAAGCCCCCTGAAAATTAGTACCGTTGTCACTCCATATATCCTTGCAGTGACCTCGTCTTGCCACAAATCTCTTAAACGCGGCAAGAAACCCCTGTGTTGTTAGGTCACTAACGACCTCAATGTGGACAGCTTTAGTGGCCATGCAGACGAATAAACAAATGTATCCCTTATACGCATGATGACCTCTACCTTTTGATGACCTCAAATTAATAGGACCAGCATAATCTACTCCGCTGTTCTTAAATGGCCTATTTGGTGTAACCCGTGCAGGTGGTAATTGACCCATCAATTGAGGTTTTGTAGAAGCTGCATAACGCAAACAAATTATACAGTTTCGCACGTATGCAGTAACCAACCGTTTAGCTCCCTGAATATAATATTTTGAGGTTAAGTAATTAAGCATTAGTTGAGGACCGCCATGAAGATTCCTATGATGTGCTTCGGCAATTAGAAGATTGGTAAAATGAGTATTACTTGGAATCAACATTGGATTTTTGCGATCCTTGGCAAGATCGGAACGTTCCAATCTACCGCCCACCCTCAGGATATTAACGGCATCTAGGTAAAGATTTAAAGGTTTAAACAAATTTCTTTTAGGGTTTTCTTTTTGCAGGTCCAGAATTATTGCTTCAAAGTTTTGACTTTGACATACCCTTATGCATGTCTCCAACGCTAATCTCATTTCTTCTGCCGTTATAAAATTATGATTCTTTCTTTCAGTCTTCGGTTTTCTCAACTCTAAGGGACGTCTTAAATATGAAAGAAAGAAAAGAAAGAAAGAAAGAAAACTTGTTTATTCTAACAAGTTTGGTAAGTGATGAATATTTATCCCATATAAAATTATCATTTAATGTTACGTGTACCTTTATTTCTTCTATATTTGTTGATACCGTCTTGCGTTTGTCGACTTTAATATTTTTATCCTTTAGGAACCCCGGACCATCTAACCACAATTTAAAGTTTACAAACTCTGATGCATAAAGACCCCGCGAGGCGCAATCAGCAGGATTGCCTTTCGACTGAACATGATTCCATTGCTGAGGTTCACTTAAGCTCAGAATTTCAGAAACGCGATTTGCCACGAATGTTTTCCATCTGTTGGGATGGCTGTTTAACCACGCTAACACGATCTCCGAATCGGTCCAGTAGTACAAAAAAAAATTTACTTATTCCCATCACTTCTGAGACTTCGGATAAGAGTTTGGCTAAGAGGACTGCTCCGCACAATTCCAATCGAGGCACTGAAATCGTTTTTATAGGAGCAACATTAGTTTTTGCCGTGAGCAAAGTGACATGTATCTCACCGTCAGCATCGACAACCCGTGCGTACACTACCGCAGCATATGCTGATTTTGACGCGTCACAAAATCCGTGTAAGTCAATCTGCTTGTCACCGTGCTTCATACTTAACCATCGAGGTATTGAAAAATTCTTTAAACCTTGCAACTCTTGTCGGTAAGTAAACCATTCTTTTCTTATTTCATGTGGAATTTCCTCATCCCATCCAATCCCAGAAACCCATAATTTTTGAATTAGCATTTTCGCAACAATGATTACGGGTGCGACCCATCCCAAAGGGTCAAATAGTCTTGCTATGTCTGATAATATTTTCCTTTTTGTTACAGGTTCCTGCAGCGGAGGCAACTGAACAGAATACTGGAAGGTGTCGCAGCTTCGGTTCCAGGTAAGTCCTAACGTTTTAAATATCTCATCTTGTTTTATGTTGATCTCTCTTTCTACACCATCTTGTCCTTTGGAGAGTCTTTCCCCGATTATTTTCTCCAGTAATTCACTGCTATTACTTGACCATTTTTGTAAAGTGAATCCTGCTTTTGCTAATAACTCGTTCATTTCATTAAAGATTTGCATGCCTTCTTCTATTGAGTCACAACCAGTCATAAGATCATCCATGTAATAATCTTTAAGGACCTTTTCAGCTGCTAGTGGATATTTGACTCCTTCATCGTACGCGACTTGCTGCATCGACCGAACTGCTAAGAAAGGCGCTGCAGAGGTACCAAAGGTAACTGTAAGTAACTTATAATCCTTTATTGAAGATTGTTTGCTGTCTCTCCATACGATGCGTTGAAAATCTGTATGATGGTCAGCCACGCGCACCATTCGGTACATTTTGACAATGTCTGAAACGAGGCAAATGCGGTGAGTTCTCCAACGAATCAATAAATGCCGCAAATCTGGTTGCAGCCCCGGACCGATCATTAGGTCATCGTTGAGCGATATTCCATTTTTTCCTTTGCAGGAAGCATCGAAGACAACCCGAACCTTGGTCGTGTCTTTATCGTCACGTATAACCGCATGATGAGGTAAGTACACCGCATGTGGATTTTGTTCTTCTTCTTTGGTTATTTGCCTCATGTGTCCCAATTGTAGGTATTTATTGAGTACTTCTTCATATTTTGTCTTTAAATCTGTGTTTTTATTGAGCTTAGCTTCTAATGCATAAAACCTATTCAATGCTACCTTTCTTGTATCGCCATATTGACAGCTTGGATCTTGACTTCTAAATGGTAAGTTTACTACGTAACGACCGTCACTGTCTCTTACAGTTGTAGCTTTAAATATCTCTTCGCATCTTGATTCTTCTTCGGTAAGTATATGTTTCTTAATTTGATTTGGTTCCTTTTCTAATTCCCAGAATTTTTTCAGGAGTTCGTCATCACCAAGGTGAGCATGCATTACGGTAATGTTTGATGTATTCTGAGCAGCAGAGGCTACTGTACCGGATAAGATCCATCCTAATGAAGTAGACTGAGCTACAGTGCTACCATCAGGAGCCTTTTTCAACCCATTTTGTAAAATCTGACCATATATTTCTGCTCCTAACAACATATCCACTTTATCCGGTGTATGATATCTAGGATCCGCTAATTTGATGTCGCTAGCTTGAGCCCAATCTAAATATACTGTTTCCCTACCAGGTAATAATGACGTAATAGATTTGAGAACATATGCTTTGACTACAAGTTCAAATGATGGATCGACCCTGGACTGAATTTTAACCTCAACAACCGAATTTAAGGATAATTTGTTGTTAACATCTATACCAGTTATTAAACCTTTAGCTGGTTTTTTCTGAAGCCCTAAACTTTGCACAGTATGCTCTGTAACGAAAGACGCCTGAGAGCCTTGGTCTAACAGGGCCCTGATTGTAAACATAACTCCGTTTTTCGAAACAGCCCTCACTAGGGCTGTGGCCAATAAAACTTGGTTATTCGCTAAACCTTTCGAAAAACAAGTTACTACTTTGTTTTCAGATTCTAATCCTAACGTGGTTGTATGTTCTTTCATAGATGAATCTCCCTTTTCACCTACTGACTCCTGTTCACCTTTAGGGTGCAACAAGGAGTGATGTCTCCGCTTGCATATTTGACAAGAGGCTGTGCACTTACAAAATCTGGCAGAGTGGTTGTGCCCCAGACAATTGAAACATAAATTGTGATCCTGCACAAACTTACGCCGAATATCCACATCCTGGTTAACAAATTGTTTGCAATTTCTTATTTTATGCTCGTTACTGTTACAACACGGACAAACTATGGCTGCATTGGCCGCCGCCGTGTGAAAAACCTTTGCCTTACTAACATTAACATTATTTTTAATTGGCTTAGTACCTAAGAATTCAAATGCCCTATAGCGACCTGTTAAAAATTCTTTAAACTGTTCAAATGTAGGCAGCTTATCTGACTCAGTGTTACTAGTTACCTTTAGTTCCCAATCCTTTCTACTGTCTGGATCTAGTTTTAATGTTATGATATGAATGATTAAAATATCCCATGAAGTAATATCGATATCTAAGTTAGTGAGTGCATTTAGACAGTCTGATGTTGTATCCATTAATTCCTTTAAAGCACTAGCTGACTCTTGTACTATGTTCCTCTGACTGAGCAATCTTACCAAAATGCAGTGAGACAAATATTTTTTGTTATTATACCTGGTCTCCAACTGAGCCCAGCATCTTTCATAATTTGATTCCGAAATTGGTATATGACGAAGGAGCTGCTCGGCTTCCCCAGTCAAATAACTTTTTAAATAATGTAATTTTTGAACATTATCAATAGTGCTATTTTTATGTATTGCTGATACAAATAAATCTCGGAAAGTCGGCCATTCGGTATATTTCCCCGAAAATGTTGGGATAGTTATTCTAGGTAATTTTATAGACACGCTTTTATTTACGGAACCATTATTTGATGATGACCCCGTAGCTGGATAAACATCACTACTCTTAAATTTATTTAATTCAGTTCTTAAGTCACATTTCAAATCTAAATATAATTCCTCAGTATTATAATAAACTTCACTTATAGTGTATGGTGAAGATATCAACTCCTTAGGTTCAAAATCTTTAATAATTTGTTTATGTGTTAAACTAAATTGCGCCCACAATTCTTCCACATTTTCTAATCTGGTTTCTAAATATTGTTCGGTAATTCTATCCTTTGGCGACTTTTTAAAATTAGTTTTAGCTCTTGACAACCGAGCTTGAATATCATCTTGCAACTTAACGTGTGATTGCAAAGACATTTTTGAAGTAAACAATAAAAATATAAGTTCGGCAAAATTTTACAAGTCAATGTAAACAAAGAAATTTTTCTAAGTCCCAAAAAAATTATAAGTCCAAAATATTTTCGAAAATTTTACAAGTCAATGTAAACAAAGAAATTTTTCTAAGTCCCAAAAAAATTATAAGTCCAAAATATTTTCGAAAATTTTACAAGTCAATGTAAACAAAGAAATTTTTCTAAGTGTTTGACATTTAAATCTACTAAAAATCGGGCAAAGGTTCCCCGTCTGAACCTAATTTGGCTTAAATCTAACTAAGTCTAAACATGCACACATGAAATTATTCTAAGTCTAATTTACTATTCGAAAGTTAAAGTTAAAATCTTCTAGGCAATAAAGTTCACTTTTGCTTGGCACATAAGAAATCACAAAGTACTCACGATTTTCGGCACTATCACTCACTTCCTTACGACCTTAGTCGTCTGCAGCTTGCTTGCTGCTGGTTTGTACGCCTTCCACCGTACTGCCCCGCTTCTGGATCCGGTATTGCTATCTCCTTCTCTCACCATCCAAGACCACTCGGCAGGAACGTATGGGGGTTGATGATTCTCCGTCCAATTAGGAGAACACACCTGAACTGTACAGCCCTTGCCACATTCGGCTCCGAAGGACCATGAAGAACCCTCTAACTCATGAGGGTTAGAAAACTGGGGTTTGAATGAAAAAAGGTTTCAGTCTGTACTTGGGAGTGTGGATCACTGATGCCAACACTTTGACCCCCAGTCTGATTTATTCGTAGATGTAGTGATTACACCGTAGAATACAGGTTATGGTTGTAGTAGTGGTAGTTGTTACAAAAATACTTAATCCTAGACACATATTATCGGCGGAAAATCCTAACATCGAGATTCAGAAATGGATCGAAATTAGACAACGCCATCTAGTGACAAATATACGAACAAATTTGCCTATCAAACGCGGTGTTTCCGATATGTTTGCTGTGCGGTTAGACAATATTTGTTTCGGGATATTTACCATGTATATTTACATAACGCCATTACATACCTAGAATGGTTCGGGAAGCAATTGAAATAACCAAGTGCAAAAACTTCAATAGGGACGACGGGTTTCAATTGTCGAGAGCCTGGAATCCAATGGTTCAACTATGTAAAGGTCGTAAAACCACTGAACGAGTGTCTAAAGTGGATACAGTGAGCATCGTCTGTCGTGAACAATGTCGAGTAACTAGTGAGACGAGTTCTGGTGGTAGCGGTATCGTGCGTGAAAAACGAGTGAGGAAGAGGGTAGACAGATATGTCAGTTCGTAAATAACATCCACCCGCAAAGACTTTAGTTCTCGTGATCATGGCATGAACACGCAGCAAAAATGCATAATTGCATCATTCGCAAATATGCACATTCGCTCGGTTACCAAAATGTGGGCCAGTTCGCGTTTAGATCTCGTCAGAGACACCACGTACTCGTAACCAAACCATAACCATTTTACCATACCTTTAGGGGTCATTATAGATAGCACTATGTCCTGGAGTGACCAGATTGAGTTATTGGTGTCACGTGCCAGAAAATTAATATTTGTTTTTAAAAACCTTAGAACCTCGGCAGATTTTCACACGTTAAAAACTGTGTATTTTGCGTTTGTAGGCGGTAAGTGGCGTTTCTATCGACATATGGTAATTGGTCTAATGTTTTTGAACATATATTAAAGATCAAGGGATTGGAAGTATTCATTTTATTCCTATTATAAATTTTAGTGATATTTTAATTGTGTGATTGTATAGAAAAGGAAGTTTAATTTGTTTATGTAGTTTTTTGAGATTTGTTTTAAATTTGGTTTTGAAGGATAGTTTTACGGCTTTATTCTGTATAACCTGCAATAATTGATGGTTAGAGAGATAGGTGCTACTCCAGACGGGACAAGCGTATGTTATACACGGGCGGACAAGTGTAGTATAAATCCTCAGTTTCGTACGGCTACTCAATTTGCTTTTACGATTAAGTACAGGGTTTGAAGCACCAAGAGCTTGGGCGCCCTTCACACGTAGATCAGAAATATGCTTGGACCAGTTTAGTCGATTATCCATTTTGATTCCCAGATAACGCACACAAATTTTCCAAGGTACTACACGGCCTGCAACTTTCAAAGTTCTTGAAGAGGGCTGCCTAGCACGAGAAAAGAAAATAGCTTCCGTCTTATCCCCATTTATTTTGAGTTTCGATTTCTTAAAATAGTCCAAAAGTAAGTCAATAGAATATTGAAGACGACCTATGATCAGATCGGTATCATCCGAAGAGGTATATGAGGCAGTATCATCAGCGAAGCAAGCTAGTTTGGTTGTAGGTTGGATAGGGATATCATTCAAGAACAGGAGAAATAAAAAAGGCCCGATGATCGAGCCTTGAGGAACGCCAGCTGGTACTTTTTGGGGTAATGATGTGGTTTCTCCAATGAAGACTAGGAATTTGCGATCCGGATTTGAGTCCGTAAGATACGACTGGATAAGTTTAATGAGAGGCATGGGCACCTTAGTAGTACGTAATTTGTGCAGCAGGCCTTCGTGCCATACGGTATCAAATGCTTTTTCAATATCTAGCAGGAACATACCCGTGGATTGACTGAGATTTACGTGGGACACAGAAAGTTTTGCGAAACTAAAAAAATTTGTTCTATACGTACATATATTTTTATTAAATCTTTTCAAAGTACTTTCCACCAGCCTCTATACAAAGATTCATGCGCCTAAACCAGTTTTCAAAACACTTTTTCCAGTCCGCCGCAGACACCTCGTTTACAGCCTGCTCGAACGCAGCCAGCGCATCTTCCGGCGACGAAAATTGTATCCCTTTGAGCTGATTTTTTATTTTTGGGAATAAAAAGAAGTCACACGGTGCTAGATCAGGGCTGTAAGGAGGGTGACCCAGGAGTTTGACTGGCGTGCTGTCCAGGAAGTCCCTCGTTTTGAGTGCGGTGTGCGCAGGTGCATTGTCGTGGTGGAGCAGTAGCCCGCGGAGCCCTGTGTTTGGTCGCTTGTTGCTTATAACAGAGAAAACTTCTGGCAAACATTTGGTAGTATACCATTCGGCATTAATGCTTCTTTGATCCCGTAAGGGAATTGATACCAAGTGGCCAGTCAAATTAAAAAAGCTAGCGATCAAAATCTTACCCCCGCTTCTAGATCGCTTCACTTTGGTAGGCGTTGGCTCATTTTGAAACACCCAAACAGTCGACTGGCGCTTGGTTTCTGGGTCGTATTGATAAATCCAGGACTCATCACCTGTAACGATGTCGTAAACACGCCGAGACGAGCCTGCTTCAAATTTGTTAAGCATATCACGGCACCATTCCACCCGGGCCTGCTTCTGAGCATCGGTGAGGTTGTGCGGCACCCAGCGTGATACTATCCTCCTCACGCGAAGATGGCTGTGTAGAATCTCGTGAACGCTTCCCGATCCAATCTTCAATATGTGTTGAATCTCCTGATATGTAATTCGCCTATTGTCTTGGATTAAATTTTTCACTGCTAGCACGTTTTCTTCGGTAACAGCCGTCAAAGGGCGACCGCTTCTTTCGTCATCCCCCAAAGTTGGTCGACCGCGCTTGAATTCGTTATACCAACGATACACGATTGCCTTGGAAGGGCCTTCATCCATGAATGCCATTTGAAGTCTATCGTACGATTCATCCGGTTTCAGGCGACACTTGAAATCGTATAAAATCATAGCTCTAAAATGTTCCCGGCGCAGATCCATATTTCAGTGAGACACAATACTTTGAATTAACTCGCAAAAAATGTGGAGGGAAATTTTGAAATTGGAACTTACTTATTTTTACTTATAAATAATCATATTTTCGAAAAACATTATAACTGGCCAGTCTCCCATATATAAAAACTTTTTTTCGCAATACTTTCTGAGGGGCCTGGTAAGTGAAGAGATATGTGTTTTATTTATTATTTATTTATTAAAACTTCTTGCAACATAAAAGTACATAGGCGGACTTAATGCCTGAGGCATTCTCTACCAGTCAACCAAGGGCGGTAAAGAGATAGCATGGCAGGTGCATAAAAAAAATGAAATAAAAATATTATATACGCAAATTTAGTACAAAAATATATAGTTAACATAAACATACTTAAATATGTACTATAATAAATACTATATATAAAATAATATATATGTCACGTCGAAGTACCTATGAATCATAGGACCGCCATCATTAACCCCAATGTCTAGAGGCAATTCCTTTATTCTTGACTGGAGCGGGTGAACTTCAATAACACACAACACTGGATTGAAACTCAGAGTGTTTATTTGATTTAGTTACAGGCACTTTGCTACAGCTACAGGCGGTCCTTGCAACAGAAAAAATTGATGTGTGCCTCATATCGGAGTCTCACTTCACAAGAGAATCGTATATACACCTTAACGGATATAAAATATATCATGCACTGCACCCTGTCAATACTGCGAGAGGGGGAAGCACCCTTATAATAAGAGAGAACATCTACCATTACCTAGAACTTAAATATGAAGAAGAGTTCATACAAACTGTAGCCGTTAGGGTCAAAACTAAATATCATCACATTACCGTAGCAGCTATATACTGTCCACCAAAGCATGCTCTGAAAATAGAGCAGTACAGAAACCTGTTGAAACTTCTTGGCAACACGTTTATATTGGGAGGTGACCTTAACGCAAAACACATACGTTGGGGATCTAGACTAACCAACACTAAAGGAAGGGAATTGCTTAGTGCAATGCGAGAAATCAATTGCAATGCAATATCAACAGGAAAGCCTACTTACTGGCCTACTGATACCCAAAGAATTCCAGATCTGATCGACTTTTTCATATTTAAGAATCTGTCGGCTACATATCTTCACATACAGGAGGGATTTGATATGAACTCTGATCACTCGCCCATTATCTTAACTTTAAGTGAAACCATAATTCAGAAAGAAAGCAATCCAACTTTAGTGAATAAAAACACGGATTGGGATAGCTTCAAATTCGATTTAGACAATATGATTGACCTCAAAGTACCACTCAAAAATAATCAACAATTGGATAAAGAAGTGCCAAAATTTGTGACAGACATTCAAAGCTGCGCTTGGGGAAATACACCTCTCTTGAAAAGAAAAGTTGCAAGTCATAGTTATCCGTTAGAAATAAGAAACCTCATAGCCATAAAGAGGGCTCAGAGGCAAAAATGGCAACAATCAAGATATCCACCTGACAAAACAATGCTAAATAGACTTACAAAAAGATTAAGTAAAGCAATACAGGAATATCATGATGATGCTACACATAATTACTTAAGCCAATTAACAAGTAGTGGAAAAACAGAACACTCACTGTGGAAAGCCACTAAACGTCTGAATAAGCCTATTGTTCATGCATCACCTATTAAACAAATAGATGGCAAATGGGCCATAAGCAACGAACAGAAAGCAAATATATTTGCAGAGCATTTACAACAAACTTTTCAAACAAGTGCTGAGGAAAGCTCTGAAAAAATAACACTTGATGTCACTCACCATGACGAGTTGAATATACGATTAGCTACGCTGAAAGAAGTGCAAAATATGATCAAAAACTTAGCCAAAAAGAAATCGCCTGGATACGACCTTATCACTGGAGAACTGCTTCAAAATCTGCCACGAAAAGCCATAGTAAAACTTACAACCCTTATAAATGCAACATTCCGATTGAAACACGTGCCTGATATCTGGAAAGTTGCTGAAGTAATAATGATCCCCAAACCCGGAAAATCGCCTCAGGAAGTAACATCATACAGACCTATATCTCTTTTACCAATCATTTCAAAATTATTTGAAAAACTACTTATAAGACGCATAAAACCAATAATAGAAGACAGAAAACTGATTCCCAATTACCAATTCGGTTTCAGAGAAAAACACTCCACGATAGACAAAGTACATAGAATTACCAACATTATAGAAAGGACCCTAGAAGAAAAAAAAGTCTGTTCTACAGTTTTTCTAGATGTAGCACAGGCATTTGATAAGGTTTGGCATAAAGGTCTCATTTATAAGTTAAGGAAAATGCTTCCTAAACAATTTGCAGACATTTTAGAATCTTACCTAACAGAGAGGACGTTTAGAGTCCGACATGAAGATGCTTACTCAGATCTCAAGCAAATAAAAGCTGGTGTACCACAAGGAAGTGTTCTTGGACCTATCTTGTACCTATTGTACACCTGTGATATCCCAGAAATGAAAAACAACTTTATTGCAACCTTCGCAGATGACACAGCCATCATGGCTATAGGTGTCACTCACAAAGAAGCCGTAGATAAAGTACAAATTGCTGTGAACTCCATCACCAACTGGACAAAAAAATGGCGAATTAAGTTAAATGAGTCCAAATCGACCCATATAGACTTCACAAACCGAAGCCCTAATTATACACCGATTTATATCAACGGTTGCATAATACCTTATGAAAATACTGCAAAATACCTGGGTATGACGCTTGACGCCAAGCTTCGCTGGAAGGCTCATGTCAAAAAGAAACGCCTGGAGTTAGATATCCGCTACAGGAATATGTACTGGCTACTTAGCAGACATTCATCATTGTCAGTGTACAACAAAGTACTTCTGTACAAACAAGTACTTTTGCCTGTATGGGCATACGGTATACAGCTTTGGGGCTGTACAAAACGTACCAATGTTGAAATTATACAAAGATTTCAAAACAAGGTACTGCGGAGCATAGTAAACGCTCCCTGGTATATTAGAAACGAGGACATCCACCGGGACTTAGGAGTGGACCTCGTCGCCAAAGTTATAAAAAAATACGCCGAAGCTCATGAAGAGAGACTTCATAAACATGTGAATGTCGAGGCTATCCAGCTCCTTGACACCACGGACATAATAAGGAGACTGAAAAGGACTAAGCCTTTTGAGTTAGTTTAGAGTGAAATTAGTGTTACGGAGTGCAGTGAGTGCTACCTTTTAAGAACACATGAACTAAGTGTCTTCCCATCATAATAGAGACAATAAGAAAAGTGCCAATGGACACATTCTTTACCGTATAAATTATTAGCAAATTAGGTTAAATTTAAGTTACTTATTAGCCTCAAGGCTAGATTGTGACTGTTATGAAGTAACTATTCAGTTACATCGTAATAAAAAAAAAATAAAAAAAAAAAACCAGGCACTTTGAGTTTTCAAATGAACTTGAAGCTAAAACCACATCGTGTGGCTTGCTAGATCACAAAGCCTTCGTCGATCTCTGGAGAAGATCTAGCCAGAAACTCCAGGATACTCTTTTTAAATGTTTTTATAGATTACACAATCACTTTATGACAATTAACGTTACATGTTTATTAGGTTTTCAAACATCTATTCAATTACATTTATTCATCAGTATTATTTTTTACACACAAAATCAAAATCAATTTTTTTTATTTCATATAGGCCTACATGGGCACTTATAAAACGTCGACAATGTGCACGGTTCGGGTTGGTCGTTTCCTATGGAGAAGAACCGGCAAGAAACTCCATGGTTACTCTTTTAAAAAAATGGTTTGGTTTTACAATATTTCCTTGTTACAGCATTAGTACTTAGATATGTGGGGACAACGTAGGCCCGACAATAAGTCGTAAGAAAACAAAAAAAAAAGATTACATATTATTTAAACAAAAGAAAATAAAACGAGTTAAAAAGTTAACAAGCATCTAGAAGGCCTACAATGTTCACACATTTACAAAATAATCGGTAAAGGAATCTATACAAAAGTAAAATAAAAAAAAGACTAAATCTAACATGTGGCACAAATATTGTTATCAGTGCTGTAACTATTCTTAGCAAAGGGCTATGAAGATGATTGAAAACCATTGTAAAAAGAATAATCAAAAGAAAGAAAAAAAACAAAGAATTAATGAGATTGAGAATAGTTAGAGACAACCACATATTTGTGCCGTTTATGAGTTACCAGGGAAGCCGCATGCGCAGAAGGAGCTAAAGCCAAATTTTTTATCTTCAACGTAGTCCTTGATTTTATAATATGCTTTTTTAACAAGGACACGTTTGATGTAGTTTTTGAACTTTCCATCGGTCAGTTCTATAACTGACTTTGGCAACTTGTTATAAAAGCGTATACTGTTTATATAAAAAGATTTGCTGGTTTTTGTTAATCTGAATTTGGGTATTACAATTTCGTGCTTACTGCGTGTATTTAAATTATGTAAGTCGCTTCTAGTTTTGAAAAGCCCTCGATTTTTGCGGACATACAAAATACATTCCAAAATATAGAGTGATGGTAGAGTCAGTATATCGATTTCTTTAAATTTTTCTCTAAGGGACTCGCGAGGACCCATTTTATAGATCGCGCGGATTGCCCTCTTTTGTAAGATGAAAATTGAGTCAACATCTGCTGCTGATCCCCACAGCAGAATGCCATAAGACATAATAGTATTATGTCAGGGACTTAAAAACACCTTCATAAAGGTTACAGAATTATAAGTGTTACATGTTAAATTGGTAACAGAATCAAATATGTAACACTTATAAATGTGTTTTCAATGTGTTAACCCAAAACACTTACAAAAGTGTAACCGTAACATATCTGTAACAGATATAACAGTGTTAATAAGTGTAACAGGTAAACGCGGCGTTGCCAAATTTACAATGTACTTATTTATGGTTAATAAGCATTAGATAGCCGCAATGCATCGCCGTCTGTTATATCCGTGCAAAACACGTGCTCCGAATTATTGAAAATATTCTTGATTTAAAATTCAAGTTTATTTGATCAGTTTTGTGTTTATTTGACTGCAATGTATCAATCGATCCTTTCTTTAAAAAAATCAACCTCGTCTGGATCAGGATGACAAACATCCTTAAATCAACTGCCTACCACTACAACAAGAAGTCGTCAAAAATTGTTTGTACACTCGAGGACGTTTCGGGTAGACCACTTTTAAAACTTATTACAATGGAAATAAGGTTTAAAATTAATCTACCGCGAACATTGTCAACCGTACTCTACATTTTCATTTTATCCTATCCTAAGGCACAGATTACTACAGATCTTAGAATAATATCGCATTACAGATAAACCACTGCCTACAAAATGCTCCATACCTACGCGCAAGTACATGGAGTGAAAGTTCTGAATGTAATCTGTGCCTAAGTTATACCATGCCATGCCTTGAAAAAAAATTGGCATGGCTAATTATTAACAAATTAAATTGGTAGTGTTAGTAGCTTGGTGGTGATAAAACAAACTTTAAACTGGCAAAAGTCATTCAACTGAAACCTGCGTGGCAGCCACACCAAGAACAACCAATGCCAATTTTGACGCATTTGGACTTGTAAAGGACTTGCCACACCAATTATCCACTATATTTGTAGTCAAGGGCAATC
This sequence comes from Orthosia gothica, assembly GCA_949775005.1. Classification (NCBI taxonomy): domain Eukaryota; kingdom Metazoa; phylum Arthropoda; class Insecta; order Lepidoptera; family Noctuidae; genus Orthosia; species Orthosia gothica. The sequence continues at coordinate 34,122,706 of OX459044.1, forward strand.
TGTTTCCCGCTCGTATTTCATATAAAACCAGATCTAAATTGTCGCGCAGCTCTGGAACAACATTACTGACTCTTTCTGTGTTTTGTCGAAACAGTTCCAAGTCAGCTAGGTCCTTTTAAACCCCTGAATTTGCCTCATCGATCATTGAGGGAGCTGTCTGCGGCATTTGCTTCGCGTCGGTCATCGGCTTCTTCATTTTCCAGCATTGAAATCTGCCTTTAGGTCTCTTTTAGATATGCAATAGCAGTCGTAAGCTCTTCATCGGAGAGTAGTAAATTTAATCTAGGATCCATAAAAATGGCACTCAAAAAGGCTTTATTATTTAAAAGACTAGTTTCCCGTAATTTCATAACATTCAAAATGCTCATTGACAGTACGGTTGCCATCTGTTCTAGTTTATTTTTGCAAATGATCCACACTACATAAAAATCGCTTAGGCACAATTGTTCCTTTTGTAATCGCAGAGTCGCTTCGTACGCAGGTTCTAGACTTGTTAATATTTCAGAAATATGTGACCAAGTACTTTCATCTATAAGTTGTGACACATCATGCATATCAGCGCAGATCTCTTGTAGTGACCTAAGTCTTGATAACATGTTAAACGTTGAATTCCAACGTGTGACATTGTCAATAATAGGTATATTCCTTTTGATTCTTCTTAGATATTTTTTTGATGTAGGCCTTTTCAAAATCTTGACAGCAGTACGGGCAATATCAATGGTTTTTTGAGCTGTCTCATTGTTTTTTAACCCATCTTTAATTGCAAGTTGAAGAGTGTGCTGAGCACATTGCATGGGAGTATATTAAGTGCGATGCCTTGGGCATCTTTTGTGATTTGTCCAAGGCATTTGATTGTGTTCTTCATGAAACCCTAATCAGGAAACTCCGCCACTACGGGATCCGGAACAGCGCTCTGGATCTTGTTACTTCATACTTGAGTAATAGGATTCAGAGCGTTGACGTTAATGGAAAAAAATCTCCCGGATCTATAGTAACAATGGGAGTCCCACAGGGCTCGATTCTTGGTCCTTTCTTGTTTCTTATTTATATTAATGCCTTGCCTTACCTCATAAAGGATAACCATAATATAGTGTTGTTTGCAGATGATACTAACTTAAACGTCAGCAGCTGGTTACTGACGATGTAAATAGCGCGATCTCAAAAGTAGTTCACTGGTTCAATGTTAACAATTTACTTCTTAATGAAAAAAAAAACCAAATGCATTAAGTTTACCCTACCTCACGTTAGGCAGGTGAAAACTGATGTGCTGATAAAGGGCGAAGAATTGAATCCTGAAAATAGCACAGTATTCTTAGGTTTAACTTTGGATTCTAAGCTTCAGTGGGGCCCACATATAGATAAATTGTCAAAGAAGCTAAGCTCCGCAGCATATGCTGTTAGAAAAAATCGTAATTTAACGGACATAGAGACAGCCCGTTTAGTATACTTTAGCTATTTTCATAGTGTAATGTCGTACGGTATTCTGTTGTGGGGAAATACTGCCGACATCCAGACTATCTCTGTTTTGCAGAAAAGAGCTGTTCGATCAATTTATAAATTAAGCCACTCCCTCAGAGAGAAATTTAAGGAGATTAATGTAATGACTGTGCCTTCCCAGTATATTTATGAAAACCTTTTATAAAAATATAAAATTGTTTAAAAAATACAGTGATATCCATAATATAAATACTAGGAACAAACACAAATTTGTAGTACCTACAACAAGGCTCAAGAAAATAGGTGGCTCGTTTAGATGTCAATGTGTACGCTTTTATAATATGGTCCAAGCCACGTACAACATCTAAGTCTTAATAAATTTAAATCATTCATTAAACGTAAGTTGTGCCAAAAAGCGTTTTATAGCATTAAAGATTACGTTGAGGATAAAACGGAGAGTGAGCTGCTCCATTTAATTTAGTTTTTTTTTAATATTTTGCACCATGAATTTTGTTATTTTTTATAAAAAATAAAAAAATCTGTTTTCTTGCAATGACAAGAATATTTACTTTTTAAAGTATTATATTATTTTAATTATTGTGAATGTGAAGACTATGTGGATCATTATTTTGTTTTTAATTGATCTTAGTTTTTAATCATGGTCTGGCAGTTTGAGTAGTTTATGCGGCCTACCCGAATGTCCTTTCTTTGGTATTGTTCGTCGAATCGTTGAGCTCCTTAAATTCTGAGTTGAGCTGCTCGGTTATTGACAAATGCGTGGACTGACTGGACAGGTCCACTCAATCTGGCTGGTTCTTTCCTCAAAAGACCATTTTAGACATCAGTCTACATGGTCTTCACATGATAGAACCAAGATTTTGTCAGGACTTTAAAAGAGACTGTGACCTCTGAGTTTATTTCGGCCTTTCTTCTCAGAGTAGTCAAATAGGAAACGCCGACCTCATCTAGTTTTAAAAAAAAAAATATGTTAGACAGGTAAAAGCGTTTGTAAAAACCAACTTACAGAAATAAAATCATTTATCATCATGAAATAGATCTTATTTCAAAAGACGACACAAATTCAGGCGAGTAAAAAGCATTTGTGAACGGGATTTGTTTTATTACGAGGCATTCTTTCCGTTACTTAGTGTATTGTTAGCAAGATATCGACTTCAGATAAGAAATGGCGTGTGCGCATGATCGGAAGTCGGAATCGGAACTAAGAAAAACTAATATGTTATGTTTAATGCGTTAGTGTGTGTGTGTACTGAAGATCGTCGGTGGCTTTGAAATAGCGCGTCTTTCGGCCGCGCGATGTTGCCGTACTGTGCAATTATACCTAAAGCTATGCTAAAACTGTTTATTTCTGTTACACATATTAACACATATAAAAGGTTACAGTTTGATTCGGTAACACTTATTAACACATATAAAAGGTTACAGTTTGATTCCGTAAAATTATTGTATCTGTTACATTTAAAAGTGTTTTTGTGTTAAAACTGTTTTAAAAAACAGTGTTAAAAACACTTATTACGGTTACAGTTTGAGTCCCATAATACTGTGGAAATAAGCATAATATACTAACCTAGCTGTGGCTACATCGGTTAACTGCCTTATTTTCCTTACTGCATATGCAGCTGAACTTAACCTACCCGAAAGAGTTCTAATGTGCGCGCCCCACTGCAGTTTTGAATCGATAGTAATCCCTAAGAATACAGTTTCAGCTATAACTTCAAGACTTTTGCCGTGAAGATTCAAATTCAGGTCTCGTTGTGGTACATTTGGTAAAGAGAACTTAAGACATTTAGTTTTTGACGCATTCAGTAAAAGATTATTAGCTGCGAACCATTTTGTGAGAATAATAAGACTTTCGTTGACATGTAAGACATCCGTATCTTTCCTATCTATTTTAAAAATTAGCGAAGTATCATCAGCAAATAGAATTATATCCGATAATTTGGCCATCATAAAAGGGAGATCATTAATGTAAACAAGAAAAAGGAAAGGGCCGAGAATTGAACCTTGGGGCACGCCCATCTTGACTAGAGACCCGGAGGACGTCACCCCATTAACATTCACTTTTTGCTGTCTGTTTGATAAATATGAAAGCACAAGATCCAGCAGAACAGTCCGCGCGATGCGCGTTCTAAGTGGGCGGGACTTCCATATTGTTTTTGTTTAGACACTAATTACTTGGATAGTTGAGTAAAGTTAGCAAACAATACTAAAATGCTGATCAGGTAATTATTTTAACATTAAACAACCTCAATACTCACAAATACAAAGTGGTTTGTAGTTTATTATTGAAATAGTCATCTAATAACAAAACTATTCAAGTTTCCGGTGATCTAACAATCTTACTAATTAGAAAGTTTCTCATTATTACATAGCTGTGTAAAATAGTCTTATGACTTCTTAGTATTTAATCATTTACTCAAAGGAGATGTTCGATTTTGGGCCATCTATATGTACACTACATAGATAAACAGGAAAAAAATAGAGGAATACCTTAAAAATACTAATAAATGAAATTGAAAAAGGGTACAGGCGTAAAAAATGATCATTTGATCAATTTTTTACTAAGATAACCCTGTTTTTAGGGCAGCCATGACGGTTGTGTTTGACATGACGTTCGACGACTTTGACAGTTTTAAGAAGTGACGTCTTTGAGTTATTCTTTGCTTTGGCTTTGAATTGGATATGTTTCGGCGTTTTTAGTGGTAGTTTTAGTTTTGCAACCCAGTTTGCTACTACGGATATTGATTAATTGATTCTTTGTTGCAATTGAACTCGTGTTATTTTTATAACGCAGATTTTACAGTTACACGTCAATCAAATGTCATTGTCAAAATGACATTATTCGCATACTACTGATCTGATCCACCATGTTTAAAATGGTGTGTTGCTCTACTTGACAAAGTTAATTTGAGTTTACTTTGAAACGAAGTGAAATTGAAGAAAATTAACAATAAAATACGGTTACTATAATATATAGCGATTTTTACATAAACTGTACATAGAGCTGGCCCAGGCTCCATACATTTCTGGAACATCTCCTCTCCTGACATTTTGAGGGGTTTACAGACAGCCCAAACCTATCAGACCAGTCCTTGATAGCGTCCAAGTCCCGGTTCACATCGTCTAAAGCGTCTGACAAACTCTCTACCCGCGCAGCTGTATAAAGTTGAAGGTCATCGGCATAAAGATGATACGAACACCGAAGACAATGAGTTATAAAATTAATGAAGATGGAAAATAACAATGGAGAAAGAATACCGCCTTGCGGAACACCAGCAGCCAGGTCACACCAACTTGACGAGCTCTCGTCAACGCGAACCGACTGCTGTCGTCCCCGAAAATAGGAAGAGAACCACTCCAGTGCCTCGGAAGAAACCATAAGATGTGAAAGGATAGAAAGGAGAATATCGTGACTGACGGCATTAAAGGCATTGGAGAAGTCAATTAAGACCAAAACAGTAGCCTTGGTATCCTGCATCGCTTCTCTAATGTCGCCAGTCACTTTAAGGAGAGCAGAGGCAGTACTGTGCCCTGGCCTGAATCCAGACTGGAAAGAGCTAACAAGATTATTCCGATGAATATATCCTGAAAACTGCTTGTGGACGCAGGCCTCGAGCACTTTGGATAAGAATGGGAGAATGTGATTGGCCGATAATGATTAGGTAGGGAGGGATTAGAAATTTTAGGAAGTGGACGTACATATGCCATTCGCCATAGGGATGGGAGTTGACCGGAATCGAGGGAAAAGTTGATGATGTGGGTAATCGGTGGGAGAAGAAAGTCGAGGATCAAGGTGACCATGTAACGACTGATGTCATCATGGCCCACAGCCTTAGATTTTATGGACAGGATAATCTTTCTGATTTCATCCAAGGTGACCGGTGAAAAATAGAACTGTTCTATAATAGGACCAGGAAGGCCAGTAATGAAATCAACCGTCTGAGACAACATTTGGGAATCCAAAAGACAGGTTGATGAGAAGTGACGGTTGATATTAGTTCGTTCGTTGGTCTGCGATTGGAGCAATAATTAACTTGAGTAGGTAAGCTAGGAGTGTGTATGATGTAGTCAGATTCGAGCATATGGTTCAAAAGAGTTCTGCCTCGCGTGTTATTATAGCTACTAAGCCAGTGCGAGTGGTTGGCATTAAAGTCTCCCATGATAACAACATGGGAAGCCAAGCCAAACAGTAACTCTATGTCACTACGAAGCATTGGTAAGTTGGGTGACAAGACGATATGTTCGATGCCTGATATTTTAATAGCTATACCGATAGCCTCAATATTTGTGGTGTTAGGGACAGTTAGAACCGAATGATCCCAATCTTTTCTTACAAGTAAAGCAACTCCCTGCCCACGGCCAGAGTGATGTTTGTCTTGGCCGTTCCATTAAAACAAGAACCTTAAGTACATTAACATAACGTTTATTAATATGAGGTATTATTTGATAATTGACTAGCTATTTTGAAATTGAATTTATTTTAATTATTTATACATTTTAATGTCTTAGTTAGGAAATTGTTTGTTATTTTTTTATATGTGTATGTGATGTCTAAATAATGTAATTATTGACTCTCTGTACGTTTTGGGTAACACTGTAAGTGCAGAGAGTAATTGTAATAATAAATAAATAAATGAGCTGGTTGACAGATTCAGGTTTGTCAGTGCGTTCAGACATTCAGTAGTCGTATCCAATATCAATTTGATGTTATTTGCAGTTTGCGCAGGTATCTTCTTTTGTGTAAACAATCTTTTCAATAGGAAGTTGACAATAATGCGTTTATTACTAAGAGCCCATGGATATGCGAATATCATGCCAAATTGCTCGTCCTTTGAAGCCTCGTATAAAACATTCTTGTAAAACAATTTAACATCTAAACACTCTGTAGGTGCGAATTGAGAGGCTGAAAACGACTTTTGTTTAGATTCACTATTTTTTTTGTGAAGATTACGAGCAAATTAGCAACAAGGGCATCAATATCGTAGAATATGAGCACATGTACATAGAGTTCACAGACACGACGTCAATGATAAATAAAAAAGATAAAGGTTATATAGAAAAATGCGCAGCAATAGGATATTGCAGTGGGTGGTTAGAACGCCAAACCAAAAGCAGGCTGTTTAAAAAATGTCAAACATGCCTCAAATCCATGGAAACTGATTATACTGAAGATTTCCATGGATATATAAAAATAAAAGAATACGATAGCAAAAGATAGCTGTGCTATCTTACGAGGTGGTTGTTTGACTTCTTTTACAAGTAGAAAACATAACTTACACTATTTTAAAATCATCACCATTAAAAAAAATATAGCTGAATACATCAAATTGGTGGTAGTAGTTAATATAGATGTTAATTTTATAACGTGCGAGACACATAAAAATATTTTAACAGATTATTTGATTAATAAAAGCATCCAATTCTTCATTTATATTTGGTGCAAAGAAGTCAGCCACCTCCTCACTGGCAAGGCTTTTACATTGGATAAGGACGACCAACTAAAAAAAAAGCCCTTGAGCACTATAAAACAAATAGAGGTCGGAAACGACTAAGGGCCGAATTCACCAATTATATTAAACGCGATTAGTTCAACTAAACTCAGTTTACGCAAATACAGCGTTCTGATTGGTTGAAACCGCTGAGTAACTACCAATCAGAATGCTGTATTTCCGTAAACTGAGTTTAGTTGGACTAATCGCGATTAATATAATTGGTGAAATCGGCCCTAAGGCAGACTGGCACTGAAGTTAATGTTTAGTTTTCATAGTTTGTGTAATGCTGTATTTTTGTATTGTTGGTTTTACTTAAGACGCTTTTACGTGCATTTTGTTTTTTACTTAATACATATAAACATCCTAAATTGGTATTTGTTTTATTATCTTCGAATCAACTAGTTTGTGTCATAATGAATTTGCATTACCGACTAGAATAATGTAGAATGGATGAAAATTCATTTGTAGTACAACTAGAATCTAGTTTTCGATTAGTGAAACTTACCCTAAAAAATCCAAAATTAGATTCTTGTTGTACTACATCAGAATTTTTATCCATTCAAAATTATTCTAGTCGGTATATACCTACCTACCACCTAGCTATTATGACACGTGACCTACACGTGACAAATGAATAGTGTATGTCCGGGTAACTAGATGGCGCTGCTTAAGGAATGCTTAAGTTGCCAGTCTATCTCTAGTATATAATAGTAGTCTATGCGCTCCGCAGTACTCACATGTCCGCCGGCGAGCGCGTGCACGTAGGCGACGAGGCGCTCATGCAGCGCGGCGGCCTCGCTCGCGTGCTCCGCCTCGTCCGCCTGCAAAAAGTTGAAGAGAACACTATGAATATTGTACGGGACGGACGTGATCGTTCGAGGCAGATAGGCACTCAGGAGGTTGTAAGGCTCCTGCTCGAACGCGTTGACGCCCCTGCACCTATTGTTAAGTTGTCATCGGGCAATATCAACACTGGAGTCGCTTTAAGGCTGCCAAGTATGTTGAGGTGAAGGCGTGACTTCATGGTCCTCGTTACACAATGATGCGTGGAATTGACTTAGGTGAAATAATGGCTAAAAATTGGACGATTTTTATTTACAAAGTTTTTAGCTTACATATCTTAGCTAGAAACCGACGGAAACTCCCCTTCCACTGAACCAATTTCGATTAAACTTGTACGTCTGGATAGGTCTCGAGAAGACCTTCCCTCAGGTCCTTATTCCAGGTCCCTAGCTACTACCTTCAGGGAGTTCTTGCAGGAAGAACACCGAAGAAAGGGAATTTCCGTCAGTTTATGGGTTTACAAGCTGTTTTCCACTAAAACTATACACCTTAGCACTAGGGTACCAGCGAGGGACTTGAAGCCCTCCTACTGGGCCGTCGACATGTAGAAGTGTCACAGCTATATGTATAACCTTCAGGCGCACAGCCGCGTGAAGGTGTGAAAAATTAGATTATGTGCCTAATCTTAGCACATAAACCGAATGTGTACTTAAACTCGTGGGTGGATGCACACCCACCAGCCACCATCGGATAGCCCTCGCGATGGGCTATCCCATGATGGAAGTCTGGTGGATACATCTCCAACCCTCGAAGTAGCTTTCACTCTGACATGGTTGTTGACATGAAAAAAACTATGGAACCTCGCACCATGTCAAGTCGGTTAGCTCCCCAACCACCAGAGCTAGGCTCCTTCCGAAAGTGTGGTTGGGAAGCTGGAGAATTGGGCTATCAAATGGTGGTACCCTGATGGGTGTACCACCAGCCCTTCTGGTACTTAAGGTGCCGGGAAGCGGCCGAATACGAAAATATTGCGTTGTTCCACAGCTTTAACGCTTCTGTATGTGTGTGTGTAGCTATATATTAGCTTTGTATTATGACTGAGTCCAGGCGCCTGCCTGAGGGTCCACGAAGGTAATGCTTCAGAAAGCATATCGATAGCCCTTCAAGCACCAAGTGTGTGAAACTATATTAAACCTGGCTATGCACTGTTGTTATGTAGTTTTTCAGTCATAGCCTTAACCCTTAAAAAAATATTAAATATTTTTTTCGGTATTCCCACATTTAATAACTTAACCTCTTGTATGCCAGAACGCAGATCTAAGCGAGACACAATGGCTTTTTCATTGTGTCTCGATTCTCGAATGCTGGCATACAAGCGGTTAAGAGAAAAGTATAATTTATTGTAATGTTATACGGTAAATAATATACCTAAACCCATGTCCACGTATATCGTGTTGAAGATAAGACCTTATTCAAGACGTAAATCGTTTTGATGTTGCGAAACAATTTAATAAGGATTTCCTCCACGAAAATCTTGTAGAAGACAGTGCAATTCTCCACGTAAATCGTGTCGAAGATTTCAAGCTACGTTTTGGTTTGGGAGCTTGGTCAGTGACGACCAAGAGTGAGAATTTTTATTCCTTTCTCCACGTATATCGTGTTGAGGTAACAAAAATGTATCCAACCTCCATGTGAATCATGTCGAGATCCTAATTGTCTTGCTCCGCGTAAATCGCGTTGAGTATCCAAGACATTAAAAAAAATATAACGATGCTCATTTACAGGTGGAGAAATCCCAAACGAGGATGTAAATTTGAGGGAATTGGATATCCACGCACCGGTACTTTCGGAACCTATCGTACCGTCTGCTGAGGAAGCGATAACTTTGGTCGCCACGGAACCAGAGAAAACCGAAGAGGTACTTGACCCTAAAATTTTAATGATCCTAGGTGAAGATCCATCTACCCAGAAGGAACATGGGGATGATTTACATAAGGATATTGCTGCTAGATGGGCATATGTTTTAAGTAATGGGTTACCTAAAGAAATAAAATTGGAATTGATGAAACAATACTTACCGGCAGAAAACTGTAGTAGTATGAATGCACCGAAACTTAACCTAGAAATTGAGGCGGCTTTGTCAACCCTTAATATTAAAAAAAGATCTGTTTAGCCAATACAAGCAGAATCCATTATCAAGTTGCTTAACAGCTATAGGTATAGTCCTTAATTGGGCTTTGTCCACTTCTAAAGATACGCTACCACACGCACAGGCAATTATAAACCATTATGTGACGCTGGACGACTCCTGTGTGACTGTCATTACAGGGAATCACAGTCAAGGCGATATGCCGTCATTAACAATATGAATAAAGATACTCGAGATATTGTGAAGAATACAAAGATCGATCAATGCTTATTCGGTTCCAACCTTTCTGAACACCTCAAATCGGCCAAAGCAATTTCCAAATCTGGTCTGGAAATGAAGAGTACTCAGCGCGCTCCGTATAAGCCTCCGACAACACAATACCCAAGGGGGGCTTTCAACGCGGTGGGGGTTCCACGAGTAGCAGCCGGCCAGCCGCGTCGGAACCCCGCGCCACGGAGGCTAGCAACAGCGCCGCGGAACAGGAAGCGCAAGGTAGCAGTCGCAGGTAGATTGCAATATTTTTGTCGATTCTCAGCAGAATATTGTAATTTCTTAGCACAGAAGCGAATATTCTTAAACTATAAAAGGCAGCTTTCAATTCTAAACTATTAATTATTAGAAGAAACATCGGTGCATAAACAAAACTATAGAATTTTTGACTTTAAACAAATGTTCAATCAGTTAATTTGCTGAATTTATGGCCTACTGACTTCTGCATGCCCTGCAGTCAGTTTGTCAATTGCAATATTCTGCTGCTCGAATGGGAGGACATTATCATACAACATCCACATTTAAATGAAATAGCCCGCAATATTTAGCAGTGGTGTTAACTTAGGAAAATTCATGTATTTGCTTCATATGTTAAATCTTCGGGTAATATTATTGCTGATAGGGAATCACGTAAAGTTAATGTGGACACCGAATGGGAGCTAGCTGAGTATGCATTCTTGGAAATCATAAATAAACTGGGTGTACCGAACGTTGATCTTTTTGCTAGCTCACAAGATTACAAATGTCCAAGATACGCCTCATGGAAGCTTGATCCCCATTCTGAAATAGTAGATGCCTTCACTTTTAACTTGAAAGACCTTTCCTTCTATGGCTTTCCCCCGTTCAGCATTATAACCAAAGTTTTGCAAAAAATAATTAGAGATAAGGCAGAGGGTATACTAATTGTACCCTACTGGCGTTCACAACCTTGGTACCCACTATGGACCAAATTAATAATATCAGATAAAATGTTTTTTGGACCCGATCAAGATTTTATTTTATTTATTCGGGAAAACAAACAATTACACATTAAGAATTACAAAAATATAGGATACAGAAGTGATACAAATGTGAAATCAACCACGTTCTCCACAGATAACAATGAGACATTTTGGTAAATTTTAAGATTAGCGTTGTAAACAATAAATAAAAAAGAGGAATATTAATAGTGAAGTATCAACAAAACAAAACATAAAGCCATCGACAGTGCCGCAAGTTCTGTTCTACACACAACAACATACCATCCTTACCCTAGTGGCAGCGAGATTATCAGGCAATCGATGATAACTCGAGGTGTTCCGGAGACATCTTTGGGTATCGTAATGGCTTCATGTGCACCAAAAACCTTTAATCAATATAACTGTATCCTCAAATCTTGGCAAATTTATTGTCAAGACAATAATTATGACATTTTTAAAGCCAGTAGTACTCAAGTGATTTCCTTTTTAACAGTAAAATTTAACGAAGGGGCTAATTATAATACGAGAAATACACACAGATCTGCCCTCTCAATTATTTTAGGTACAGAAATCACGCTAAATAGTTGTATCAATAGGTTCCTGAAGGGTGTATACAGGTTACGACCTCCCAATCCTAAGTACACAGCCACTTGGGACACTAATAAAGTATTGAGCTATGTGTGGTATCCTTATACGGATATAACACTTGAATGTTTATCAAGAAAAGCAATTGCTTTATTATCAATAGCTTCTGCGCAAAGAATGCAGACACTAAGTTTAATCAGATTAAAAAATATCAGTATTGAAGATGATATGATTATAATTAAAATATCCGACTTCATTAAAATCTCGAGACCTGGGACCTTCCAACCCCTTATCAGGTTACCCTTTATTCGCGAAAATGTATCTATATGTCCAGCTACCGTTGTTCAAGCTTACATTGATAAGATTTCATCCTTACGTATCAATCACAATCAATTAGACGACCACTTGTTCATTAGCTTTCGAAAACCTCATAAAAAGGTATGTTCGCAGACACTAGCTCACTAGGTCAAAAAGGTTTTAGAGGACAATGGCATTGATATATCCATATTTGGAGCCCACAGTACTCGCCACGCCTCCACGTCAGCTGCGCGTAGGCTGGGTGTAAACCTGGAAGTGGTACGGAAGGCCGCAGGTTGGAGTAATACTTCTAATGTTTTCTTAAAGTACTATAACAGAGATATCATTAACTCGGTTAACAACGATTTCGCTACTGCTATATTTAATAATCTTTAATTATATTTAGGAAAGAAATTATCTTAATATCACACCTCGGTTTCCCTGAAGGGCTTGGCAGAGGTTTTCTCACATTAACGTACATTCATAGTTTAAATTTTATGTTTAAGTCTTATGTTAGAGGGCGCAAGCCTATTACCACTCAACTAAAGGTGAATGGCAGATTTTGTACCGCATACTTTTTCTGTTGTTCGGTTATAGAATTTGTACCACTTATTATGTCAACTAAGCCATTTATTTGCATGTAAGTTTACTATTTTTAAAACTTCGGATTAATTAATAACATCAATCTAAAGATTTTAATATATAAACGTTATAAAATCGTACGCTAAACGCAGTTATGTTATTAGAAATTGCCTTACGTAAAATAACACAAATATTGAATTGATAATTAATTACTTAGAAATAGAAATAACATTAAATATAATCAAACTCATTATTATCAAACTGTTGCAGTCGGCTGCTGAATATAGGTATCTCCTAATGCCCTGAGTAGGTACGATCCGCAACTCAATTTACCTACTTAATGGTAAGTAAAACACTACAAAGATAGCAACAAATAATTTACATAACACATAATGCAACATTTACCTATATGTAACAATCTACATTGGTACACTAGTACATAACCTTAAAAAATAAAACTGGTTATAACATTTACGTCCCAAGTTAAAAAAATCAAAGAATTTAAAATGGGATTATCTATCATATTAACTACCAAATAAAACAAAAAATATCCCAAAACACGAAATTTCTATTAGTGGTACGAAACTCCCATACAAGCCTGCCGTTCTCCTTTATACTTCAGAATCAGAATATTAAGAGGAAACGGGGGTGGTCTTTTCTCCATACAAAAACTCTCGTCTGTTTTCTCTCTGGTTTATGAATTTAAAGCAATGATTTTTTACAGTAAAATAAATATCAACTTCTTCTATGTCCCTATGTTTTCCTTTTTGGTGATATATTATCCGTATATGAACTAGAACCCTCTCAAAATGCTCAAAATTGTCTGTATTGAGTCGCTGTCTTCAGAGCCCTAGTGTACAAATTTGACAACTATTAATGAAAAAAGGAAAACATAGGGACATAGTAAATATCCTTCTTATTCAGTTTATGAAATATCTTTTAAATCGGTCCAATATTGGAGGAGAAAACAGACGAGAGCCAAACCTCGAATTATGACTTTTTACTTAAGAAAATTTGTCGAATCTGCAGTTGTCCTTATCGCACGAATTTGTGGGCGGGGTGAGACGCAAGGGGTCTGCATAATACGTACACAGACGGAAAGGTGATGCGTAGTAGTTGAAAATAATATCGATATACTAGTGTTGAAAACAGTTATCGATAAACACATTTATATTGTTTACATGTGCTGTTCGTGAGAAATACAAATAGAAGTATTAAAAAGTATTGGATACAAAATAAAATAAAGTGCATGTCTATAAATGTTTATTACAAAAAGTTTTCAATACAAAACAGTAAATTATATATCGGATAGGTATCCGCAATCTCTAGATCGCCTACTAGGTACATCAGCGAAATTAAACTTATTTCAACGTCAGCCGCACGGGTCAATCGATCAGGTTAAGCTTTGCTTGCCGTGGTTGGTCCGTGGATGGGTGACCATATTTCATACCAAGACCCGTCCGTGTCTCGCCAAGCACGTTAAGCCGTTGGTCCCGGCTGTTATTTTCGGCTTTGACAGCCCGAAAGTCTGACCCGTTTTACCAAGGGGTTGCATATTACCCAGTAACTGGTTGTGGAGGTCAGATAGGCAGTCGATCCATCAAAATACTGGTATTCAGCTGCATCCGACTCTAACGTAGATGGGAAAAGGCTAGGCAGATTATGACGACGTGCTTTCTCTCACTGGTTTATTCTTTGGTATCCAACCGTCAATAATTTCTGGTAAAAGGCTAATGCCAGGCTTGCCACTAATGTGGTAGAACTTTTCAAATCAAATCAAATCTATCGAACTTTTCTAATAATGGTTCCATTTTTATGCCATAATGCATCGTCCCTCTTAGTATTTTAAATAATAAAAGCTTTTGGAACTACCTAAATAAAATAACAGAAATTTCGACGAGTTATGTGTAGTTGGCCTTGTACTTGGTAGAAGTAATTGTGATTCTGTTTTAATTGGTTTGTTGAACCAACTTTTTTTTTGTAATAAATAGAAAGATCATATATAAGTTTACATACAAAACTATTTTTATTTTATTTTTTTCGCTGTAATTACAAAGTTATATCAAATTGAAAAGATTTTGTTGAATCCAGAACCGAAAACACCTCGACAGTTCCCGAACAAAACCCGAGCCCATGTGACGTCACAACGTTCATTTCTACTCATTGTGGCACATAGCTGATATACTGTTTTGACTTTAAACCGATTCTATCTTGTTATTATAGTGAATATTTTGATGAAAATCAAATACATAGATCAAAAACATTAAACCATAAAAGTTATCGTTCTTGTTGCACACATTATGTACGAATATTACAAAAAAAACCCTTTATATGAGCATCGCGCAATAGCCAAGTACCTAGCAATCTGTGCTAAAGTTTTGAGAAATGTTCTATGTCTAACTAGATTCCAATTAGAATGTGTTAATTATGTTGATATCTTGTTCTAATTTAATATTAGCACAGGTATTAGATTCGTATTAATCTCTTACTTTGATCATTAAAGACTGAGAAAAGTATTTTTTTATGGGAACTTTCGTGCAAAGGTGACATTGTTGTATAATTACGTAAATTGAAAACATGATTTTTTGTTTATGGAGATATATTCATTATTTTATTTTGAAACGACAGATACAGGCGTAAAACTAATATTTCTGTTTGAATTGTGATAATCGGTCGACGCATTTAAGAGATATTTACTAAAGAATTAGTGGAAGAAAATCTACCAAGTTAATATTTTCACGTTTTTATTCTACAAAGTTTTTTAGTGTTTGCGAGTATAATAATATAGATATTAGTGTTTAATATTATTATGAGATATGTAAATAATAGAAATTACCCAACATATTTAGGATTTTGTGCTAAAAGTAAATAAAAATAAAGGCTCCAGATATTTCGGGTTGTATCATATTTAGTGGTATCTAATGAAGTTTTTTGATACCCAAAGTCGAAGTTTCGCGCCAATCGTGTCTGTTAACTTTTTATTTTACACCAATATTACTTACCCATAATTGAAAACGATTACGTTATGACAATTATGTTTCTAAATATACCTGGTAAACAACTATGAGAATACCGGCACCACTACTTTATTTCATAAAATACTAAATCTACTACGATCAGGTGGGTTAATTATCGAAATTAGCCTATATGAATCCTTTATATTTACATATACACATGAGTAAATAAAATTTGGTGTTTTAAATAATAGTTTTGCACAATTTTTCGGTAATTTTTAGTCAATTCACGTGTAGTTGACATTGTATCGTAAAATACCTTGAACGTTATGACGTCACCAACATGGCGATCAATCGTGGCCCGTTTGTAGTCACTTGGTTCTTTCTAAAATTTTATCGATTTTCAATTGCTTATAATAAATTGAAAAAAAATATTTAAGAGTTTTTTGAAACGACAATATTATTTATGAAATGCAAAGTTTTGAAATACATAAAAAAAATCGTTAGTTTTTTTAAATTCAACAACCCAATTATAACATTTTGCCTTTAAACATATATAAATCTATTTCATCATCATCATCGTCATCATATCAGCCACTGCTGGACATAGGCCTCCCCCAAGGGTCACCATATTGATCGGTCCCGTGCGCCTCGCATCCAGCGGATCCCCGGAACCTTCACCAAGTCATCGGTCCAACTGGTGGGAGGCCTTCCAATGCAACGTCTTCCGGTTCGCGGTCGCCACTCCAGATCCTTTCTGCCCCATTGGCCATCCGTTCTGCGAGCAATGTGCCCTCCCCACTTAAATGTGGCAATTCTCGGGCTTGCCAAATTCTATTGCTCGGGCTATGTCGGTAACCCTGGTTCTCTAGCGGATTTCTACATTTCTGATTCGACCACGCAAGGAAACTTCATGCATAGCCCTTTCCATTGTCCTTTGGGCGACTGTAAGCTTTCTGCTGAGGCCCATAGAAAGCGACCATGTCTCAGAGCCATATGTCTGACAACACACACTGGTCATAGACTTTCGTCTTGAGACACTGTGGTAAGTTGGACGAGAAAATACTGCAACTTCCCGAACACTGCCCAGCCAAGTCGGATTCGACGGTTGACCTCTTTCTCGAAGTTGGCCCTACCCAACTGGATCGTTTGTCCCAGGTAGACATTGTCACCCACAACTTCGAGTGTAGAGTATCCGACCTTGATGTGAGTGTAACATGGACATTCAACATCACCTTGGTTTTGTGCATGTTCATCCTAAGACCCATTCTTTAGGAAGCTCTACTGAGGTCATCGAGCATTGTACTGAGGTCCTCCATAGTCTCAGCCATGACCACTATATCGTCGGCAAACCGAAAGTGAGTGATGTATTCGCCATTGAACTTTATGCCTAGCCCTTTCCGGTCCAGAACCCTGAAGACATCCTCCAGTGCAGCGGTGAACAGTTTTGGAGATATTACGTCTCCCTGTCTCACACCTCGCTGCATAAGGACGGGTTCCGAGGTCTGATCCTGAAGTCGAACTGACATGGTAGCGTTTTTATACAAACATTTCAACACTTCAATGTACCGGTAGTCAATTTGGTACCGTTGGAGAGACTGCAGTACAGCCCAAGTGTCGATCGAATCGAAGGTTCTCTCGTATTCCACAAACGCTAAACAGAGAGGCAGGTTGTACTCTTCGGTCTTCTGTATAACCTGCCGCGTATGTGTGTGGTCTACGGAGACGATTAGTGATGACCCTTGAAAACAGCTCTAAATCCATTTATTTTTGATGAATTCCGTCTTCAGGTGACATACTTGCAATTTCATATATGAAATTATAAGGACAGTTTACCTCTATTATCGAGTCTTCACCTACCAGACCATCCGGGCTTGCCGCTAAAAAGGGTTTGTTTTCATCGATAAACATTCCACACTCTAATAACTGTAGCCCCGTGTGCTTGATAAATTAATCGATCGCTTCAGATTCCTTTTCCTTGCCATAATTGGTTGCCACGGTTCCTTTAAATTTGTTAGATAATAACGTTACTCATATTTTGCGAACCGATGTTTTCGGTCGCATCTTACATATTCGCCCAAAATTCGATGCCGTAAGCCTCTTTAGTCTTTCAATTTCCCATAAGCTATTATCGCTTTGGCCCCCACTATTTTTCTTTGAACATCCTTAGTTGAGAGCAATCTTTCAAGAAATTTATTTTTCTTTTAATTTATATAAATCCAAAGGCAGGAAGAAGATATTTCTTCCAACTCTAAGCGACCGTAGTTTTAACAGGTTATGTAGTTCTTTTTATTTTGCTCGTTCCGTCTTTGGGATACGTCAGTTTCCTTTTTCGGTAAATCTCTGTGAATTTTTTCGAACGCTGCTTTTGTTCTAAATTTTTTTTTTGTATATTGGCTCGGACTGCAGCCCTGTATTTTTCTTGAATGCGTGCATGAATAGCCCTTCGCTATTCCATGAAGTTACTACTTATTTATTTATTTATTTATTTGGTTAACCAACAATTGTTTACACAATAAGTTTACAGTTTCATTTTACCATCATTTGTAAGTGTAACAATTAATTATAGGCTAACACCACATGCACACTTTGTGGTTATACACATTATTATAACGTAAATATAGTAAAATTTTGAAACAACATATAACTAATATAATTAAAAACATTAAATTAAGATTAAAACAATAGCAGATATTAAATTATAAAACAATATAAAACATATACAATTAAAAGCATTGAATTAAAATCACAACAATTGAAACAACATTAATAAATTAAATTAAGTTAAGTACATAACAGCACATCGCTTATATATTTAATTAAAATCAAATAAAATTAATAATAATAAAACAAAAATACAATTAAATTCGGATTGGTAAATAAAATATAAAATTTCTACTATCACATTCATAATATCATATTCATAATACATTAATACATATCTTGATCATTAAATACAAGAATAGTGCTCTCTAATTATTTTGCAAAATTTGGTCAATTTGTCGTAGTGGATATCTATGAGATCACTGCAACTATTAAGCATTTTACACAGGCGTGGAATTGGAGAGTTTGCACCCAAAACCGTTCTGCGTGAAGGTGGATGCAACGGAGTGATGGGGTTTCGCGGATATCGGGATGGGGCACGAAACTTTAAAAGGCTTAGTAGAATAGGGCAGTCGATTTTATTTCTTATCAGTTTATAAAGAAACAATGCATCAATGATATCTCTTCGAGTTGATAACGAGTGCATCTTGAAGTACTTCAAACGAGTGTTGTAGGAGGGCAGCTGTTTGCTTTTCCCTTTTGAAAAAGCAAGATGCCAAAGAAACCGCTTTTGTATCCTCTCTAAGAGTAACTTATGCGTGGCGTAGTGCGGTCTCCATACAACACTGCAATACTCCAAGACACTTCGTACAAGACTATTGTATAGCAATATCTTAGAGCTAACCAGTTTAAAACCCTTTGTGTTTCTTTGCACGAATCCTAACATTTTAGAGGCCTTTTTAATAATATTCTCAATGTGAGGGATAAAAGTAATTTTCTTATCAAAAAGTACTCCTAGATCTGTGATGCTATCGGCTTGCTGTATCTTTGTGTTGTCTATCAAGTACTCTGATTGTATAGGGTGAGCCTTCCTCGAAAATGACAGGTGGTAACATTTTTTTAAATTCAGTTCCATTTTGTTATTTTTACACCATTCCACAACCCTATCTAAATCATCTTGTAAGAGCGCGATATCACTAGATGAATCGATTGCTCTGGCAAACTTTAGGTCATCGGCGTACAAAAAGCACTCAGAGAAGTAAAAGCAGCTGGGCAGATCATTGATAAATATAATAAATAATATGGGAGCAAGATGTGAACCCTGCGGAGCCCCGGAAGTCATGCGATAATTGCCAGCAGATCGAAAACCGTTCACCACAACATAGAATTCCCGATCCAATAGGTAAGACGTCAACCATTTCAGCAAGGGCCCAGTAATACCATAGGCTGCTAGTTTATGTACAAGTATGGAGTGAGAAATTTTATCGAAGGCCTTGCTGAAATCTGTGTACAACACATCAAATTGTTTATTTGAATCAACAGACTCTATAAGTGATTCCGAGAAGGACAACAAATTTGTGGCAGTTGACCTAGACGCAACAAAGCCGTGCTGGTGATCACTCAGATAAAGTCTGAAATGATGTTGAATGTAAGGACAGACTATAGACTCAAATATCTTGGCGAAGGCAGAGAGAATCGCAATAGGCCTATAGTTGGATATAGTGTCTTTTTTGTCCGACTTGTAGACAGGAACAACTTTAGCCTTTTTCCATTCCGCAGGGAAGGTTCCAGTAGCCAAAGACACCCCATATATTTTTAGAAGCGGGGCAACCAACGCAGTAGCGCAGGCCGAAATAAATAATGGTGGGATTCCGTCTGGACCTGCACCTTTCCTGATATTAACTGATTGTAGCTTTTTAAGGAGGGTATCACTGTCTAGATCAGGGATTGTAAGGCTTTGGCTATTAACTTCTAGTGTGTCCAGATAATTTGAGTCGCTCTTAAATTCCGTGTCATGATCAGGAGTGTACACCGATGCGAAATAGTTGCCAAACAGATCGCAGACTGTTGTGCCGTTTGATGAAGTAGTCTGTCCGTCAGTCATTATTAGTGGATATGCACTAGACCCACCACGCTTAGCCTTTACATAATTCCAGAATAGTTTGGGATTTTCTTTAATTTCAGATTCTAGGCCTTCCATATAGTTGTTGTACAAAGTTTTAGCTAGGTTTTGACAACGTTTTGTAACCAACTTAAGCTCCAGTTTATCCATCGGGTTTTTATATTTTTTAAAGCGCAACCTTAACCTATTTTTCTCTTTCAAAATCCTTTTTATTTCTCTATTAAACCACGGGGGATAGCGACAAATTGCTGACTTACAATTTGGGACAAAATTATCAATTGCTGAGTTCAATACTTCATAGAATTCTTTTACCATGACGTCTATATCATTACTGTCTGCAAAGTTTCGCTGCCAGTCATGTTCATTAATATAGGTTCTAATATTTTCGTAGTTAGCCTTGTAAAAGTTTTTTCTCTGGTTGAGCTTATTGTATGGGAGATTAGTTTCTTTCAATAATGATAAAGTAAAATCAAGTGGGGGATGCAGTTTATCAACAACGGTTAAAGAGCAACTGGATTCCCTTACAGTGCATGATGGTATTGTAGATAAAATTAGATCCAGTATCCGCTCCGAACAGTTTTTAACTAAGTTGTACTGAGCAAGTCTACACACATTCATGAATTCTAATAATCTCAAACAAGTGCTGGGCAGTGAATTATTAACGGCACCTGGGTCCCAGGCTATTTTGCCCAAATTGAAGTCACCCACTATACAAACGGGCATATCGGTTGTCTCAAACACGTTGTTACATTTTTCAATAAAATGTTCGATTAACGGAAGACATACAGGTGGAGGAAGATAAACTGCACAGAGAGCCAGCTGTCGCGATTTATGTGTAGTCGAAACATCAATAGAGACCCAAATATCTTCACATCTGCTTTGCCATGAATCAATACGTTTTGAATTGATTTTAGTTGATACAGCAATCAAAACTCCGCCACCATCTTTATTAGGATGAAAGCCTGTTGTTTCCCTATCTCTTCTGTAGACAACATACCTATCATCAAATACTACTCCATAACATCTTGTCTGATGTGATATGAGCCACTTCCTGCAAAGTTAATTCTTTTTCCGCCAATAAATTTAGCAATTACATTATTAAATTGCACTACAGTACCTATTATTAGTCTCGTCCAAAAAACGATTTTCTGCGTTTGCTGTTAAGAATAACATATATTGTTAGATATCTGTCCACAATCCACAACAACAAAAGTAACGAGTGACTGGGGCGATTACAAGAAATGCGCGAGCCGCGGCCGAGAGCGTTTTGGAGGCACGCACACACTGTCAACTTACTCACACATGGATAAGGCGGCCGGGCGCCACGCGCTCGCAGTTCGCAGAGCGACAGCGATAGTTTTTTCAAATACCTATTTTTCAAAAGTCTCTCCGCCCGTATTTCCTCTTAAAATTAATAATCATGTACACCTATCGAATTGACTAATTTAGTTAAGATCAGGGTAGATGAAACTGGATGCAGCTAACAATAAAAGTCTGATTAATAAGTAGAATATTTAGATATTTAATTATTGTTATATATATGTATAACCTGAATGATTAGTAAAGAGAATCATATTACTACAATTTTTGCTTGCCCTTTTTTTGTCATGATACTTACACTAAACATCTGCAAGTAAATTTGTAATCGTCTTCGGTTGAGACCCGAAGTATAATTAAGAATCAAACGAACTAACCTTGTGAAGTTTGATTCCAATTATGCGACGGTCTCAACCGAAGACGATTACAATCCCACCCATCCCTACGAGAACCCTTACAGACAAAAAGGAAAATTCAAATTTATTTATTTAGAAAACATGGAAAACTTGCAAAAATAAGCAGAACAAGAGCAGTAAATTTGACAGTCAGCCAATTAAAAGTCTTCACTTATAAAATATTGGATATTACTTAATATCTATTGGACACTTCAGAAGACAATATAACAATAGATCGCCAAACAAGACCACCAAACAACTTACATAATCAATACTAACATATTGCTCACACTACACAACAACCTTTACTTTGCATTGAACTGATTGAAAAAGTTTCGGCTTAAGCACTTCTTGACTTGGCACACTAGTTAGAAATGGATCAATATCATGCTGCTTACACAACTCATTAAAATATCTACTTGCCCGCACAATATACGAATAAAAAAAAATAAACAAATAAACTTTTTTTTTTTTAATTTGTGGAGGCTGGTGGAACCTGCAAAGGTGTATTAAATCTTTTTGACTTCCTAGGGGTATTAAAATCAAATTTGGATGAAATATCGGAGCAGTTTGTACTGTTGTTGAAGATTTTTATCAAACAAACGCAGTCACTAATCTCGCAACGAATGAATAGAGGCAATATATGGTATTTTTTACAAAGGATAAGGTAATGTTCGGACTGATATGGTACTTTCTGATGGAAACATAAGTATTTTATAAATCTTTTTTGGATGCTTTCTAGACGGTTTATGTATTTGTGGTAACATGGGTTCCATATTTCAGACGCATATTCCAAGTGGCTTCTAACAAAAGTACAATATAGGATTTTTAAAGTTTTAGCTTTAGTGAAGCACTTGGATAACCGCATTATAAAACCCAGTGATTTTGATGCCTTGGCGACTATTGCATCGTCAAAAATCAAAATTGAAATGGTTCATTAAGAACCAAGAAATTATAGAATTGGATATTTTGGCTTCACTCCATTCAAAAAAATAATTTTCATAATTTTGTAAAGGTACTAAAAGGCTAAATAATACTCCACGCCTACCAGTTAGTGTGGATGGTAAAAATGATAACGCTGAGATAGCGAATATGTTTATAGACCATTTTAAAGTTAGTTCACCTCTTAAGTCTGCGCCGAGGGTGCGCGATGCTGAGACATGTCAATCAGGATCACCCCTTTGCTTTACTTGTAAAGAAATAAAATCTGTGAATAAATGTATGAAGAGGGGTAAGTGGCCTGGTCATGATAGGCTTAGCATCGAGCACCTTCAAAATGCTGGTGACTATGTTGTTTAATTTATGTTTGGGACACTCTTATTTACCTCAGGAGTTACTGGATACAATTGTTGTACCTATTGCGAAGAATCGGAGAGGGGGCATAGCAGACAAAGGTAACTACAGGCCTATTTCACTGGCAACTGTGATGCCACGGTGTTTGACAGTGTGCTCGACTCACACCTCGGTAGGTACACCCAGTTACATGACACACAGTTTGGTTTTCGTGTTGGACCATCTACTGTGAGTGCTATATTTGCGTTGAAGCATACTGTCAAATATTATACTGACAGGAAAACACCTGTGTATGCTTGTTTTCTGGACCTTTCTAAGGCCTTCGACCTGGTTTCTTATAATGTCTTATGGGAGAAGCTTCAAGAGGCAGGTTTTCCAACTGCATTAGTGTCCACATTATCTTTTTGGTATGGCAAGCAGAGGAACTTCGTCAAATGGTCTAACGCGTTGTCTGACCCATATAAAGTGCGGAGTTAGGCAGGGAGGTCTAGCTTCCCCGAGGCTTTTTAATATATATATTAATAAACTGCTTGTTGAGCTCAGCGGCACGCATGTCGGATGCCATATAGATGGAGCATGTTTAAGTAACTTAAGTTATGCAGATGTCATGGTGCTGCTGAGCCCTACTATCAGTGGAATTAGAAAATTACTCTCCATTTGTGAAGGATATGCCAAACAGCACGGGCTAAAATATAATAAAATATTTTTTTTTACTTTATTTATTTATAGTAATCACCAGACGTTTGTATGGAAGAATTATCGACTAGGGCAACCTTAACGAGAATATCATAATCATTCATCATCATCTATATCAATCATCGTCTAAATCTACGTGGGGTCTGTCTTTTTAACCGACTTCATAAAAAGGAAGAGGTTCTCAATTCGTCGGTTTTTTTTTTTTTTTTTATGTATGTTCCCCGATTACTCAAAGACGCCTGGAGCGATTTCAAAAATTCTTCTTTTGTTTGAAAGGGTATACTTCCTAGTTGGTCCCATAGTCATCAGGTCAGGATCTGATGATGGTCAAATGAAGTCGGTGTCTTTTTTACCCATTGTTTTCCGTTTTTCGACACCGACTTCGAAATAGAATTTTATTTTTTGCTTTGTAACTAGTTTTTTGTTCTGGAAGTCGGTTTGATTTTTTGTTATTTTTTTTTTTTTTCTATTTTTAGTTTTGGTAGGTACCTCCCATTAACATGATTATCATTTATAGCCAAAGTACATCTCATGGCGATTCAAATAAGCCCAAACACGACTAGGATACTTTGTTTTATTTGAGAGTTCCAGTGCCTACCTTCCGGCTTCATCATCAGATCAGTTCGATGGTGCCATTTTCATCAGTACCATTTATTTATAAGTATTTGCTTTATTATAGTCGAGATATTTTATGCCCGTGAAATACTTAGCATTTAGGAGTCTTGTGGCCATCTGTGGTCTTCTTCATCAGTTCCACTCCACCAAATGATACTTTCTGAGTGCAAATGATTGCATTGTTGATGAAAATACCAAAATCGCTATATGTTTGCCTATAATATTTGAGGAGTTCCCTCGATTTCTCTAGGATTCCATCATCAGATCCTGACCTGATGACTATGGGACCAACTAGGAAGTTTACCCTATCAAACAAAAGAAGAATTTTTGAAATCGGTCCAGGCGTCTTTGAGTAATCGGGGAATATAAATAAAAAAAAAAGATTCCGACGAATTGAGAACCTCCTCCTTTTTTTGAAGTCGGTTAAAAATGGAAGGAACGGAATACGCAACAGAACGCTATTATTATATTATTATAACAATAACAATAATTTATTTAGCAAAAAATGAAGAAATACATAGTTTCATGTTACATTACTATAATATTATGGCATATTTCTGCTCAATCTTGTGAATATTGGCCCCGATGCTAGGAAAATCCTGTGTTATTGGGGCCAACCATTCGTCCGTTATGGTTATTTAAAAAATTTGTAAGCAAAAACGTGTAACAGTAGCAATAATATGTGGGTAAGCGCGTGCGCAAAATGTGTGCTTGTGATGTTGTGTAGTGGAGGTATGCGTGTTAGTGTGTGGTTTGTGTGGGTGTGTGTAGGGGTGTGTGGGTGTGTGTAGGGGTGTGTGTTTGTGTGTTATGTGGGAGTGTGTGTTTGTAAGGAGCGTGAGTGTGAGGGTGATTTGCGGTGTCTGTTGTTGTGTAGGTGTACGTGTAGGGTAGAGTGGTAGCCAATGAACCACCAAAAATTTGAAGAGCCCTAGCACAGTGGGTATTGCAGTCTAAGAAAATATTTTTATCTCACCACGTAGGTAATTTAATAAGCTACCACATTGCATTCAAAATTTTGGAAAATATTTCCTACTGCCTGATTAATACAGGTTTTTTTAAAACAAGGTAATTGGTTCATATTGTACCAGCAAGGGTACACGATGAACCGGGGGGGTGGGACTAAATGAACCAGGTGGTACACAATGAATCACAGTAATAGATAAACTGATAATTTTTTGTTTTAAGTTGATTAAAAATAACAAATGATTCTGTGTTCATCCAACCGCTAGGTGCGGCTAACCTAAGTGTCCCTGGGGGTACCCCATACAGCATGTGTGCCTTATAGTTTTTCTTGGAAACATCATAGCTGGAGGTAATGCCTGGCCAATCGCATTTACAATACAGCAAGTTGTAACCAAGATTCCACGTTCCCCACTTGTGACTTTACAGACACTGCGTCCTTTAGCTGCCAGAACTTTATGGGGTCGTTGCACAGTTGTGGTAGAGGTTTCGTCAAGATTATATATTCGGCTTCTATTAGCAAAAGATGGAGAGCAACTTTAAACTTCTTTCAAGTTGTCGTAAATTGTTTGCACTTTCATTTCATGAAATGCTGTAGCTTTTGCCATACTACAAGCCTCCGGTTTTTTCAATGACAATTCAGAAGGTCTTGGTCTAAATCCCCTCATCCAATCTCGGCCTGCCATAATATTGACATAAACTTTCCACGATGGCGGCTTTTAAATTTTGTTAATAACTGCCATTTGGTAGGCAATTCTGCGACAGTCTTTAGAAGTTAGGCCATAGAATGTATGTGCACAATCAAATAAATACTTCTTGATGATGTCTTCTTGTCCATCATTAATGTTTGTTCGATCAAATTCGTAATGCGGCTCCATGACGGATTGTTGCGGTATTTTTCAATGTATCTTCGAAGTGTTGGGTAGGGAGATTGGCTGCTTCGTCAGCCCCGAATGTTTGTCTATTCCCTTTTTGATTATGCTGCTGCTGTGTGATAAACCTTTTTACGGGTTTGCCGCGCTAATGTGTTTCGGCCCATGCTGAAATAAAGAAGTAGTACCTAATGATACTCACATCAACAATCAGAGGTTGACTGGAATAATACTCCCCACCTGTTTCTAAGTGACAAATCCATAGCATAAGGTAAAGCAATTAGATGTAGTACACAATGAACCGTGGTTCATTGTTCACCCAGTCTAAGTGACTCACTGCGTACCCATCCCCTCTTAGGAAATTTTAGGTTATCTTTTACACAATAACGGTTGAGAAGTAATTCCAAATAGTAGTCTCATACAAGCGCAAGGACCCACATTACACATACAATTCAGTTATAGTTTAATAAGAGTTAAAATAATAAAGTAATTACAAAAATAAACTCACGATTTTTTCGTCCTTTTTGTTAAACAAAACACAAGGACGAGGTGCACATATGAGTTTATGGCGAGTGGGAGCCGGCGACTAGATCAAACTGCTTGGCAAGGCAAGCGCGTCGTTATATGTTTTTTGCACGAGCTAGCAACATCGCGTATTGCCTGTAGGTAGTATGGTTCATATGGTACACGCGGTTCATTGGCTACCACTCTACCCTACGTGATACTAATAATTATTTATTGGCATGGCAGTTTAATCAGTGCTTCTGTTTCATCATAATCTAAGGTAAGGAGGTATTCTTTCGTTATTTTTTTACTTTTGTGTTTGTTTAGTGCATGAATATTATTTTTTTGTTGTATTTTGTTATAAATATGGGCACTTAGGTAGGGGTAGTGGCGTCTAGCAAATGTAGTTTTTGTATGAGTTGTGGGACAGACCAGTTTGGGTCTTCTTCTTACTGTCGGGCTGCTATTTTTATTGTACGGAAGAGTTGCGTGTTTACGAATGATTGTACGGAGTATATATAGTTGTCGGACCGTTAATGTTGGGAATCTAAAAGGTCTTTTTAAAATCACTTTAATAACCGCTCTCTGAGCTCGTTCCACTTGAATCATGTCGGTCTTGGCAGCACCTCACCAAGCAGTGATGCAATAGCTCAATACTGATTCACCTAGTGCTGAATAAACTATGAGAATTTCGCTGTTTGCGGATACCCTTAGCTTCTTGAAAAGAAAAATAAGTTTGCGAATTCGAGTAGATACTGTTTGTATGTGTGCTTTCCAGGATAGACAGGAATCCAGTTGAACACCAAGATATCGGACAACCGGTGCTCTAGTGACAGCGGGGCATGGGCAGTGGGGGAAAAGGTTGGAGCATTTGTGAGCTTTAATATGTAATGAACCATCTTGAGGTAGGGCAGAACGTCTTAGGCCAAAAGTGATGAAGTTAGTTTTTGCAATATTTAATGTGAGACTGTTTTGTTCTAGCCATAACATCACTTCGGCGAGTCCCTTTTCGGCAGTCTCTTTAGCTGAGGTCCAATCATGGCCATAGGATAGAAGTGCCGTGTCATCCGCGTACGCTATTATTTTTGTGGAGGGGAGAGATAGCTGACAGAGTTCATTAACGTAGATTTGGAAAAGTAGAGGACTGAGCAAACTTCCTAGTGGGACTCCGACAACTACAGGATTCGCTTCGCTAACATACTCTCCTATCCTAACGAGCTGCATCCTATCAGTAAGAAAACTTTTAAACAGGGTGAGAGCGATGCCACGTACGCCCATGGTTTCTAGTTTAGAGAGAAGTCGAGGAACAGACACAGTATCGAACGCCTTCGATAGGTCTAGGAAGATACCTAGACACTTGAACTTATGGTCGATTTTGTCCACTAAAAAGTCGAGTAGGCCTGTCACCGCGTCCTCTGTGGATAATGCGCGTCTAAAACCGAACTGGTTTTGGGAGATAATTTTGTGTTTGTTTAAGAAATTATTAAGACGTTTATACATTATTCTCTCTAGAATTTTGGAGATTGCTGGAAGGACTGAAATTGGGCGATAGTTCGTGACCCTGTTTTTATCACCCGACTTGTATATTGGATGTACGATAGCTTTTTTTAGAGCACTGGGGAATATACCAGTAGATATCGCCAGGTTGCATATACTTGTGATAGGTGGGACCAGGATGTGGCTAGCGTGTTTTAGCGATTTTGGTGGGATGCCATCCCAACCGGTAGCACTGTCAATCCGGAGGCTGTTTATAATGGAATTAACTTCTTCCTCGTCTGTTTCCAGAAGAACCATTGAGTCGGCTATTCTTTGTTGGTGGGTGTTAAAAGACTGGGTGGGATTTCGATTAGGTATATTGTTAGCAAGATTTATACCAACATTTGCGAAGAAAGTGTTAATTGCGTTGACAGACTTAGTCGGGCACTTTTCAATTGATAGGAGTTCTGTTGAAGTCGAGCGTATGCTTTTAGTGTCGGTTACACTGCGGATAGTTTCCCACGTTTTTTTTGGGTTATTTTTAGCTTTGTGAAATTCCTTTTCTTCATAGTCCGATTTTACCCTTTTTAATAAATTATTGCAAAAATTGCGATATCGTAAATAGGTTAGTTTTAGAATATGATTATTTGGATCTTTATTTGTTTCATAGTGTATTTTGTCCCTATTAAGTATGCATCTCAGAAGTCCCGTAGTCATCCATGGCTTTATAATTCTTTGCTTGCATGGGATTGTCCTAGAAATTTTATTTTTAATTAGTATGGGGGAGAGTATATTTAATAATTCGTTAGTAGCTTGGTTGGGGTCAGTTATTGTATCTAAAATAGAGAAGTCACTGTTTTCGATGTCAGAGATAGCACTTGCGAGATTAAGGGAAGCCGTATGGACTTTATTGTTATTAGGTTTAGGTTTATTATTTTCGAGATTTAGCAAGACTGCAGAGTGGTCTGTAATCGACGTTTTTAATATTAAAGTAGTCGCTTTGTGGTTGGTTTTTAATAGGATATGATCTATACAGTTGTGCAGGCGAGTAGGAAGAAGGTAGGCTGGGAGAAATCCATGAGATGCCGTCATGTTTAGATACTGATAAGAGCGTGGATCATTGTTATCAGGGCTGATATTGATGTTTACATCTCCAATAATTGTGGTGTGATTGTGATTTTTATGGTTGAGGATAACATTGTTTAGGCTGTCTAAGAATGGTTCAATATTTCTCTGAGATGGTGGTCTATATAAGGCAATGATAGTTAAGTTGTTATCTAGGGAGCAAATTAAGCAGCTAGCGTCAGTGAAAATTGGTTCAGTTGTAGTGTGACGCAGATTGTTCCTAATATATAAGACCAGGCCATCGTTTTGGTTAATTACATTTCGGGTTTGGTGGGATGAATATCCATCCAAAATAGGGATATTTCCTGCTTTTTTAAGCCAACATTCAGATAGCACAATTACGTCGCATGCCATTTTCATTGTGACTAGAAGACATCTAAGTTCGTCAAAGTTTTTAGTGATGCTTCTGATATTTAGGTGTAAAATATTTAGTGCATTTGAGGTCTGTAGATAATCTTTACACTGGCCCGGTTGACATGTGTACGACGTAGAAACTTCAATATCATCTAAGTCGTTAGATATGCTATTTAAGGCAACCATTTATTAGACATAAAGCAACGATATGTGTATACGGGTTCGTTATTAATTTGAGTGTGGTTCACAATGGGTTTTGTAATGAAGTGGCCGGTCGTATGGATTGTTGTGCAGGTAGTCTCGCTAAGTAAATAACTTATATCTTTGTATAAAATATTTGCAGATGAAAAGGACTGATAAATTATAGGTGTTTTTATTATGTTATATTTAATTGATGTGGAGGTAGAAGTAGAGTTTTTGCTGTGTAATGTTTGTGTGGTAGTTGTGTATAAATTGTTGTGTTGGTCGTGTGACAGAGTTAGTTAGAAGTTTAATGAAATGTTTAAAATTTTCTGTAAATGTGCAGTGGTTAAGATTAAGAGGTAAAAATATACATACAATGGTAAATATTGTTATAAAGTAATCTAGTCATTCACTTGCTTGAGCTTGCAGTTCAGTTAGGGATTGTTCGGATTTGATGAGGTGATGTTTGGCTCCTTCCTCTTTGCGTAGAAATATATTTCCATTCGCAGTCCAGCAGAATTTGTACTCCATTCGTTTTGAAAATTCCCTCGCCGCAAAGAAAAGCCTGCGAGAGCTGGCAGGAAGACATTCAGCAACGTAGATCGGGCGGCGATCACCGGTCAACCCGATACTGATAGTATTCAAGCGTCCTTCGTTTGGATGTTTTTTGTTGAAGTTACGTACCGAGGTGATCATCTGGTCTTTTGTCTCCACTTTGGTAAATGCAACAACTATTGGTCTGACTGCGCCAGGCTTACCTGGTAGGCGGTAAATGTCGCGTACAAGAGTTTTATCGATGGGCATGTTGACCGTGGTTCCAAGTTTATTAATTACGGTAGTGAGATCGGCTATGGATTCTTTCTCTTTATTAGGCACGTTGCGGATTTCTATGGTGGATGACCGAGATAGTTGCTGGAGATCCTGTAATTTGGTTTCCAGGTGTTGTATACTGTCTCTGTAAGCCCTTTTCTCTTTCTGCAATAACTCAATTTGTTTTGACATATCCTCATATTGTTTACTTATGAATGAGACCGCCTTATCAATTTCTAAGACTGAATTATGCAATGAACTGTTTTGTGATTTTAGCGCCGCTATTTCAGATGTAAGTGTTTTCAGTTGGGTGTTTTGTTCAGTTGCTATTTTTGTAAGGTATTCCTGTTGTTCCTTTTTCCAAGTAGTGAGAAGCTGGCGTATCTCTTGTTTGAAATCTTGGAGTTCACTGGATTTGGCTGACCATTCTGAACGTGGGCGTTTGCTACGTGAAGTCATATTAACACTGTCGTAAGGGCTACTAGATACCGCCTGTGGAATGTCCGAGTCGGATCTCGCTTGCAGTAAGTTGGAAGCTAGTGCCGGCGAATTTGGTGGTGACCGTGTTGCCGACATAGTGTAGCTTGAGCGTTTAAAAATGGGTTGTATTGCACTGTAGATAGCTTTTAAGTTGAGCGTAGCGGTCGCAGCGACGGCTTATCACTTGATCTTAGTTAGCTACGACACGTAACGGAGCGCGAGCGAGAAGCAAATGAAACACACACTACAATTATGAGTGTAGACAAATGAAACAACGTTTCCAAAAATGGTATGGTGTTGGTGGTAAGTACATAAAACATTGGTATGCTATTGTATGTGTTTAAAGTATGTACCAGGCCCCTCAGAAAGTATTGCGAAAAAAAGTTTTTATATATGGGAGACTGGCCAGTTATAATGTTTTTCGAAAATATGATTATTTATAAGTAAAAATAAGTAAGTTCCAATTTCAAAATTTCCCTCCACATTTTTTGCGAGTTAATTCAAAGTATTGTGTCTCACTGAAATATGGATCTGCGCCGGGAACATTTTAGAGCTATGATTTTATACGATTTCAAGTGTCGCCTGAAACCGGATGAATCGTACGATAGACTTCAAATGGCATTCATGGATGAAGGCCCTTCCAAGGCAACCGTGTATCGTTGGTATAACGAATTCAAGCGCGGTCGACCAACTTTGGGGGATGACGAAAGAAGCGGTCGCCCTTTGACGGCTGTTACCGAAGAAAACGTGCTAGCAGTGAAAAATTTAATCCAAGACAATAGGCGAATTACATATCAGGAGATTCAACACATATTGAAGATTGGATCGGGAAGCGTTCACGAGATTCTACACAGCCATCTTCGCGTGAGGAGGATAGTATCACGCTGGGTGCCGCACAACCTCACCGATGCTCAGAAGCAGGCCCGGGTGGAATGGTGCCGTGATATGCTTAACAAATTTGAAGCAGGCTCGTCTCGGCGTGTTTACGACATCGTTACAGGTGATGAGTCCTGGATTTATCAATACGACCCAGAAACCAAGCGCCAGTCGACTGTTTGGGTGTTTCAAAATGAGCCAACGCCTACCAAAGTGAAGCGATCTAGAAGCGGGGGTAAGATTTTGATCGCTAGCTTTTTTAATTTGACTGGCCACTTGGTATCAATTCCCTTACGGGATCAAAGAAGCATTAATGCCGAATGGTATACTACCAAATGTTTGCCAGAAGTTTTCTCTGTTATAAGCAACAAGCGACCAAACACAGGGCTCCGCGGGCTACTGCTCCACCACGACAATGCACCTGCGCACACCGCACTCAAAACGAGGGACTTCCTGGACAGCACGCCAGTCAAACTCCTGGGTCACCCTCCTTACAGCCCTGATCTAGCACCGTGTGACTTCTTTTTATTCCCAAAAATAAAAAATCAGCTCAAAGGGATACAATTTTCGTCGCCGGAAGATGCGCTGGCTGCGTTCGAGCAGGCTGTAAACGAGGTGTCTGCGGCGGACTGGAAAAAGTGTTTTGAAAACTGGTTAAGGCGCATGAATCTTTGTATAGAGGCTGGTGGAAAGTACTTTGAAAAGATTTAATAAAAATATATGTACGTATAGAACAATTTTTTTTAGTTTCGCAAAACTTTCTGAGTGTCCCACGTATGTATCGTGTGTTGTCGTTAATAAACCTACATTATGTATCGCGATTTACTTGAGTAAGCAATCTATAATATAAAAATGAATCGCAAAATGTGTTGGTAAGCGCATAACTCAACAACACCTGCACCAATTTGGC
Source organism: Orthosia gothica (assembly GCA_949775005.1). Lineage (NCBI taxonomy): Eukaryota > Metazoa > Arthropoda > Insecta > Lepidoptera > Noctuidae > Orthosia > Orthosia gothica. The sequence goes on from OX459044.1 coordinate 34,155,767, forward strand.
CAATTCTTTTTTTAACCCCCGCCGGAAAAAAAGGTGTGTTATAAGTTTCACGTGTGTTGCTGTGTATCTGTGTGTCTGTCTGTGGCATCATAGCGCCTAAACGGGTGAACCGATTTTGATTTAGTTTTTTTTGTTTGAAAGGTGAATTGAGCGAGAGTGTTCTTAGCTTTGTTTGAATAAAATCGGTTAATTCGTTCAAAAGTTATGGGCGTTTTACTGTTTGAATCGGGGTGTTTTCGCAAGTTAAATGTGTCGGGGGTTTTTAAATTTTGAAATTTTACTTGTTTAACTGTTCGTTGAAGTTCAAAGATGGTTTTTACGGGGAGAAAAAATCTAATAAATGCCGGAAAAAATTAAAGCAGCCCTTTTCTTTTACCCATACAAAAGTTTTCTAACTAAAACGTAGAGTCAATTTGAGCTTTCTTGCTATTGTATAAGCTATTTTTGCTTTGTGTAGGGTAGGGTAGTGTAGGGTAGGGTAGGGTAGTGTAGTGTAGGGTAGGGTAGGGTAGGGTAGGGTAGGGTAGTGTAGCGTAAGGTAGTGTAGCGTAGGGTTGGGTAGAGTAGTGTAGGGTAGGGTAGTGTAGGGTTGTGTAGGGTAGTGTAGGATAGGGTAGGGTAGTGTATTGTAGGATAGTGTAGGGTAGGGTAGTGTAGGGTAGGGTAGTGTAGGGTAGGGTAGTGTAGTGTAGGGTAGTGTAGGGTAGTGTAGGGTAGGGTAGTAAGTAACCTCTGATACAAGATAGTACTAAGAAGTTATTAGTAACCATTGTTTATAAAATAAAGGCAATCTGCCTGTATATTTTACGCGCAGGCTTATTACGTACCTTTTGTATGAGCAAAACGATAGCGATTTTTGCACAATAATTGCTCTTCCATACAGAAGTTTTAGAGTTGTAAGCGGTTTTTTTTTAAATAAGTGCTTTTAACAAACAGCGAGCGATTATCGAACGATTTTGTAGGACCTACCTACACTGCAGGTAATTCCGACTTTTCTAACATAAAGCGTTTGATCGCTATCGCTTTGCTCTTGCAAAAGATACGCAATAAGCCTGCCGATCTAGCGACGGCCCCGCGTCGCTGGCTGATAGAGCGATTGTTTCGATGAGCTCGATGGCTGATTGTTCGCAGAGGGCCCCTTCGCTCTGGGATGGTTCGGCTGTTTCCGAGCGTTGCGGCCTTTCCAGTTTAAATTCCGAAACGTGTTAGACGGAACTGGTGGCTTCTTATTGTTTAGCCGTGGCTTAGTACTCGGTGTTTATAAATCGGCACCCGACTTACTAATCGCTTTTGCCGTTTTGATTGTCTCCGATAAGTTTTGACCAAATAGCAATTTATCTGGTTTTGTGTTTTGGAGTTGGTCTTTCATATCTTTCTTTAAGGAAGATAGAATGAAATTCCTTCTTATGACCGAATCATTGTATTGTAAGTCACATAGAATTCGTTGCGAGTCCATCAACATCCTTGTTAGTTCCGGATCCGCATTATTGGAAGCAATAATTTGATTGATTCCTTGAGCTATGCATGAGATGGCAGTGGACAATCTGCTTTTGCCTATGCTCGATATTTTTATCTCGTCTGATGGTCATGTCGGTCATTGCCGCTTTTATTTCTGCATGTAACTCAGGGGCACTGATAAGTTTGCAGTTAATGGGTACCCGGTACTTCTCAAGTAACTCCATACGTCGTTCTTTAGATAGTCCATTGGTCATGCAGTGTTCTAATCTCACCGCCAAGTCCTTGTGGATTTCAGATCCGTACGAATTGGAAATGGTAGGGTCTTCACCTAATATTTCTAGTATTACGCAGGCCGAAATTGCCTCAACGCATTCCGGCTCCACACACGGGATAACCTCTGCCATAGTTGCAGTACTGGTGGATGACTCCACACTTGGGGTAATCGCTACGGGAGCGGTGGGTTCGGTGGCGCACTTGACGGTGGCTTCCACGTCCGCATCGTCGAGCTCAACACATTTACGGTAGGTAAATGTGTTGAGCTCAAGTCAAGCTCGGTGTCGGCATCGAGCAATTCGGCAACGTTATTTTCAGCTATTTCGTACTCTTCTATATAAGTCTCACGTGATTGTTCTGAAATCGACCGACTTATGGTTATAGGTATCTAATGAATAGATTACATTTGTACTGTTTATTTTATGAGGTGAAACGAAACAGCTCAACTGTGCCTTTGTTTAGGTACTTTAATTATAAAGCACATTTTATTATAGGCAATAGCCTAGTCTCTGCTTATTAGCAAGGACGCAGTCCTAGTAAACTGTTCGCAAATCTAATTAAATGGGTAGTAACATCTCCAATGTGAAGTACGCAAACCCAGCACAGGAGAGCGATATAAAATGTAAATCCAGCATATCTGCTCATTAGTTAAGAAAAAGTCCTAGTATACTGTTCGCAAAATCAATTAAAAGGGGTAGTAACTTCTCCGGTGAGAGGTACGCAAACCCAGCAGAAAAAAGAAACGATGTATAGTTTTATAAATAAGCCAGCATGTCTACTTAGTAGTTAGGAAACAGTCCTAGTATACTGTTCGCAAAACTAATTAAATGGGTAGTACAATCTCTAATGAGAATTAGGCGTAGACATAATATTTGTGAAGGTATGCATGAATTTTTTTCCATAAGATAGGCCTATAGATGCCTGTTACTTTCTCACTAAAGGCGAACGCGCACCTAGACGCACCGCACTCGCCGCACGCGCCGCCGTCATCGCATTTTATAAATCTTTATAGGGTAAATACGCTAAATGTCGGCCCCCTAACGTCTTTTCTAACTAGGGATCGCTCTGGCGCCATCAGTTTGCAACAAAAGGATGCTTGTGATGCGGTTTTGGAAAGTTTGTTAAATCTATTTCATCTTTATAGGCATAAGATTGACATTTCTACTAAAAGAAAAAAGTATTAAGGTTTAAATGCATCGAGAACGAAAAAACCCTAAAGTCGGCCGTTCACGGTCATGGTCGGTCGCGTTTTTCCCTAATGTCGGTCAGGTATAGGGTGTTTTAAATTAAGCCAATGAAAAATATTATTAATATGATTTATTTTGGCAGCAGTCTAATATCACCTATGTAAACATTTGTATTTGTTTAATAGTAAAGAAATTTTTTGATTTGCACTTAAACAATGTTACTATAATTAAAATAAGTATGAATAAGAAACTTATCTTCTTTATGATATTAATAAATTATAATAACACATTCAATTTTGAGAAAATAAGCTTGATAAATAAATTAAATATGACTACCCACAAAATCAATGAAAAAATACAAATGTAACCAGCCTGTATAGTGACGCTGTAATTCGAGGCTGGCCGACATTATGATCTTTAATATTTCTAATGTCGGCCCCTGTTTTGTGTACCTTATTTCTCGAGATTCAACTAATATCACCCCGGCCGGAATTTGACGATTAAACGTAAAATAGATTTATTTGCCTATAAACTTTGCAAATTCTCTTATAAAGGCAATGGAATTGGTATAATCGGAATTTATAAAACAGACTGCATTTACTTTAAGTCGGCCATGGCCGAGAAGCCGGTTTTAAGTCGAAATTGGTATTCTAATGGCGGCCCCCTATTTTTCCCTTAAAACAATACGCAAAACGTTGAGAAAACTATCTCAAAATATAGTAAAACAAACTTTTTAGTGATAACAAAGCTTAAAAACAAAAAAATAAAGGTCTTATCGTTGTAATATCAATCCCCGAAGTGCGGGTATTCACAGCTAGTAAGCTAGCTTTAGCTGCTAATTTGACGCTGCAACGGCGCAATCGCTATTGACGCTCAGTGTGCGAAGAGTGAGTGACGTAATCGAATAGAAACGGTTCGTACTTAAAGAGTATGAACTAAGGTTGCAATTCGAGTGGCAAAATTGCCACTTAATTACATTTTGAATGAATGCAAGCTGAAAATGTGCAGACGGCCGAACATTGGGGGGTGGCCGACGTTTGGCGTATTTACCCTACCTATGAAATCGTATGCAGCCTCGCGCACCTATCCGCGCCGCACGAGCCGCACTAGCCGCATTTCAGCAAAATGCTGTAGGTATACGGATTCCACCAAAGCGTGCGGATGACGTCATCAGACACGGCGGGCGATGCGGGCGGCGCGGCAACATGATCCGTATCCGTATGAAAATATAGTTCAAGATATACAGAATTGGATAAAATGCGTGCGGCGCGTTCGGCGCGGATAGCGCGGGGCCAAGAGAAAATGCGATGACAGCGGCGCGTGCGGCGAATGCGGTGCGTCTAGGTGCGCGTTCACCTTTAATAGGTTTAAAGTTGTTTACTTTGTGACCGTTTATCTGATGATCTCGATGAATCGCTCGAAGATCGACTACGACTATGTCGTCGTAATTGTTTTTCTAACCTTTTAATTTTCTTAAATATTTTTTCATATCTATCGTTATTTTTACGTTTTGACATTTTTATATTTATGCCAGATGCTAAATAGAAAGATAAAACTAAATAGTATTACACTTAAACTGTGGTAAGACACGACGTGCGTTCGTGGCGAGCACTAAAAAGCGAATAAAATGACGACAACAAGTGAGCGAGACTACCGCGCGGGTTGATTTTAACATCTAAATATTAATGGGTTTTTTTTTCCTATAATATTTACTCTCAAATATAGTGCGTGACTGGTGAACACTAGGCGATACTACAAGTATTATTTGCTCCCTTCGGACGAAGCCAAGTATAATACTGATTGTCATCACACACACACACATCATCAGCCTTTTTAATGTTCCCACTGCTGGGACACAGGCCTCCTCTCATAGAGGGAGTGGGCTAGTTCACCACGCGGGCCCAGTGCGGATTAGTAGATGTCACAAGTCTTATCTTGTCGTATTGTCATTGTGTGCTAGAAAATAAATAGTTTTCTCCTAATTTCGAAACTGCGTGTATCTTTTACATGGAACACCTGTGAAGTCTCTTTCAAATAATAGAAGATTTTTTTAAATCAGTCCAAGCATCTTTGAGTAATCGTAAAAAAAAACATTAAAAAAAAACTACATTCCGACAAATTGAGAACCTCCTCCTTTTTTAGAAGTCGGTTATAAATTACATCTTTTGCAGTAAATACATTAATAAACTATAACTGACTGAAAATAAAAAATAAATGAAAAAAATGTAAACAAAAGAACTCAGTAATCCTAAGGTTTATTATTTAATTAATCAAATTAGTTTTAGGTGATCACCCATCCACCTAAGTATTATCCCAAGGGTCACCTAGTAACTAGCTGACCCTGCGGCTTCGCTACCGGCAACTGGCTACCTTCCGATTCGGAATTTCGGAAAACATCCCGATTCAAACAGTGAAATGCCCATAACTCCTGGACCGATTTTATTCAAACATAGCTAAGAACACTCTAGACAAAATCACCTTTCAAACAAAAAAAACTATATCAAAATCGGTTCATCCGTTTAGGCGCTATGATGCCACAGACAGACACACAGATACACAGCAACACACGTGAAACTTATAACACCCGAAAAAAAGGGGTGTTATAAGTTTCACGTGTGTGGCAGGGGTTAAAAATCAACAATGTTGGATAACGGCATTATACTAATACCACGGCAGTACTCTACCCTAACTACCCTACCCTATCCTACCTACCCTACCATACCTACCCTTCCCAACTTACCCTACCTACCTACCAATTTGTTGAACTATATATTTGAATAAGAAATAATACTACAATACAAATGTAAGTATCCAACTTTTGTTTCTACCGGCGGCGGCAATCTAATTAAAATTTAGAACATAAAAGCTGATATTGTGAGTTAAAGAGAAACAAGTTCATCATAAATGATATTTGCGTAACTTAAACTGTTTACGCAGCGCAAACAACGGATGCCCTCAAAAAGGAATATTTGTACCCGTTTTTGCATCACTTTTTATTAATGCTCCGCTCCTATTGGTCACAGCGTGATGTTATATAGCCTATAACCTTCCTCGATAAATGGACTATCCAACACAAAAAGAATTTTTCAATTCCAACCAGTAGTTCCTGAGATTAGCGCGTTACATACAAACAAACTATTCAGCTATATAATATTAGTATAGATTACGGAACACACTGTATAATGTGTACTATAAAAAATACAGTTTATAAAATGCAAAGGTCTTCGACAATGAAACAATAATCAGATAGTTTTTGTGCCCGAGAGCTTGTGGAGCAGGACAAGCAATGAGCTAAGTATTATTATGAGCCCTGTTATCCCCCAACTTATAAATGCCTGCCTGCATAGTATTGAATGTGGGGAGTATTCTATTGTGACAGTACTCAATGAAAGATGAGGCTACTTTAGCCAGCCTGAAATCTGGTTGAAGTAATTGGTACTTATTAGCAACTCCTGTAATGCCTGAGAAGCTATTAAATATAAAGATAGTTTATTTGTAAAATCATGAGTAGGCAGTAGCTATATTGGATGGAACCCCTATCATTACAAAAACAAGAACGATCATGAACAAGAACAGTACAACAACAGTAGTAAAATAATGAATTAATAGCATTCAAAAATTTTTAAATGTCTACTACAAACTGAATTGTAAATTTATAAAATTTCAACTACAACTTTTTCTTAGTGTTTTTTTGAGGCAGAGATACCATAAATATTACAGAGTAGGAATAACAAGTAGACCACTTAATGATTTACAATTTTAACGCAAAGCTGGCTATAATGTTTTTTGCCAATCACATGGTAATGTGCTATTTCTACAGAAGTCTGTCAAAATTAATATTCTTGAGCTAGGGCTCGTCTTCGTTCTTACCTCATGCGACAGCTCGCCGCCAGACACTTGTTGACACACACTTCCAGTGGCCATCACCATCTGTATCACAGCTTATAACAACTATTCTGTTCCACGTTTCAATAAGAACGTGGCCTTGTCTTAGGCTGGAATCTATCAGTTTGACGAATTTTATAGGACCGAACACTTTTAAAATAATTGCAACTTCATCTTATAAAGTGGTTAAGTGGACAATTCAGTTTATAGTTAATGTCTTGAATGTAGAATCACTACAGTTGGTCAAGCTCATTTATCTCACGTAGGTCCAGTGAAAAATATAAGAGTAATTTTTTGTCAGTTAAAGAAAAGCCGATAAATCGAAAAACAAATATTGCACTACTGCAGTAATATTTACCCACATTATAATATAATTTATAAATTGAATCTGGTAGTGACAACTGTGACAATAACACTTTTTTTTTTTCTTTTTGTTCGCCCTTTTCGGGCAGGCTAAGGTCTTGGACCATACCGCCTCGTCTTCAGTGCAATTTTAACATTCTTGAGTATGCATCAGAATACGGGTGTAACAGATTCTAATGTTTTTTGGAGTATTTGGCAGCAAATTGTAACGAGTCAGCCTTCCCAGTAAGCTTTGCGGAGGTAGTCAATACTACAATAAAATTCTCCGCTCTACTATCCTGAGATCGCTTCTGTCAATGATTTCACATATTGTCCAGTTGCGTAGACAGTTGAGACACAAAACTACACCAATTTTATATCACAATATTCACTAGGAATCAATTTGCAAATATTATTAACAGCCGCTGAACTTCACTCGAAAAAATCCCGCCAAAAACTCTGACAATAACACTTGACAGTGACATTTTTTTTTAATGTAAGTTTTATGGCCTGGTTGCTAAGACCTTTTAGCCACGTCTTTGGAAAGAGTTTTGGATCTTATATTTATTCTTTAGTATGCATTAGAATGCGGATGTAACAGATTTTAATGTTTTTTTGAGTATTTGGCAGCAAATTGTATCGAGTCAGTCTTCCCAGTAAGCTTTGCAGTCAATACTACTATAAAATACTCCGCTCCACAATCCCGAGATCGCTTCTGTCAATGATTTCACAAATTGTCCAGTTCCGTAGACAGTTGAGACACAAAACTACACAAATAATATTTCACAATATCCACTAGGAATCAATTTGCAAATAATATTAACAGCCACTAAACTTCACTCGACAAAATCCCGCCAAAAAACCACAGAATAAATAATAGTACAAACTGAAGGCCTTTGAACCTTTGAGTACGTATTACCACAGACTACTTAGAAATACTACGTATCGTATTACATACATAATGTGGCCTATAGTCACGTAGTTCGTATGAAGACGTAGAAAAATATAGGTATAAAATATAGTTATATATGAAAGAACAATGGCAGGTGCCCATACATTTTTTTAGCTGAGATTAAATTCCTACGTCTTTAAATGAAAAATATCTGGTTTAACTCTGGGTGATGTTCTGAATTAGTTTGTGCAAGAATTTTTGTTCGAGAATGTCGAGAATAATAGATATCCAGTCATAAACTTTTGTAGGTTAACTCTTAATAATGTGTTTAAAAGGTCTGGGTAACTTTTAATAATGTGTTTAAAAGGTAATATTATTCAATTTCGTGGAAGTAAAAGGGGAATATCGCATTAGCATTTCCCTTACCTAGTTATTTCAGCATGTAATGTATAATATACTCTTTGGAAAGAGTATATTTATTTAAACTAAGCGACTTTGACGTTTATCAAAAGGTCGTCGTCCTCGTCAACAACTAAGCTATATTTTTTAAACATGGATACTAGTCTTTTTGCCTATCATTAATTAAAAGTAATTCATTTATTTCTACTACACTACAATATTCTTACCTACCTGCGAGGAACATCTATACTTAGACATAAACTGTATTGTTAACTCATTTACTGCAATAAATACATTAATTATATTATTAATTATTATAGTTACTACTTGTCACTTAGCAGATAAAATATATAATGGCAACACTAAGCTAAAGAAATTAACAAAAAAATCAAATAACTTTTGTTAAAGCATCAGTTAACTCAGCGCAATTTGTAGACAATAAGACATTTTAGCTATAAGTGTTTTATCAGGCGTTACTATCTTACGGTCCAAAAAATCATGTACTGTCATTCGTAGTCGAATAAAAAAGGTGGATCACTGCGTGCTACATCCTGAGTTTTAATTACCAAAATTCCCAAGAAGTTCCTCCAGTTTTTATACATGGTCCATACGAACCGCATTATTATCTTCATACTAGCAAAGTGGAATAAGCTGGAATTAGATATTCTGGAAATTGGATATTGAATGAGTACCGGAGTGACGAGGTAACGGACACGTGTTTGGAAAAAAAAAGTGTATCGGACTATAAGTGAAATAAAACAGGAAGTTTTAAGCATTATATTATTACTCACATTCACCCAACACTCATTAATATTAAATCAGGTAAAATAAAATATAGGTATTAAGAACTTAAATAAGGTTAGTAAAATATTTTTGCATTACATTTACAAAGTTATGTATTTAATTTTTATTATTCTTTTGTGTATTACATATTTACAAGAAATTATTTACAGAGCATTAGGTTACATCACAGTTGTATAATATAGTTAACGTGTGCTTAAAATACAGTACAGTAGTGTTATTGTTAACCTACATTAGTTAGTTATTTATTTTTCAATATACAACTATTATTTTCTAATATAAACCTTTAAAATTCATTGTTGCTTTGTAAACCTTTTAACGGGCAGATAAATAATTTGTTTGTTACGTTATTTCTTAGAAATAGTAAATCTTACATACTTTCCTACAGTAGCTATTATTAATATTTGCAGTGATACAACTTAACAGTTAAACTTGTACAATTAATAACTTGAGCTAGTTTTAGCTGACAATCTCATTAGTCACTACGATAGGTATTTGTTGTTACAATTTCGTTAATATTATAATTGTATAATTACAGGTCTACGACACTCTCCATTCAAAATGACTGAGATTAAAGAACTTAAAAGGAAGCGAAGCAGTTATAAAGGAAGGTTAACAGTCTTTGGAACCTATTTGAGTAATCTACAAGATGCCGAAATAACCTCCTTTCAGGTAATGGAGTTACAATTGCGAGTCGCCAAATTAGATGATCTTTTTGATGAATTTAATGAGGTTCAATTAAAATTAGAATGCTTGTGTGATAACGTTGATACTGAGACACTCGAAAGAACTACAATTGAATCTCAATATTATGGGTTGGTAGCCCAAGCTAAAATTATGTTACGTAACTTTTCAAAATCTGAGCAAGATGAAATAAAATCGAATTGCAGTACTTCTAATGTTAAGCGTCAGTTCGTCAAGTTGCCTACAATCCAATTACCCAAATTCACAGGATCATATGATAACTGGCTCGAATTTCGTGATACCTTCGCAAGTCTCATTCATGGCAATGACGACATAGACGAGATTAATAAATTTCATTACCTTAGGTCATCTTTATCGGAATCTGCTGCTGTCGTGATCCAGTCAATTGAGTTTTCTGCTCAAAACTACAATGTGGCATGGGAGCTTCTTTGTGAGCGATTCGATAATGAAAGATTATTGATTGAGAATCACGTTACGGCGATGTTCAACGTCGAGTCGATCGCTAGGGAGTCCTCAACTGCATTAAAAGGTATAATAGACAATGTAAACAAAAACATCAGAGCGTTAAAAACATTAGGCGAACCTGTTAGTAATTGGGACACATTACTTATCCATATAATTCGACAAAAACTTGACACTACAACATTCCGAGAATGGGAGGAATACAAAGGACGTATCGATAAATCTAAACGAATCACTTTTGAACAGTTCATTGTTTTTTTGCGTAATCGGGCTGATTTAATAGAAACACTGGAAAAGTCACGTCATTCTACAACTAACATAAAACAGAATACTAAAATAAAAGCCTTTGTTACAACACAAAACACCAATTGTTCTTCATCAAATAGTTGTCCAAAGTGTAAAAGCGATCACAACCTTAATTCATGTCCACAGTTTCTATCACTAAGCGTCAACGATAGAATGTCTTTACTACCTAGCTATAAGGTATGCTATAATTGTTTGCGTCACGGTCACTATCCAAATAATTGCAAGAAACCAGGGTGTAAAATATGTAAACGCAAGCACCATACGCTTATTCATAACACAGACTTCAAATCAAAACCTGTTTCAAGCAAATCAACTGACGGCACGACTGATAAAGCTAAGGTTGAGTCATCCTGCACTGTTGACACAAACAATAGTCACGTTTCGCTCTCAGCTAATATCTCTGCGCATTCGCATACGAGCAGCGCAGGCGACATCCTATTGTCAACTGCGTTAGTGAGGTGCTACGATGTAAATAACAAAGAATATATAGCTCGAGCGCTACTCGACTCTGGTAGTTCGTCGTGTTTAATGACAGAGAACTTATTTAACAAACTAAATCTGCCTTATTTAAACACAGACAAATCTATTCAAGGCATAAATAAGTCCATATCGCGTGTGGAAAAAATGTGTCGTGTTCACATTAAATCGTTGCATGAATCGTATACTAATGATTTAATATGTTTTGTCTTGCCCACAATAACAGATAACGTCCCCGCTAGACAGGTACATGTAAATATACCGTCAAACATTCACTTAGCCGATCCGCATTTCCACACACCGGCTTCTATTGATATTATTATAGGAGCAGACGTATTCTGGAGTTTATTAGGATCAAATAAGATTTTACTAGGTGATGGGAAACCAACACTTTATCAAACTAGACTTGGTTGGCTAGTTTGCGGCCCAATTAACGGCGGCTATAGTAATTATTCATCTCATCTTTCACCAATTAAATGTAATTTTACTAATGTTAACAGTTATTATGAAAGTTCTTCCAGTTCGATTGAGTTAGATGACATCCGAAACCAATTGTCGCGTTTCTGGCAGCTCGTGGAAGTTTGTCATGAGTCATCGACTTATTCAGCTGAGGAGAAGATGTGTGAAGAACACTTTATAAAAAACACAACGCGCTTGGCTGATGGCCGCTTTAGCGTTAAAATACCGTTGAAGGAATCTTCGAATAGTTTAGGCGATTCATATCATCGCGCAAAGCGATGTTTTCTGTCATTGGAGCGCAGAAATCTCAGCCAACCCTCACTCGATAAAATGTACAAAGATTTTATGACTGAGTACATTTCTTTAGACCATATGTCCGAGTGTACTATTCATGAAGATCAGCGGTCATATTTTATTCCTCATCACGGAGTACTGCGCGAGAGTAGTAGTAAAACCAAATTAAGGGTAGTTTTTAATGCTAGTGCACCCACCACCTCTGGTCTTTCTTTAAATACAATACAGATGGTAGGGCCTACCGTCCAGGACGATCTGACCGCAATCCTTCTTAGATTTAGAATGCATAAGTACGTTCTCTCTGCTGACGTCGAGAAAATGTACAGGCAGGTGTCTGTACATCCTTCAGATAGGCACCTGCAGCAAATTATTTGGCGTGATGATGCTTCTAGTCCTCTTAAAACCTACCAATTGCATACAGTAACTTACGGTACGGCTAGTGCACCGTTTCTCGCTACTAGGTGCCTCAAACAGGTCGGTATTGAATGTCAGGATCAAAAGGTCGCAGAAGTTATCCTTCATGATTTTTACGTCGATGATCTTTTGACCGGTACAGACGTGTTTGAGGAGGCTCGAATGTTACGTCATAAGGTGACTGATGCACTTGCATCTGCTTGCATGCCTTTAAGGAAGTGGAAATCTAACGAACCCAGTTTAATTTCAGAACCATCTGGTGATTCTTGTTTTGATTTCCACAAGGAAAGTTATGTTGTCAATAAAACACTTGGTCTTAGTTGGCAAACTAACACAGATGATCTGTGTTTTCCTATAAATGTTCCTGAATGCATAGAAAATACTAAGCGTGGCATGTTAGCAGTAATCGCGCGAATATTTGATCCTCTAGGCTTGTTAGCACCGTGTGTCGTGAGCATGAAGATGTTGCTTCAGAAACTTTGGCTGGACGGGTTAAAATGGGATGACCAGTTATCACCTGAGGTTGGAACAATATGGGCGAACATAATTAAAGCCTTGCCTTGCCTTCATAATTTACGTGTTTCACGTCGTGTAGTCTGTGACGCATACAAACAGGTTGAATTTCATATTTTTACTGACGCTTCGGAGCGAGCTTACGGCGCTTGTTTGTATATACGCAGTATCAATGAGCAGGGTGACGTCGACGTGCGATTATTAACCGCTAAAAGTCGTGTAACCCCTATTAAACCAGTAACAATACCGCGACTTGAGCTCTGTGCTGCTTTGCTTGGTGCACGTTTATATCAAAAGGTTGCTAGTTCCCTTCGCATTAAACCATTTAGTGTAGTTTTTTGGACTGACTCCATGATAGTTCTGGGTTGGTTAAAAATGCTACCTATTAAATTAAATACTTTTGTTCGCAACCGTGTTGCCGAAGTATTAGAGTTAACCGTCCCAGGTACATGGAGACATGTGTCGACACACGACAATCCAGCTGATTTAATAACCCGCGGGGCGGAGCCTACCGCCATGCAATCACTGGATTTGTGGTGGTTCGGTCCATGTTTCTTAAAGTATGACAATGCTACATGGCCACATCCTGTTATGAATCCAGGCATCTTACCGGACATTAAATCTAATATTTTGATTAATTTAGCCCATGATCATGCTAACGCAGATTCATTTAAAGCATTAATCGAGTTTAATCGTTTTTCCAATTTAACTAGATTACAGCGTTCTATTTGTTACGTTTTTCGTTTGTAGGGACACATTATATGTACAAGCTAACTCAGCAAATATAATATAGTTGGTGACGCACGGCTGCGCCCGTGAGACAGAGAAGTTTTTAGTCGCAAATAAACTACAGTCCTAATTGGTCGTTTCTATTTAACCTGTTACCTCAACACAAAAAGTGGAGCACATAAAGTTATACATACATAATTACAACAGACATTAATGCAATAATAAATTAGCATCATAATAGCTAAAGTGGTGACCCCGACGTGATCATTTTATTTTGGGTGAGGTACACGTATAGACTGAAAAATGGACGGAAAAATTAATCCACCGCAAGGAGTTGCGCCGCGGGCGCAAGGTGTGAAGGAGGACATGTCCGGAGATGCCAGCGAAAAGGCGCTGGCCAGCATAACTGTCTCTTCGCGCATTCCTGAGTTTTGGACAGACCAAACGCGACTCTGGTTTGTCCAGTTCGAGGCCGCGGTGGAGAATCAAAGGCTGAGTGATGCAGCCAAACAAAATCTGGTGGTTACAAAGCTAAACAAGGTCGCTATACAGCAGGTGAGCGATTTGTTATTGGCTCCGCCTGAGTCTCGGAAATATCAGACGCTGAAGGAAAGGCTGTTGGAAGTGTTCGAGGAGTCGGAGACGAGGAAATTGCAGAAGCTGATCAGCGAAATGGAGTTGGGAGACCAGCGCCCATCCCATTTGCTACGTCGGATGCGTGAGTTGGCCAGGGAGAAGGTGGCGGACGATACCCTGAAGTTGATGTGGCAATCACACCTACCGAAATCAGTGCGTGCTGTGCTGGCAGTGTCCGACTCGAAGAAATTGGACGTGCTCGCAACCATAGCAGACAAGGTGCTGGAAAGCATAGGAGAGGGCTCAGCGATGGTAGCAGAGGTCAAGGCAGGGGAGGTCCAGACCAGGAGTGATGGATCATCAAGCACCAGCCAAATCCTGGGGGAGCTAGCGAAAATCAACCTGCGTCTCACAGGTCTGGAGCGTGGCAGAGGCAGAGAGCGTTGGGACGGCGGCAGCCGAGGTTCGAGATCGGCATCGAGACATGGTGATGCGGGTGGCGAGAGAAAAAGTGCTAATTGGTTGTGTTTTTACCACTATCGTTACAAGGAGAAGGCAACAAAGTGTGTGAAACCCTGTAATTGGAGCAAGGGCCAGGAGAAGTCGGCGGGAAACTAGACATGGTGCAGCCGACGGCGGGACGTTGCACGGTGTACAACCGCCTAATTGTATGTGATAAGAAGACAGGTATGAGATTTTTAATAGATACGGGAGCTAATGTATCCGTAATACCCGTGAGGAAAAATCGTTCGCGTAGTTATTATGATAGTAATAAGTCTAACTTTACTTTATATGCCGCTAACGGTACAATAATAAAAACTTACGGTATTGAAACATTAACTTTAAGTCTAGGATTAAGACGGCCGTATACTTGGCATTTCATTGTAGCAGATGTGAATCAGCCCATAATAGGCGCAGATTTTTTAACAAAGTATAAATTGCTAGTAGATGTAAGCGGCCGACGACTCATAGATGAAGTAACGAGTTTAAGTGCAGTAGGTTTAATTGTAAAGTGGAAGGGACCATCCTTAACTACGATTGATAACGCTTGCATTTATTCGGATATTCTAGCCGAGTTTCCCGAGATCACTAAACCTGTGTCTTTTAATGAGGAACCCCCGCATGCGGTGTTACATTACATTGAAACACACGGCCCTCCCGTATTCGCTCGAGCTAGACCATTAGCCCCAGAGAAATATGTAAAGGTAAAGGAGGAGTTTAGACGCATGCAGGAAATGGGAATTTGTAGGCCGTCGAAAAGTCCTTGGGCCAGTCCGTTACATGTGGTACCCAAAAAGGACGGGCAGATTCGTCCCTGCGGTGATTATAGAGCCTTAAATGCAATAACAATACCGGATAGGTACCCCATCCCGCGGATAAATGACTTTACATATATTTTAGGGAATAAGTGTATATTCTCGCGTTTAGATTTAAACAGAGCGTATCATAATATTGTGATTGCACCTGAAGACGTAGAAAAAACCGCGATAACCACACCCTTTGGGTTATATGAGTTTACGCGCATGACCTTCGGTTTACGGAACGCCGCGCAAACATTTCAGCGATATATGAATAACGTGGTATTACAAGGCTTAGATGCACAATGCAAAATAGGTGCAGAAGGCCAAACCGAGTCTAATTTCTACTTTTGTTACATAGATGACATCATCGTAGCTAGTGAGACGCCCGAGCTTCATAAGTTACACGTAAAGGCGATATTTGAGCGATTAAGCCGATTCGGCATAACTATCAATATGGCAAAATGTAGTTTTGGAAAAGAGAAACTAGAATTTTTAGGTTACGAGGTCACGTCATCAGGAATCAGTCCATTACCAGATAAAGTTCAGGCAATCATTGATTTCCCAAAGCCCGAAACGGTAGATCAGTTACGGCGTTTTTTGGGAATGATAAATTTTTATAGGTCTAGTTTACCTAGGGCAGCGGAATATCAATCAGTGTTAAATACGTATTTACAGAAGGCTAAGAAAAAAGATAAGTCTATAATTAACTGGTCGCCAGAAGCAAGCGTTGCGTTTGCGAAATGTAAAACTAGCCTACAGAATGCGACTATGTTATCGTACCCGGTGCTAAACGCCGAGCTTGCAATATGGGCGGACGCGTCGAACGACTGTATCGGTGCCGTGTTACAAGTTAAGGTTGGCTCACACTGGGGCCCCTTAGGTTATTATTCTAAGAAACTCAGTGACGTGCAGCTTAAATATAGTACGTATGACAGGGAGCTATTAGCTATTTATTCGGCGGTTCAGTATTTTCGTTATATGGTAGAAGGCAGATCTTTTGTAATTTACACGGATCATAAACCATTAACTTATGCATTCACACAAAAACCTAGTGACAAAGAAACAACTAGACGCGTTAGACAACTTATGTTTATCAGTGAATTCACAACAAATATACAGTACATTAACGGTAATGAAAATACGGCAGCGGATGCACTGTCTCGGGTTGAAACTATCACATGTCCAACAACGCTCGATTTCAGCGAATTAGCGTTGGCGCAACGGATGGATGACGAGCTGACGTCGCTTTTATTGAAAGAAAACAAAGTGATGCAATTTAAGCGAATTAATTTACCCGACTGTCAAAGCGAGGTGATGTGTGAACTATCTACTTCGGTCGCAAGGCCATATCTACCAGTAGCTTTTAGGAAAAGGGCATTTCAAGCAGTACACGGTTTGTGCCATCCTGGAGTTCGTACTACTCGGAAATTAGTGACGTCTAAGTATTTTTGGCCAGGTATGAACACAGACGTAGGACAGTGGGCCAAAACCTGCGTTCAATGCCAGAAGTCGAAGGTTATACGTCATACTGTATCCGGACTGGGTCAATACGAAAGTAGTGGCCGCTTTGAACATATACATGTCGATCTAGTAGGACCATTACCTACGTCACCAGAGGAGTATAGATATTGCCTTACGGTGGTTGATAGGGCGACAGGATGGCCAGAAGCTTTTGCAATCAGAAACATGTATGCTAGTACGGTAGCCAAGACGTTGTACGAAGGTTGGATTTCAAGGTACGGTTGTCCGGTAAGGGTTACTACAGACCAGGGCAGACAATTCGAGAGCAGCTTGTTCAATGAATTAATGAAATGTTTAGGGATAGATAAATTAAGAACTACAGCGTACCACCCGCAGGCGAATGGCACTGTAGAAAGGTTTCATCGCGTGTTAAAAGCAGCACTGATGGCCAGGAGGGACAGCGGCGCGTGGGTGGAAGAATTGCCGACAGTTCTGTTTGGGTTACGAGCAACACCGCGGAGCGACACTGGTGTCAGTGCCGCGGAATTAGCATTTGGAAAGACATTACGGTTACCCGGGGATTTTTACGGGGGCAATAGCATAAGCGTTAGCGATTCAAACGAATATGTAAACAAAATTAGAAATATTATCGAAAACCTTAGGCCGAGACCGACTAAACAGAGAGACGCGAGGAATATATTTGTTCATTCTGATTTAAAAACTTGTTCACATGTTTTTGTGAGAGTAGATCTGGTTAAAAGATCCTTACAACCTCCCTATGACGGTCCATATCAGGTTTTAGAGAGAAAAGAGAAGTATTTCATGTTACAAATAGCAGATAAGCGTGTGAAAATATCAATCGATAGGTTAAAACCGGCGTACGTAGTTAATGACGGAACCTTTCCACTAATACAACAAGAAAAAGATTGCGTAGTAACTAAACCTAATAACAAACTGTTTAATGATAAGACTTGTAGTACTAAGCGTATAACTTATACCACCCACAGCGGTAGAACGGTTAAGCAGCCGATAAGGTTTGCAGAATGAAAACTATGTATGTTATACCTTATGGTACAGTAAGCTAGAGCATTACGGGAAATGGGTTCGATTCCCAGTTTAAAAAAAAAGTGTACTCTACTATAATTGTATTGTATTCATGTAATTAAGTAAACAAGTTAATAATATAAGTTACAGGTGATATTCAATAAGTAGGTAACATGTAAATTGGTTAATATTGTATCAACGTAGAAGCATTTAGTAATAAACAATGAATGCAACTCTAGCATATTGAAGGATGTTTATTTAGGCCAGCCAATTGCGAAGTATCATAAAGAAGTGCTGACTAAGATTAAATTATAACTAAGACAAAATGTTCTGGTAGTGTAACAAATAGCATTTGTAACATTAAACGTAATTTATCCATTGTTGGAATAAGTCCTTACGAACGTGTTTGTTTTGTTAATAGAATAAAAATCTCTGAAATTAATAATGGGTTGGGGACAAAGTAAACCACAACAGAACAATGTCGCGTTAGCACAGTCGGTGTCTAACGAAACGATGGGGCAAAGAGTGGGTGTATTGGAAATTATGGTGATTGTGTGCGCTGTGCTCATGGGAGTGTTGATTCTGTATTTAATCCGAGGCCAATGTAAAAAACGAGTACGAGGCGGGTTCCAAAAGGAAGCAGTTGCGGCTGGTTGGAGTCTGCCAGTCGTTAAGGTGCAAGCAGTGCCACCGCCGACCATACCCCGTAATCCAGATGTGTATTAATTGTAAGCATAGTGTGGTGTCACATGTGTCGTTTTCTTCTTTATGAAGATAAAGTAGTGTATGGACATTAAAATAAAAAACCATGTAGTTTTAAAAAAAAAAAAAAAAAAAAAAATTATTTGTATTGTTCTTAAAAAGTATACTTAGTGTAAGTTCCATATTTTTTTTTCTTTAAGGAGGGGGCTACTGTAGGGACACATTATATGTACAAGCTAACTCAGCAAATATAATATAGTTGGTGACGCACGGCTGCGCCCGTGAGACAGAGAAGTTTTTAGTCGCAAATAAACTACAGTCCTAATTGGTCGTTTCTATTTAACCTGTTACCTCAACACAAAAAGTGGAGCACATAAAGTTATACATACATAATTACAACAGACATTAATGCAATAATAAATTAGCATCATAATAGCTAAACGTTTTATTAATGCATGTAAAAGACGTTCAGAAAATACATCCTATTTAAATGTTCAAGAATTACAAAATTCGTTAAACTTCATTATTATTCAATCTCAAAGGGAATCTTTTCCTGAATACAACTTATTATTAAATAATAAAAAGTTACCACATAAAAATCAATTATTAAGCTTAAATGTGTTTCTAGATAAAAATAAAATTATTCGTATAGGTGGTAGATTACACAATTCCGAATTTTCATTTGAAAAGAAACACCCAATCTTATTACAGTCCACTCATCACTTTGTGAAACTTTTATTTAGATTTGAGCATATCAGATTAATGCACGCAGGTCCTCAATTATTACTAAGTACAATTAGAGAGACTTATTGGCCACTGGGTGGTCGCAATTTAGCCAGAGCCTGTTATCGTCATTGCGTTCGATGTCAGCGTCTAAAACCACAGGTTGTTGTCCCTCAGATGGGTAATCTTCCATTGAGCAGACTCTCACCAGCTGACTTTCCCTTTCAAAGCGTAGGAGTTGACTACGCAGGCCCGATAACCTCGTCTAGTCGTCAAGGTCGTGGATGTAGATTAGTTAAGGTATACATCGTTATTTTCGTGTGCTTCACTACAAAGGCCATTCATTTAGAGTTGGCAGGTGACTTGACGAGCAGTAATTATTTACAAGTTTTACGTCGGTTTATGTCTCGAAGAGGAAAACCTCTTAACATCTACTCCGATAACGGAACGTCGTTTGTAGGAGCCTACAACGAGATAGCTGATTTTTTGAAACGCAATTGTGACTCCATATCTGATAGTGTGGCCCAAGATGGTATTAAATTTCATTTTATTCCTGCTTACGCTCCACATTTTGGTGGTCTTTGGGAGGCGGGTGTCAAATCGACCAAATTTCATTTGTTACGAGTGTTGGGCAATTGTCATCTAACATACGAGGAGCTTAACTCCGTTTTGGTACAAATTGAAGGAATTTTAAATTCTCGGCCGCTCACACCGTTATCGTCAAATCCAGAAGACTTGTTGCCTCTCACTCCAGGTCATTTTCTGATTGGACGACCTCTCACGTCCCTTCCTGTAAAGGATATCCGGGACTACTCCACTCATCACTTGACGCGCCATCAGCGCATTGAGCAGCTGCGGCAGCATTTCTGGTCAAGATGGAGCAAGGAATATGTCTCCGAGCTTCAACAGCGAGTAAAGTGGCATACCAGCAACGACAGCCTGAACCTGGACTCCCTCGTCGTCATAAAGGAGGATAACCAGCCACCGTTGAAGTGGAAGTTGGGCCGCGTTGTTGGTCTTCATCCTGGCACAGATGGCATAAGCAGAGTTGCTGACATCAAGACTCAAAATGGAACTATCAGACGGGCGTTCTCCAAGATTTGTCCATTACTGGAAGACAACTGTTGAAAGGCGAGCTTTCAACGGCCGGGGGCATGTTAAAGCATCAGTTAACTCAGCGCAATTTGTAGACAATAAGACATTTTAGCTATAAGTGTTTTATCAGGCGTTACTATCTTACGGTCCAAAAAATCATGTACTGTCATTCGTAGTCGAATAAAAAAGGTAGATCACTGCGTGCTACATCCTGAGTTTTAATTACCAAAATTCCCAAGAAGTTCCTCCAGTTTTTATACAACTTTTTATTTATTATGTTTTTTTTTTTTCCGTTTTGAACCAGCCCAATAATATATTTAAAAAATGTAGACAATTAATAGAAAGTCTTTCGTATATAACTCACTTTCAGACGCTCAAATTTAAGTTAGCTAAAATCTCGCCATTGTTCTTTGCGTTTTGTAAGGAGAGAACATAAAGTCGTTTTTTTTTTTAATGTATTATATTTTTTTAATCAAAGTATGTATTATAGTTCATTGATACCTTTACTAAAAAAAACATTCGGACGGGAATCATTAAAATCTTTGAAGGCGCTTTGGACTGCCCAATCGGAGTTGAATTTTTCCCTTGCAAGAAGTTATCCAAATTTCGAAAAAAATGGTAATCTGTTGGAGCAAGATCCGAGGAGTACGGTGGATGTCTTAGACATTCCAATTGAAGCTCCTCTAATTTGGTAGCCGTCTGTTGTGCAGTGTGTGGTCTAGAGTTGTCATGAAGCAGCCTAGAGCGATTGACCAGCCTCGGCTGTTAAGCAGCTAGCTTTTCTATCATGGTTTGCAGTTGCTGACAATAGACATCCGCCGTAATCGTCTGGCGATATTTAAGAAAGCTGTAGTGAACGACACCGGCACTAGTCCACCAAACGCTCACAAGTAATTTGCGTTTCCGATTATTGTACAGGATCCACTTTTCATCACAGGTAATGATTAGATTTAAAAATCCCTTCATTATTGTGCCGGTTGAGTAATGTAACGTAGCAGTCGACGCGCGTTTATCGGCTTGCTGCACTCAATTCATGAGGTGCCCACCTTTCAAGCTTTTTCGCCTTCCCAATTTGCTTCAAGCGGATTAAAACAGTTTTATCCAGCGCAGCGTTGCCAGAAGATTACATTTCTTACATTTTTCGTAACTTTTGACCCCCCGAGTAACATATAAGTAATTTTTATCTGGCAATTTTCGTAACTTTTGAGAACAACGAGATTTGTGTAAATATGTATTAATAAAAGGGTTTCTGTATTAAGATAAATCACTTTTATTATTAATTCAACCTACGACATTGCTGTGGTTCCAGGATGCAGAGAGAAGAGAGCTTACCATAGACGACTTACATCATATTCTAAAACCATAGATTAAATACTCAATTAATATATTACATCTCCCTTTTCTTCAGTTAGAGTAAAGATGATATTTTTATAAGAATTAGTAGGATAATAGTATTCCAATATATATATTTATCGCAGTATGATTCAATTAGTTATCTTATGTATTTATCAAATATAATTGCTGTAGATTTAATTTTGTGTATCATTAGTAATAATCAAGCAATGCAATTAAATAAATACATAAGTATTTATTAGACAAAGTAAACTAAAGATAATCAGACAAATAACTAGGTTTTCTTACATTTCTGCCTGATCTAGTTACATACTCACTAACTGTATTTTCTGAATCAATTTTACTATCAGATGTCATGTCTGTAATTTCTGTATCATTAACTCTATCTATGTTATCTTCATTACAATCAGTATGACCCTCATCTATATCTACCTCCTTTTTTATAATGAATTTATCAGTATTTTTACTCTCTATTATATCCCTTCTATTTCTGTCTAACCTTTTACCTTTTTCAGTCAAAACTGTGTATGAATTTGGACGTTCATTCCTATGTAGAACTTGAGCATATGATAATGGTTTTTTGCTTGTTTCATCTGATATAAGAACTTTTTGGTATTTAGCTAAATGCTTCAATTTTCTTGTGTTTCTTTGATCATAGTATACTTTTTGTTTCAATGCATTCTTATACAATTTTGACTGCACATTACAATTTTCATAATTTTCTTTATCATTATGGCATATAGTAGGCAACAATCCTTGAATTTTTCTCCCCATTAACAATTCTGAAGGACACTTATAATTTAATTCTTTAGAAATAGGTGTATTTCTGTATTCCAGCAATGCTAAATATTTGTCTTTTCCTTCATAGTCTGCTTTTTTAAATATATTTTTAACAGTTTGTACAAATCTTTCCGCTAACCCATTAGATTGGTGATGATATGGACTACTGGTTTTATGAACAAAATTCCACTCTTTGGCAAACTCTTTAAATTTATAGCTAACATAGTTAGTACCATTATCTGTATATAGTATATCTGGTATGCCAAATCTACAAAAATTGGTTTTGATAATTTTAATTGTGTTTTCTGTTGACAAGTTTGAAAGTTTAATTACTTCAAAATATTTACTAAAATAGTCTACAATTATAATATATGGATCTCCATTATAATAAAATACATCACTTCCTACTACAGACCATGGTCTATTGGGCATTTCTCTTATAATCATTGGTTCTTTACTGTTATTCTTTCTAAATCTTTCACAAACAGAACATTCCAAAACACTTTTTTCAATATCTTTACTCATTTTAGGCCAGTAAATAAATTCCCTTGCTCTTGATTTACACTTTTCTATGCCTAGATGGTTGTAATGGATTCTTTGTAACATATCATTTCTCAGAGACTTTGGTACCACTAAACAACTATTTTTAAAAATTAAATTGTCATAAACAAATAGCTGTTCTTGAAAATTGAAATATGGTTTTAGAGGTTCTGGTATTTTATCTACTCTATTTGGCCAACCATTATTTATATATTCTAGCAGTAATTGTAAATCTTTATCTTTTCTAACTTCTTCTTTAAATAGATTGTATTTATAGTTAGATATACTTAAGTTAGTTTTCACCATACTAACCTGACACTCATACAAATCTTCAATAACAATGTTTTCTTCTGACATATTATTAACATCTCTAGACAATGTATCTGCCAAGAGTAATTCTTTACCTGGCTTATATTTTACAACCAAATCATATTTTTGTAATTGCATTCTCATTCTCTGTAACCTTAATGGTATTTCACACAGAGGTTTATTAAATATGGACTCTAATGGCCTATGATCAGTTTGTACTAGGACAGTTTTACCATAAATAAATTGATGGAAACGAGTGCAACCAAAGACTATGGCCAGTAGTTCCTTTTCAATCTGAGCATAATTTTTCTGTGTATTGGTCATAGCTTTGGAAGCATATGCAACTGGCAAGTTGCTTTGTAATAACACTGCTCCTAATGCATCTTTTGAAGCATCAACAGAGACAACACATGTTTTATCTGGGTTGTAAAATTGTAATACTGGCTCAGATGTCAATATTTCCTTAAGTTCACAAAATGCCACATCATGTTCCCTGGTCCAATTAAACTCTGAACCCTTTTTAATTAATTGCCTTAATGGGTTACACACCTGAGACATAGATGGAATAAACTTTGCTATATAGGTTATCATCCCTAATATTCTTTGAAGTTCTTTAACATTTTTAGGTTTTTCTAGATTTAATATGCTTTCTATTTTCTTTGGGTCTGGTTTTATTCCTTCCTGACTCAAAATGTGACCAAGATATGTAATTTCAGACACCCCAAATTGACATTTACTAAAGTTTAACTGAATACCATTTTCTTTTGCTTTTTCTAGTACTTGTCTAAGTATTTTATCATGTAACTTTTTATTTTCTGCATATATAACAATGTCATCGATAAATACCTCACAGCCTTCAATTGACTCAAATAACTGACAATACTGCCTATGAAAAATCTCTGGTGCTGATGACAGACCATAAGGTAGTCTCTTAAAACAGTATCTTCCATAAGGAGTACAGAAAGTGCAAAGCCTTGAACTATCTTCATTTAATTTCACATGAAAAAATGCTGTTGAAGCATCTAATTTACTAAATATTTTTGCCCCTGTCATCTTAGCGGACACTTCATCAAAAGTAGGCAATTTAAAGTGTTCACGTTTAATACAATTATTTAAAGTACTAGGGTCTAAACATAGACGAATTTGACCACTGGGCTTTTTGACTATCACAATATTGCTGACAAATTCTGTGGGTTCAGTGACTTTTTCTATAACACCTAACTTTTCTAATTTTAACAGTTCTTTTTTTAGAGGTTTATGTAAAGCTATCGGTATACTTCTTGGTGGACAGATTCTTCCCATGCTGTTTTCTTTTAATTTTATAGAATATTCTACTCCCTTCAATGCACCAATTCTATTTTCATCAAATAACTCTTTATACTCACTAATCATCTCACTGTAGTTACTATCAATTTGTTCCTTTTTTATTTTATTCAAGTATTTTCTTTCTATAATACCTAATTTTAATACTGTACTATGACCTAACACTGGACAAGATTGTTTGTTATTTACTACATGAAAAAATAGTGTCACATTCTTACCATTGATTAACTTGCATTTCAACGTAATAGTACCAACACAGTTTATTAAAGAACCATCATAGTTATATAACTTATTCAAATTTTCTCTAATCATGCCCTTGCATTTCAACTTTTCTACATAACTCAGGGGTAACACATCACAATCACTCCCTGTATCTATTTTGAAGTCTATAATTTTGTTATTGATCTGAAGAGCTTCTGTTAAACATTTGGTTACACTACCTACCATGATCATACCTAACACAGGATCATCGTCAGACTCACTTTCACTATTTCTATTAATCATTTTCACTTTTTTATTTCTACACATTTTAGCATAATGCCCGTATCCATTGCAGAATTTACACTGAGCTTTGTAGGCTGGACACCTAAAACCATGCTTGTAGCCACACCTGTAACAAGTTCTTTCTTCTTTAGAAGTTGACTGTTGCTGAATATCTGATTTTGTCTCTTGATGTATCCCTTTAGTATTCTTCTTTGCTTTTCTTGTATTTATCACTGCTCCAACTGTATTTTCTTCGTCTTGTAATTGTTTCACCTGTCTGTTAGCCATTTCTGAGGATTTGCATATTTGTATACATTTCTTTAAATCCAGATTCTGTTCTTTGAGTAATCTTTCTGCGATTTTTGCGTCTCTAATGCCTCTAACTATTTGATCTCTTATGAGACTTTCTTTTAAATCCCCAAAACAGCAATCCATTGATAGCGACTTCAGCGACGTCACGAACTCGTCAAACGTTTCATTGTCTTTCTTTTCTCTTTTGAAGAATGTATGTCTCACCATTGTTTCGTTTTGAAATGGTGTACAGTAGGACTCGAATTTTTCCAGTACCCATTCAAGCGTCTCATCCACTCCCTGCTCCTTTTCAAACGTGTTGTATACCTCTAGACCTTCATCACCAATTGTGTGTAATAGGAGTGCTACCTTTTGGTCGTTGGTAACAACTTTTTTACTTTCATAGCCACTAGCCTTGTAGTAAAGCATAAATTTTTGCTTGAATCTTTTCCAATTTTCTTTTAGTTCGCCATGAAATTGCAATGGCGGAGGTTGTTTGAGGTTTTCCATTTTATTGTGACAATGATAGTATTACTAGGTTACTTCATAAACATTTGTCACTTACCGACTGCGCCATGTAAATATGTATTAATAAAAGGGTTTCTGTATTAAGATAAATCACTTTTATTATTAATTCAACCTACGACATTGCTGTGGTTCCAGGATGCAGAGAGAAGAGAGCTTACCATAGACGACTTACATCATATTCTAAAACCATAGATTAAATACTCAATTAATATATTACAATTTGTAATACTAGATTTTTATTGCAAACAGTTTACGAATGTGTTAAGCCGGGTACACATTGGTGCAATGTAACATGTAATGCAACATGCAATGCAAGAATTTGACGTCCACATTGCTGCAATGTATCATGTAAAGTAACAGAATTCCCATAGTGTAGACGCCTTGCGCGCACGAACCGCGTCTACTACGCGCACGAACAGATTATTGCAACTCTTGCGCGTAGCGACCCGAAATTTGTCGGTTTTTCCCCGAACACAAAGAGGCGCGCAGTATGCGCGGAGCGTCAGTGTGGACAGGTTGTGTGGTGTGTACGGCTAGACGCGCGCGAACATGGAACAAGCGTGTTCTTTTGCAGACTGAGCGATCCGTTCGCGCGCATCTCGGAAACAGATGTGAGTAGGTACATGCGCGGTTCGTGCGCACGTTGTGCGCGCCCCGCGTCTACACTGATGCAATGCTCGTTTCGTGTTGCATTGCATGTTGCGTTGCAGCAGTCTGTACCCGCCTTTAGAATCACGAATGGAACTCTATACAAAAGTATTGATATCTACCAAGATAGCAAGCTTTGATTGTCAAGATGGTTGTTGGTTATTTACTGTGTATCAGAGTTCCAATGTGTGCGGTGAGTAAGGAAAGGGTTTTATGAATAAAAGCACAGAAAGACAAGACTAGGTATTTATTTAAGTAAGGCTTGTCAATTAATTCATATTTAGAAGGCTCGAAAGCTTACCGCCCGTTCGCTAGACTAGTTCTCGTGGGGAAGAAGGGCAAGAAACCCCAAGGATGCTCTTTCATAGTATTTATCGATATCTTTTACAACCACAAAGTATTTACAATTTTATAGAATCATAATAACAAGCATAAGGCAAAGGACATAGACTAGCCCTTAAATCAATATAACATATTAGGAATAAAGGCCATAATATGATATAGACACAGTTTCAACACAACCATTAGCAATAATAAAGATAAAATATCAAAAAACTTACGTTAGCCTTGTGTAGTCGACCTTACACCAAGTATTATAAGTAGTATACTTCTAAATAAAAACTAAACTAAACTAAACTATATCTGGCCTGTACTGGCTTGTAGTTCACAAAAAAGTAAGTCAGCTTACAATTACACAATATTTTATAACCTCGGGTCTATCTGTGTCTCAATACGTCCAATATGAGAAAATGGCGCGGTAGCCCGCCATTTTCCATACCTATTGCTTTAAATAATCTCAAAATAAGGTGAACAATAATAAATTCTTATGTATTGAAAATGTTTTAAAACGTATCAAGACAATTAAGGAATTTAATATCGCCTATTTAGTCATTCCTAATCAATATTCGAAAGAATATTGATACTAACATACAGTATTGTACTAATTTTTTGGAAGGACTTATAATAATAATGTAGCAATATAAAATCCAGGATACAACACAATTATCATTACAAATTACGTAATGATTTATAGGAATATCATCAACGTGGTTTAATATAAGTTTAGAGTTATTTCCTGTACACACTACAATATTTACTTAGGTGTGTACTCTTTTACATTTGTAGGTAGTTGACAACACAATAATAATTTAGGTAGGTACTTAGACATTTGTCGGTAGTAGTAGTAGGTATTTTGGTCATCGAAACTTTTAATAGTAAACTCAAACTTTAGTTTATCCATTTCTGTAAAATGTCCTTTGCAAGGAATGTTGTTTTATAAGATATTAGTAAATAAACTCGACTGCGTTTCTGTAAATAAAGTGTTTTTATTGTTTAACAAAAGACTGTTTTATAAAGTAAGTAGGTACTAACTTCTACACAAAATATTACTTTACCTGTAAATAAAGAAACAACATTCAAAGCTTATTATTTCACGAATATCGTCTCCTTTAAATCCTTCAGGTATTTTATAGTTTTTCATAACCTCCAAACTTAGAGCATTTATAGGTTAAATGCTCTAAGCCTCCAAATCACAATGACATGCAGAACACAGTAGTGTCAGTTCACCAGAGTCTGTCTTTCATTCCTACCTTCATACAATCTATGTTATTGGTCATTCTCACTCGCGCTCGAACGAGCGCGGGTAAATTCAAATTAAAGAAATGATAGGTCTGTAAGAAAGTAGTCATTTCCTTACATAAATACAAAAGAAATACGTATAAGGTCTTTGCTTATATATGACAGGTATGTATTATGTAGCAAACCAATGCGACTTGAAAAATGAAAACTAACGATTTCATGACGTCACACATACTTCAAAATCTAACAAACGCACCTAAAACTGGTGCGTCTAGAAAGTATTTCACTCCATATCATACTCAGAAATGGCTCTGAATGAGTTTTGCTTGAGTGTGTTTCCTACTTTACGAGTTCGCGCGGTTTCGTACTATAAGTTCCTTTGATTACTTACATTTAATGTTTCGTAAGTACACGTTAAAGTTTCTCAATTTATCGAGATTCTAGTGCCTATCTTTAATCTATTAATAAGTACCTATATGTCTAAATTTGCAACTTAGACTAATAAAAATAAAAACTATCTTATGCATAAATATTTTATTGCAGGTGCAAGCAAGTAAAATTTTGGTAGAAAGTGTGGATTTAAACCTCTACGATTATTACATAAAGATATTATAAAATACTAATGCTAGGTTGCTAGATTTGATGTTTTTTTTTGTCTCCAATTCGCTATAAATTTAAACAACATTTTTTTAGTTTTCGTTTTAATCCAATAAGCCTGTGTAGGTAATTGTCATGTTTTGTAATTTCAGAAAAAAAGAAAACAAAAAAGGAATAAACAAAATAAATGAAAGCGATTCACTAGTACTCAATTTAATACACAATAAAGAGAGATGACAAATCATCGTCGATTTTTTTGTTATTTTTTTGCCTGCTCCGGAAGGAGGGACGCCCGGTGGGTTCCCCCTCGGCATACCGGCCCATCGTTCTGCTCGATGAGGTCGGTAAATTGTTCGAGGGGATCATTGCCACCCGGCTAAATAGCCACTTGCGGGAGGTAGGGCCGGACCTGTCGGACGCCCAGTTCGGTTTTCGACGTGGGCGTTCGACGGTCGACGCGTTGGCCCTACTCAGGGGCCATGTGCAGGAGGCGTTCGAGTTGGGGGACGGAGTGTTGGCGGTGTCGTTCGACATCGCCAACGCCTTCAACTCCGTGCCCCACTCGACCATATTGGAGGCACTCCGGTACCACGGAGTGCCTCCATATCTGCGGGCGATCCTGGCCAGCTACCTGGAGGACAGAGAGGTCCTCCTGGTGGACAAGACGGCCAGGATCAGGCGCTACGGCGCGGAGTTCGGTGTTCCACAGGGGTCGGTGCTAGGGCCCCCCTTGTGGAAGATCGCATTCGACTGGCTCCTGCGGGGCA